>JAKCPB010000552.1:0-119788 GCA_021442155.1 Cymbidium sinense
ACCTAACTATTTAACTAAACTAAACTAAAAACTAAACTAATAATAAAACTAATAAATTAACTAAACTAAATTAAACTAATAAATAAAAATATCTAATAAAACTAATAATAAACCTAAAATCTAAACTAAATAAAAAACCCTAAACGAAAAAAAAACTAATAACTAAAACTAAAAAACCTAAACCTAAACCTAAACCCCTCTGAAACCTAAACTAACCTAAACCTAGACCTAAACTAATAACTAACTAATAACTAAACTTAACCTAAACCTAAACCTAACCTAAACTAAAATAAAGCTAAACCTAAAATGTAACTAACTAAACTAATTACTAAAATTAAACCTAAACCTAAACCCTTAAACCCCTAAACAACCATAAAACCTAAACTAAAAACTAATAAATAAAGCTAATAACCTTACTAAACTAAACTAAACTAATAAACTAATAAAACTAACAAACTAATGAAACTAAAAAACTAACTAAACTAAACAAAGACTAAACTAATAAGTTAAACTAAAAAAACTAACTAAACTAACTAAAACTAATAATTAAACCTAAACCTAATAACTAAAAAAAATAAACTAAACCTAAACCATAAAACCTAAATAAAACTAAAACTAAACTAAAATTAATAAACTAATAAATTAAAAACTAATAACTAAACCTAAACTAAAAATTAATAATAACTAATAACTAAACTAATAATAAACTAAACTAATAACTAATAATAAACTAATTAAACTAAACTAAACTAATAACACTACTACTAAACTAATAAAACCTAATAACTAACTAAACCTAACTAACTAACTAACTAATCACTAAAGCTAATAACTAAAACTAAACCATAAACCATAAAGCCTAAACCTAAACTAATAATAAATAAAACTAATTAACAAACTAAATAACTAAACTAATAACTAAACCTAATAAACTAACTAATAAACTAATAAACTAAACTAACTAAAACTAAAACCTAAAACCTCAACCTAAACTAACTAAAACTAATTAAAAAACTAACTAAAAAAATAACTAAACTAACTAAACTAAAAAACCCTAAACCCTAAACCTAATAACTAAACCTAAACCTAAACCTAACTAACTAATAAACTAAACTAATAATAACTAATAAAAAACTAATAATACTAAACTAACTAAACTAAACTCAACTAACTAATAAACCCTAAACCTAAGCCTAAACTAACTAAACTAAACCTAATCCCTAATCCCTAACTAAACTAATAACTAACTAAACTAAACTAAAAACTAAACTAGCTAAAAACCTAACTAAATTAATACCTAAACTAACTAAACTAATAAATAATAAAACCTAAACTAAACCTAAACCCTAAACCCTAAACCTAAATAATTAAACTAAACTAACTAAAACTAATAATAATAAAAATAATAAACTAAACTAATAGCTAAGCTAGACCTAATAAACTAATAACTAAACTAACTAAACCTAATAATAACTAAACTAAACTAACTAAACTAACTAAACTAATTAACTAATTAACTAATTAACTAAAACTAAATAATAATAGAACTAAACTAATAACTAATAATAACTAATAAAACCTGAACTAATAAAACTAATAAAATGTAAACTAAATAAACCTAATAAACTAATAACTAACTAATAATTAAAAATGCTAAACCTGAACCTAAACTCATAACCTAATAAAACTAATAAAACTAACTAAACCTAAACCTAAACCCTAATAATAAAAACTAAGACCTAAACCTAAACCCTAAATTAATAATAATAAACAAATAATTAATAACTAAATAAAACTAATATCTAAAACTAAAACTAACTAACTAAATAACTAAACTAACTAAACTAAGTAAAAATAAAAATAAATAAATAAAAAATAAACTAAGTAAATTAACTAATAATACTAATAAACCTACTAAACTAAAAACTAAAACCTAAAACTAAACCTAAACCCTAAACCTAAACTAAAACTAACTAAACCAAATTCTCTAAATAACTAACTAAAAACCTAAACTTTAAACCCTAACTAATTACTAATAACTAACGAAACTAACTAAACTAAAAACTAAACCTAATAAAATTTAAACCTAAATAACTCAACTAAATAATAAATAAAATTAATAAAACTAACTAATAATTAAAACTAACTAAATAATAACTAAAACTAAACTAACTAACCTAACTAACTTAAACTAAAACTAAACTAATAGTAACTAAACTTAAACACTAAACCATAAACTAACTAAAATTGACTAAACAAAAAATTGTAAACCCTAAACCTAACTAAAACTTATAAACTAAACTAAACCTAAACCCTAAACCTAAACTAAAATCTAATAAACTAACTAAAACTAATAACTAAACTAATAAATAAAACTAACTAAACTAAAATTAAACTAATAAACTAAACTAATAGCTAATAAACTAACTAAACTAACTAATAACTAAATCTAAACTTTATCTAATAATAATAAACCTAAACCCTAAACCCTAAACTGAAACCTTAAAACCTAATAACTAAACTACACTAACTAACTAAACCTAATAAAACTAACTAATAATTAAACCAAAACTAATAGAACTAACTAATAAAACCTAACTAACTAAAACTAATTAATAACCTAAACCTAAACTTAAACCCTATACACTAAACCCTAAATTAATTAACTAACTAACTAAAACTAACTAATAATAACTAAACTAATTAAAACTAATAACTAAACTAAAAACTAAACCTAAACCCTAAACTAAAAACTAATAAAACTAACTAACTAAAATAATAAGCTAACTAATAACCTAAACTCTAAAACCTAAACCCCTTAATAAAACTTAAACAAATAATTAAACTAAAAATAATAATAACTAACCTAAACTCTAAACCTAACTAAACTAAACTAAACCCTAAACCCCTAAACTAAAACCCTAAACCCCTAAACTCTAAACCCTAAACCCTAAACTAATAACTAATAACTAAAACTAATTAATAACTAAAACATAAATAGCTAAACTAAAACCTAACTATGCTAAAACTAACTAATAAAAAGTAATAACTAAATAAATAAACCTAAACCCTAAACTAACCTAATAAATTATAATAACTACAAGCTAAACCTAAACTAAACTAAACTAGTAATAATTAACTATAACTTAACTAATAACTAAACCTAATAATAACTAAACTAAACCTAAATCCTAAACTAATAACTAACTACTAACTAAACTAACTAAACTAACTAAATACCAAAACTAAAAACTAACTAAACTAAACTAACTAATAACTAACTAGCTAAATTGAATAAAACATAATTAAACTAACTAAACCCTAGGCCCTAAACCTAATTAAAACTAACTAAACTAATGAACTAATAACTAAATTAATAAACTAATAATTAACTAAACTAAACCTAACTAACTAAACCAAATAACTAAACTAAACTAAACCCTAAACCCTAAACCTAAACTAACTAAACTAGACTAAAAGCCTAAACCTAAACCTAAACTTAACTAATAAAATTAACTAAAACTAAACCCTAAATAGTCTAAAATAAATAAACTAATAAAACTACACCTATCAAAACTAATTGTGCCTTATTTAGTATTAATTGGTTAAACCGTTAGCCATTAACTTTAGTGGAGCACCTTAGTAAAACTCTCTCGGCCTATGCTCCTCTTTTGATTTCTATTAAGGATGCTGTTCATAATAATAATGTCATTAAAAATTTTTATTTTCAAAATATGTGGTTAAAAGATAAAAGTTTCCTTGGCTTTATTGCTTTTAATTGGTGCTCCTCTTTCTCCTGATTCTTGATTTGGTATGATAAGATTTTGGCTTAAGCTTAAAAGCATTAAGCATAATATCACTTGGTGGAGCAGAAAATGCTTTAAAAATCATTTTGATAATATCAAAAAAATGGAAGAAAGGGTGAAAGATTTGAAAGAATTGGTTATTACTGATTCTTCATTTTATTCTAACCTTGTTGAAACTAAAGATAATCTCATTAAGTTTTAGGATATGGAGAAGACATATTGGCGACAAAAAATTACCTCTAAGCATCTTTCTGAGGGATAAAAAAGTACTAAATATTTTCTTTCTTTGGTAATGAATAGGCATGTTCTTGGTCGCATTCATAAAATCAAGAATTTGGATATTTCTTGGCTTACAAAAAATGGGATATATTCTTTTTAACTCTTAGTTTCTTTAAAAATCATTTAAATAAAACTCAACTTGAGCATTTATCTAATCCCTCTATCATTCCTTCTATTATGTCTTTGTAAGATACCGAGTGATTGGTTGCTCCTCCTTTGATGAAGATATTTTAATATTTTAATGGTATGAATGTGATTCTGTAGGGATAGATGGTTACACTACTTCTTTAAAAGATTTATTTATTTTAAAGCCGATATTGCTAATGATGTTAAGGATTTTTTTCAAGGGAATTCTATTCCTAAATATTTTACTAGCACTTCTATTATTCTTATTCCTAAGAATGATAATCCTAACTTTTGGATTGACTTTAGAGCTATTAGTCTTTGTACTTTATTAATAAACTGATTTCTAAAATTTTGACTAATAGGCTTAGTCAGTTTCTTCCTATGATTATCTCTCCTAATCAAACAGGCTATGTGAAAGGTAGAACTATTTCAGATAACATCTTGCTTACTCAAGAATAGATTCATGGTTCAAATCTTAAAACTAGAGGTGGCAATTCACTTCTTAAGCTTGACATCACCAAAAGCTTATGATAACATTTCTTGGGATTTTCTTAATAGCATTCTTACTTTATTTTATTTCTCTTAATCATTTTATTTGGTTAATCAATATAATTAGAAAAGTTTGGTTTTCATTAGTTATCAATGGTGAAAACTTTGGCTTCTTTAATTCTCTCAAGGTATAAGACAAGGTGACCCTCTTTCTCCTTCACTTTTATTATTAATTGAATATTTGTATCTTTGGATTAATCTTTTTTTGAGAAGAATTCTAGTATGTATTTCAGGAATCTTGGTGGTTTGGTTATCTCTCACTTAAGTTTTGTTGATGATTTCATAATATTTTGTAATGGCTCGTTACATTATGTTAAAATGCTTAAGAGTTTTTTAAATAAATTTCAAAAGGAAAGTGTCCTTGTGATTAGTAATCATAAAGTTGTTTTATCACTTCTACTATTTCTATTCAAAGAATTAATAAAATTAAGGATATTACTAGTTTTTCTCATCAAAATTTTATTAAATATTTAGGCTCACCGTATATTGTGGTCAAAAGAGATCCCATCTTTTTGATTAGGTAATCCATCATGTTCAAGATAAAATTTCTACCCTTGAATTTCATTTCTTATCCTTTGGTGGTAGATTTATTGTTATTAGAAGTATTCTTTACTCTCTTCCTTTTTACTTGTTGCTTAATATTGTTCCTACTTCCTTTGTTCTTATCATGATTGAAAGACTATTTAATAAGTTTTTTTAGAGCTCTAGGAATTCAGCCAAAAGGCTTCATTGGACTTCTTGGTCTAATATGTGGGGTACTATTTATGAAGGTGGTATTGGGTGTAGATCTTTGATGGATTCAACCAATGTTTTTTCTTATAAACTTTGGTGGAATTTTTGGAAAAATGAAAGTCTTTGGGTTCATGAATTTTAAATATTGCAAAGGTAAGCATCCTTTAATTTGCAATTATAAACATGGAGACTCTATTGTTTGGAAATGGCTATGTGATATTAAATAGAATGCAAAACCTCTCATTTTTTGGGGTATCAATAATGGTTCTTCTTTCTTTGGCAAGATAACCGGATGGGGACTTTTCCATTGCTTATTTGCTTAATACTCACTCAACTTTTCCTTGAAAGTTAGTCATTTAATTTATAATGGTGATTGGAATTTCTCTTTTAAATGATTTGATTCTGATTTCATTAATATAACATCATCAATATTTCTATTGATGGTATTTATCCAATCAAATTCTTTTCAAAATTTCTAGTAATGGAGAATTTTTTTAAAGATACTTGGAACTATAGTTACTTAAATAATCCTCTTCTATTATTTTCCTTAAAATTTGGAATAATATTATTCCTACTTCTTATCCTATTCTTCTGTGGAGAATTTTAATGGATTATATTGTTGTTGACTCTTTACTTTTGGACAAAGGTTATTATCTACCATCTAAATGCATGTGTTGCTTTCTGATTGAGAATGTTAGTCATGTTTTTGTTAATGGTGCCATTGCCTCTAAAGTTTGGGGTTGGTATGAGGATTCATTTAAGTTAAATTGTTTTAATGGTAATTTAACTTTAATGCAACTTCTTGACTCTGAGTTTCTTAACACTGTTAAAGGGAATATCAAAATTGTGATGGTTGTTACTTTGATTTGGCTTATAGAAATGATGCTAAACATCGTAATGTGCCTATAAATCATAAGAGGATTATTGCTAGGACTAAAGAAAAGATTTATTTTCTTTACATAAGGTCGCACTTAGTGGTACTAATTTTAGAGGTTGCAAGTTTGTTGCCTCTAAATTTGCTATCTTGTTTCCTTATTATGACTCTTCTCTAAATTGTAAAATTATTCATTGGATTAAGCCTTTTAATTATTTTATTAAAATTAATACTGATGGCTCTATTGCACATAATAAGTCGAGTTATGCTGGTATTTTTTGGAATAATCTTGGGAATATTATCTTGGATTTTTCCACTCCTCTCTCTACTAATTCTATTATTTTTACTGAATTGATGGTTGTTTATCATGCTCTTAAGCTTTGTTTGGATAGAAATTTTCATACTATTTGGTTGGAATCTAATGGTGAGATGGTTATTGCTATGATCAATTCTCACCATAAGGGTAATTTGTGCTTTTTATTTAATTAGAAATATTAAAGCCATTATCTCTAAACTTTCTTTTAAAATTACTCATATTTTAAGAGAAGGTAATGTCGTGATTTCTTAGGTTTGGGGTGTAATTTCTCTAATTTTACTTTGTTTACCAATTTGAATATTCCTCAAAGAATTAAGAGGGTTGTCTAATTTAGAAAAAATCTAGTTTGCCTTGTGTTATATTTTTTTTAATTTTTCTTTTTTTCTTTTATGTTGTTGGTTTTCTTGGGGCTTGGTAGCTTTTGGTGGTTTTGGTTTGTCTGATTGTTGTTATCTCTATTCTTTCTTGAGAGTTTCTATTCTTGTATTTTTCCTATACTTTATAGGTTGGAATGCTTCGCTATTTTGGTTGTCTGTTTGTCATTTCTACTTTTAATGTGGTGTCTCTTATGGGCTTATTCATTGGTTTTGGTTGGTTGGTTTGTTTTTCTTTAGTTCTCTGTGGTTGGTATCCTTGAGCTTCTTTTTTTGTGTGCTTTCTCTGGATGAGATGTTGGTTTTGCTTTCCTTCTATCTCCTTTTATGGTTGATTTGGTTTGGTGTATGATGCTTTCCTTTGTGGGTTTGGTGGCCTTGTTGTTTCTTATTTTATTTTGTGGTTGATGTGTCCTATTATGGTTGCTTTAGTCTGTTGGAGTTGGTGTTTGCTTCCCTTCTACCACCTTTTTTATTTTTTTTGGTACTTCCTCTTTGGTTGGTGGCTTTATTTATTATTCATGTTATTCTTGGGTGGTTGGATGGTTGTGATTTTTTTGTTTTCTATTGGCTCTTCTTCCTTTTTGGTGGCTAGTAGATCTTTGCTAGTTATTGGTGTGTGCTCGTGCCTTTGTGAGGTTCATTGAATATGATGGCTAGGATGTTAAATATTTTTTTGTTGGTTGGTAGTAGTATTTGTGACTATAACCCTCCTTTTAGAGTTTGGCTACTCATAAATTTTTATTGCCCATTCTTATTTTTGTGACTAAGCAGCCTTTTCCTTGACTTTTATCCATTATGTTTATCTCTATTTATTTTCTTTTATTTATGCTTATCTACTTTAGTTTCTTTCTTGTAGGTTTCCTTCACTTGTTCTTGGGTCTCTTCAAATGGATTCGACACCTTTCGGGGATTACGTGATGTTGTTGTTCTTTTCTTAGTTCTTCCTTTTGCTTTTCACTATCTTTTGTATTAGTTAAGGGATTTTCTCTTTAGGTCCTTATGTAGGTCTTTGAGCAGTAGTCTTTGAGTTTTATCCCCTTTAAATCATTGTATCCTTTTCTTTTTGGTAATAAAATTTCCTCTTTTTCCCAAAAAAAATGCTAAACTTTAAACCATAAAACCTACAACCCTAAAACCTAAAACCCTAAACCCTAAACCCCAATCCCTAAACCCTAAACCCAAAACTAACCCTAAACCCTAAGAATGGACAAAACCTTGATGGCAGGAACATCACCATCAACTAGACTAAGTTTAGATCTGGCAGTGGAGGTGAAGGAAAGCGGCGATTGCTCGTGGTGGTGGTGGGATCGAGAAGGTGATGGTGGATATGGAGGTGGTGGTGGATGGTGGTGGTTACAAGCGAGAGAAGTGTGAGGTTACAACCATGGTGGGGGCAGAGTGAGAGAGCAGGGATATGATGGCGGATCCCACTACTCGATAGGTGGGGGTGGTATGGATGGAAACTAGAGAAACTAAAGAATGTTCTATTTGATCTACTGCTTATGGAATTGTGTCTTTACAGTAGAGATGGTTCTACTTATCTGGGCTTTTGAATTTTCTCTATTAGTCCTCACTTTTTATTTATGTCATTGCTTGTATTTGAAAACTTGGGGTGCTACTTGGTTGATAAAATTGTAAAGAAGAAATATTGAATCTAAATTTATTCTCTATTAAAAAAACCTTAAACTCTAAACCCTAAACCATAAACCCTAAACTAAAACTTAAACCTAAACTAAACCCTAAACCTAGAAATCTTAAACTCTAAACACTAAACTCTAAACCCTAAACCCTAAATCCTAAACCCTAACCTTAAGCCTAAACCCTAAACCTTAAACCCTAAAAACCCTAAAACCTAAATCCTAAACAAACCTAAACCCTTAAACCTACCCTAAACCCTAAACCTAAACCCCAAACCCTAAACCATAAACCCTAAACCCTAAACCCTAAACTAAGGGTTCACTCAGGTTGCGACTCTCAGTGTATTATGATCAATTTTCTTATTTGGAATGTTCAGGGTATTGGGACTCTCACTGTCCGCTAAGGCTTCTAACATGGTTTCTTTTCTTGTATCATGTTGTTGTTATTTTCTTAGTTATCTCTTCTTTTTTCTTTCAACTTATTATGATCAATTTTCTTATTTGGAATGTTTTGGGTATTGGGACTCTCAGTGTTCACAACCATGTTAGAAGCCTTTACCGCACTCATAACATAGCCTTACTTGTTGTTATTAAACCATTCATTCACTCTTCTAAGATCACTCACGTTGCTAGAATGCTTGGCTTTCAAAACTCCTTTTATAATATTAGTAATAAAATTTGGTGTTTTTGGAATAATCTTGTCAACATCTCCATCCTTGATGACCTTCATCAATTGGTTAATGTTCAAATCTCATTGGGTGAATTTTCTGCTCTTGGTTCCTTTATTTATGCTTCTTGTAATAGGCGGTAGGAGAATCCTTTGGGATAACTTAATAACCTTTGCCTCCTCGTCAACAAACCTTGGTTGGTTGGTGGTGATTTCAACACTATTCTCACTTCCCTCGAAAAGAAGGGAGGTTGCTCTCCCAACATTCATTCCATGGAAGACTTTTTAATATGATTCTTGATTGTAATTTGATTAATATTGATTTTTTGGGTTTTGACTACACGTGGCATAATTCTAGACTTTTGTAGCGGCGTGATAGGACCCTCTTTAATTCCCTTTGGATCAATCAATGGCCTCTTACTTCGGTTGAACATTTAAGCAGAACTTTATCTGACCATGCTCAGCTTTTGATTTCTGTCAAAAATGTCTCCACTAGACTATCCTCCTACTCCTTTAGATTCCAAAATATTAATGTTGTTTCCATTAATTGGCGGCCCCTAATCATCGATAATTCCATTAAAGGCATGATTGCCTTTGGCTTAAGCTAAAAGGCTTAAACAAAATATAAATTTGTGGAACAAGCATCATTTTAAAATCTATTTGCAAATCTCAAAAATATGGAACAACTTGTTTGCTCTCTTGAAGATGCTATTTTGGCTTACTCTAATAAGCTTGGTGAATTGAATGCAGTTTAAGATAACTTGATTAATTATCAGAATATGGAGGAAACCTACTGGAGCCAAAAGGCTACTAGCAAACATATTGCTGATGGTGATAGAAACACAAGGTATTTCCATGCTCTTTTTTTAAAAAAAGAAAGCCTTAAACTCTATTAAAAAAACCAAAAATGATAACGGAACCTGGATTACTAACAATAAACATATTAAAGATTCTTTCATACATCATTTTCAAAATTTATTAAACAACAACCCCTCCTTAGAAGCCATCTCCAACACACATTTGATCTCCTCTACGATCTCTAATGATGAAAACCACTTACTGGTTTCGTCATACCTGAGATTGGTAGTATTCTCAATAGCATGAATCGATTATTCTTTGTAAAGGCTACATGACTCAATTCTTTCAACATTGTTGGCCTATTATTGAGACTGACCTTGTTGATGCGGTCGCTAATTTTTTTGAGGGTAACCCTTTACCTAGATATTTTTCTAGCACTTCCATTGTTCTCATTCCCAAAATTAATTATCCTGAATCTTGGGGCGATTTTAGACCTATCAACCTTTGTACCTTCTTTCATAAACTCATTGATAAATTAATTGCTAATAGAATTAGTCTGCTATTGCCTAAAATTATTTCCCTCAATCAAACTGGCTTCATTAAAGGTAGAGCAATATCTGATAACATACTTCTAGCACAAGAGCTAATTCATGACATTGACATACCTATCAGAGGTAGTAACATCCTTTTTAAACTGGACATCACTAAAGCTTTTGACAACCTCTCTTGGGATTTCCTCTTTCAAATTCTTCATTTTCTTGGGTTTTCTAGTTATTTTATCTGCCTCATCAAAAATTGCATTACTAATGCTTGGTTCTCTGTTATCATGAATGGTGAATCCCTAGGTTGTTTCCCTTCAAAGCATGGTTTGAGATAAGGGGATCCCTATCCCCTCTCTTTTTTATTGCTATTTTATATCTATCAAAGTGCAATGATCTTTTTTACAATAATCCTAGGATGTTTTGTAAAACTCAAGGTAGTCTTCCTGTCACTCATCTTAGTTTTGCTAATGACTTTATAATCTTTTTCAATGCCTCAATTCCTCACATTAAAACTATTAAAAATCTTTTAAATAAATTTGGCAACAAAAGCGGTCTTTTTCTTAATGAAGGCAAAAGTTGTTTCATTCCTTCTTCTAAAATAGGACCAATCAAATCTTGAGAATTACTAATTTTCAACAACAACAACTTCCTATTAAATATCTTGGTGCTCCTCTTTTTAAAGGTCAAAAAAGATCTCATCTTTTTGATAAGCTAATCCAAAAAATCTCTAATAAAATTTCTATTTGGGAATTTCACATACTTTCATTTGATGGTAGGCTCACTTTGATTAAGACCACCCTTAACTCCATGCCTTTGTATCTCATTCAAACCATTGTACCGACCAACTCTATCATTAACAGAATTGAGTGACTCATTAACAATTTTTTCTCAGGATCTAACAATTCCTCTAAAAAAATGCATTGGACCTCTTGGTATAAACCCTGTGGCACTTTTGCTGAAGGTGGTCTTGGATGTAAACCAATCAAGAAAACTATCACTACTTTTTCTTATAAACTTTTGTAGAATTTTATGAAAAAAATAATAGTCTATGGGCTAATTTCATGACTACTAAATACTGGAAAGCACCCTCTCATTTGCCCCTATAAAGCGGGAGACTCTCCTGTTTGGAAAAGACTTTATTTCATCAAATGGGATGTTGAATCCTTAATTTCTTGGGGTATTAACTCTGGCTCCTCTTTCTTTTGGCAAGATAACTGGACTAGAGGTGGGTCCATTGATGACTTACTTTCTACCCATTCCACTGCTGCTATTAAAGTGAACTCTTTCTGGCAGAATAATATGTGGAACAATAGTAAGCTTATTGATCATATTCCTCCCTCTCTTTTAAATAAGCTTACTACTATTCCTATCATTCCTACCTATCAAGATCAGATCCTTTTTAAGCTTTCACATAATGGTGATTTCAACTTTAAAAATGTTTGGATTCACATTAAAGAAACTCATGATTTTTCCTATGTATTTTTAAAACTTTGGAACAACAATATCCCTACTTCTTATTCTATTCTTACTTGGCGTATTTTGAAAAACTTCATCCTGTGAACCTTGTTGTGGGGTAAAGGTTTTCAATTACCTTCAAAATGCCAATGCTATTTTCACATTCAATGTGAATCATGTTTTTTGTTAATGGGGTCCATTGCTTCTAAACTTTGGATTTGGTATGATGACCTCTTAACATTGTCATTTTCAATGGCTCCTTAAATTTATACCAACTCCTTGAAGTTTATTTTGAAAACACTATTAAAGGACACTAAAGTCATAACTTCTATCACTCTTATTTGGTTCATATGGATGGACCAAAATGATGCAAAACATCGTGAGATCCTTATGAATCACATAAGGATAATTGCTAGAACTAAAAAAAAAATTTGTTACTTGTTTAATGCCAATTTAATTAATTACAAAAAATTCAAAGGTTGCAAATTTGTGGCCAATAAACTGGGTTTTAACTTGCTGGATCACCACATCTATAAAGATGACGAGATTGTTTATTGGGTAAAACCTCATGCTAACACTATTAAAGTTAACACGATGGCTCTACTCTCTCATAAAGGTTGGTGGTGGAATTTTAGAAATCTTAATGGAAAAGTCCTATGTGCCTTTGCTTACCCCTTAATCCCTGCTCTATTCCTTTTCTGAGCTCATGGCAGTGTACAAAGCTCTTGAGATTTGCCTTCAAAAGGTTGGCTCAATATTTGGATTGAGGTGGATGCCCTGGCGATTGATCTCTTGACTTCCACCAAAATGGGCAATCTTGAATTGTACCTTCTTAAGCAAACTAGAACTCTCCTTGCCCAACTCTACTTTAAAATCACTCATGTATGGCATGAGGTAATGCATGTCTTGATTATAAATCTAGGTGCTAGATTGCATGGAATAAAATTCTTTGATCAACTAACCCTTCCTAAACATTTGCATGGCTTGGTTAATCAATACTTGGTTTCCTTATCTGAAATTAATCCAACCTATTGGATTCACTTTTTCAATACCTCTTTTATTGCATGATTATTTTCTATTTTCTTTGTTATTTCTTTGGTCTTTGTTGATGCATCAACCTATCCCTTGTTGTTTACTTGTTGATCTCTGGCACATGCTGTTGGTTTAATTGTCTTAGCTTTAATTGGGAGCTTACTATTTTTTACTATCAATGTCTGCGCTTCTTTAGAATTTTTGATGCATCATCATATAACTCCTTGTTGGTCCTTTCTTTGAGCTAAGTGGCATCTGCGGTTGGTTTAATTATCTAACTTTGTTTGGGGTCTTGCTATTTCGGATGCTACATCTATGTTAAAGGTTTAATTGTTGGTTGTTGGGCTTTTGGGCCTTTGTCCAGAGTAATCTTGGAGTTGGTTTAATGTATTTTGAATGTATATCTAACCCTATCTTACATACCTGCAAGGAAAGAAAATGCAATACCTTTGTTATAATTAATGGTTCTTTGTAGGTTTGGCATTATTTAATGAATTCCTTTCAGTCTGATTTCTCTAAGGAGGGTAGTTCTGCTGCTTGCCTGATTTCTCTAAAGGATTTCATTGATAATACCCTTTTGAACCCTTATGGTAGCTCTGTTTCCCCACTGCTTTTTATTGGCTTATCCTATGGTTGCAATAATTACAGTGTTGTTTTAACCTATGGCTGTTGGATTTCTGGATTCACTATCTTGCTAGCTAACCTTGTGTTTGTTAGCTATTTGTTGCAGTGTTCTTAACTATCTTTGTTGTTCTCATCCGGTACTTCTAATCAATTAATCTATTATTTTATACCTTTTGGCTCCATTAAAATTATGCAAATCCACTTGTTGGTAATTATCTTGTCCTCGATGTTGGCTGATCACGGATTATTGCTCCTCATGATGCTTCTAGGGTTTTATTTTGTTTTGTTCAGTTGGCCTCTATTAAGGTTGTAGACTATAAGATGGCTTTTATTTTTACCTTGACTATTTCTTATCTCTTATTTTTTTGAATAGTGTTATTAAAACCTAGGATGTCTTTGCTTTCACCATGCTATTTTTGATATCTATTTCTAGTCTTGGCACCTCTTCCTTAACTATCTGGGATTTAACTTATGCATTGTATAATTTGAATGGTTGGTTTTATGGCCAACTTGCTATTATTTTCTTTCTTGGTTGTTGGATGGTGTGGATCATTGAGTCTTTTATCCAAGCTATCTATTGTTTTTATCCTTCAGTGTTGTTGGTGTTGTCTTGCAGATTGTTTTGCCCAACCTCATATTCCCAATCTGCCAAGAGATATTTTGCAATTTCCTATTCAATTTTATTAATTCCTTGCAGGTTTGGACTTCCTTTATGGCTACTCAGTTTGCCTTTAATGTGGTTGTGGGTTTAGCTAGCTTGATCATCTTTATCTAGATGGTTTTTTTATTGATTATCTTTTGAACCTTTTATTGCTACTTTACATCTCTATTTTTTTTATTGGAATTTTATATGGTGGGTGTAATTTTTGTTTTATTGCTACCCTTGTCTTTGTTATTATCTATTTCTTCCCTTTTCTTTCTCTGACTATTTTTGCTGTTAACAACTGGGCAACTTCTGATTTCTCTTGCTGGTGTTTTATCCCCCTTGGCTCTGTTCAAATGGTGCATAACCCTGTGATTATCCATCTGATTATTTGGATCTTTACATATGCTCTATTTACTCTGAATGGGTGGACTTTTGGCCAGCTTGTTGGTAATTACTGTTTGGGTTGTTGGCTGAACTGGATTAATACTCTACATGCTATTTTTGGGGTTTTGGTTTATTTTGTTTAGCAAGCCTCTATTAAAGTTGTTGACTACTTGGTGTCTTTTGATTTGAATCTCCTTATTGGTTTATTATATGCTTATCATCTAAATTCTATGGACTACTTTATCTATTGCTCTTTTCTCCATCTTCTTTCAGTTAAACTTGTATCTATTGCACTGTTTATTCTGAATGGGTGGTTCTCTAGCCAGTTAGCTGATTTTCATTATCTTGGCTATTTGTTGTCTTGGATATTTGCTATCCTTATTTCTTAGGATTCCAATGTTGTCTCTATCTTTGTTGGTTGTAGGACTTTAGGGTCCTATGTTTAGCAAGTTATTTCTGACTTTGTTGTTCTGATTGTTTTTGGTCATTAGTGTCTAAGCTGCTACTTTTTTTATCCATGTTTCTATGCTCTATCTACTTGGTTACTAACTATTGCAATGTCTACTCTGATTGAGAGGCTCTATGGCCATCTTGTTGTCCCTTGTTGTCTTGGTTATGGCTGTCTTGGCTGCTGCTGTCTTGGCTATTTTTTGTCTTGGTTATCTTGTCTTATTTTTTCTGGATTCTAATGAGGACCCTAATTTGAATCCCCATTTTGATTTATCCTCTGGTGAGTTCCAATGTTGCACTAATTATTTTATTGTTGGGGTTGGCTTTCTGATTGCCCTTCTTTGTTTGTGTAATCTTGTTCATTTCGATAGTTTGTGATCTACATTACGCTATTATTTTATTCCCATCCGGGTTTAGTTAGGCTTGTCTTTCTATCTCCTTGGAATGCAATGTCTATTCGAATGGGTGGAACTATGGACATTCTTGCCTTTTCTCTTGCTATCTTGGTTGTTTGTTGATCCGGATTATCCAATTTTTTTGGCATGCATCTTCTGGAGCTATAGTTCTGACTATCTTTATTTGGTGCTATTTTTGGTATTGGGTTATGCTGCCTTCCTTTACAAATGCTTTTTGCCAACTACTGATATGGATATTAATAAGGGGTTTATTCACATTTGCATTCATTATTATGATTGGGCTCATTATCGACTTTACTTCTCTTACTCTTTTATATATATATATATATATATATATATATATCATATGTTTGGGATGGTGTTACTTATAGGCTCATCGACTTGCTTAGTAGGATTTCAGTAGGCTACTTCTTCTGTTATTTTCTTGTGGATGGTTTTTTTATCTTTGGGACCCTTATCTTTTACGCCCTTTGCAATTTCCTATATATTATATATAGTTTTGTTTAGTTTGTAGTAATAAAGCCCATAATACTTTCAACAACTGCATTATCTTCTCACGGTTTGTTGGCTATGGTGTCTGATGATTTCACTCCCTTTTGATTTAGTAGTAGCTTGTTCTTTACTGTATTGATGAGCTATTTCCAGATTATCATTTTATATCATTATTACCTTACTTTGCTCTAATTTCTTTCCGTTTACATTTTTTGCGGTGCTTCTCTCTTGTCCTCTTGCGGGTTTGCTTAGTGTCATTCATTCTCACATCTTGCATTGGCCCTAATCATCCTTTGGCTTTTTATGTTAATATAATTGTATCTTCTGATTGCTTTAATGTCTTCTTTTGCTTTTGGATGTACTTAGATAGGGGATTTACTCCTCAGGCTGATTGTAGCTCTTTGAGCAGTAGTTTTGGAGTTTATCCCCTTTAAGGACCTTGTAACTCTCTTTCTGTGGCAATAAAATACACCCTACATGGGGTTTCCCAAAAAAAACCTAAGCCTAAACCTTAAACCCTAAATTAACCCTAAACCCTAAAACACTAACCCAAAGCCCTAAATCCTAAAACTTTAATATTGTAGATCTAAAGAATGACTTAATCCAAACATAGTTATGGTAGCTAAAGAAAATGTCTTTGAAACTTTCCCTTGACTTTTAGAGATTTAAATACCTTAAACCCTAAATCATTTTATAATACCATATATTAAAGTATAATGTAGCATCATATATTTGAGCATGTAGTGATGTGCTTTTGGATGTTATAAAATATTTTGAAATGTTTTAGTATATTATGGTATTTTGCCCTATAGTCTTTATTATTATAAATCTAAAATATTGATTTAATAAATTAGATGATGAGATTTATCAAATTTTAAGTGGAAATTAAATTGTAGTACCAAAGGTGTGCTACGCCACTTGTAGTCTAAAATGTAAGATTTTATGTTCAAAATAAATATTATATGTTGTAGCATAGTATAGCAACATATATCATAATATATTGTTTTGCCCATTTTAAATCCTTTTAGTATTTTACAATCATGCATCAAGCTACTGAGCATCATCTATAAAAATGTTGATTTAGACTTTAAAATTGTGGAATTTGGCCAAAGTCATAATAGGTAGAGCATGGCATCATAATATATTATTTTAATTTAAAATATGTAAGTGATACGACTAAAATTTATAGTTTTTTATTGTTTAGACTAATTTTATGATTTTTTATCTTAAGAAATCCCTTGTGCAGTGATATGCAGTATAATATAATATAATATAATATGTTATAGTGTATTATTATATAGGATGTTATAACATAGTGTAAACATCATGCATTATAGCATACTATTGTGTATTACTACTTTTTTATTTAGCATATTTTAGTTTGTTATAGTATGATCAGAGAGTTAGTACTAGTACAATTCATAAAAGTACTAATTTGTAGGCTGAGATGATGGGATTTGGCCAAATTTAAGGTAAGCTTGAGGGAACATCATTGGGGATGTGCAATCTTTGTATCATTTAATCAAAAGGATGGAATTTTGTAACCAACATAAATGTTCATTTTTCAACAAAATTTTATATATTTTTTTGCTTAAAGTGATTCATTTTAAGGTGTAATGTAAGATAATATATTATATGAAAGCATATTAAAATATAATGTACATAACAATATAACTTGACACATATATATGAATGTGGTGGTGTGTTACTATATGTTATTGTACATTTTAGTATGTTTTACTTTTGTTATAATACATTAAGTCAAAACTCACAAAAATGTTAATTTGAAGGTTGAGTTGGCCAAATTCATAGCACACACCAAGAAGCAACACCAAAATTATGCTCTTTTGTACCATTTCTAATAGAAAAATAACAATTTAACATCCAAAATGAACATTATCCAAATTTTGAAAAAATTGTATTATTTCTTCCTTTTAAGTGATTCTAATGAGGTGTAATGTTAGATAACATATTATATTATAGCAAATTATAATATAACATCATATATTATAATATAATTTAGTGTGTTAATTCACACTATAATATGTTTAGCATGATATTGTATAGATAGTTTGAGCTTTCACCATCACAAATCATAAAATGTTGATAATAATGTTAAGATGATGTGATTTAAATGAATACATTATTAGGCTTTTGAAGTATTAAAGGTGTGCATAAGAGAAGAAATAAGATTTGATGAGACTTCCATGTTAAGGACATGGAGGGAGATCTACTAGGATCACACATGCATTGGACATGACATGTGAGGGTCTATGTGAGGGCATAGAAGAAGAAAATTTCTGGGATAAGAATCTATAATCCACTATGGATTAAGATCAAATCAACTTTAATTTGTTTTGTTTTAATTGATGTAAAGGCATCTAGAGATATTGGGCTCGAGTCCAGGATTGGGTATATGAACATTCTACTAGGGAAGCAGGTTTGAGGTATCCATTGAGGATTAGAATTTGAGTTTGAATTCATAGATTTGTTTGGGGATCAATTCACTGGGAATAAGAGTTTAGTTGGATTTCTATGATTAGACTCTACTCGGGGAGTTAGTTTAATTTGGCTCCACTAGGGAGGTTGGTTTTGAATTTGATTTATTTGTTTGACTTGTTTATATATGATTTGGGGCTCCACTAGGGAGAAGGGTGTGATTTAGCTCCAGGGAAAATCGATCGAGTTTAATTTAATTTGAGTTAATGTATGGACCACAGTGTGCAATGGACCTACTAAAAAGGGGCTATATTAGCCTTGACCTACCTCAGGTTTAGAAATCCAAAGGAGTAGTTTACGGCTATGAGGTAGACCTAGCCAACCTAAGGGGTTTCTTTTTGGTGTGCATCGGCTGTGCTAGGAAGAAGGCATTGTAGACTTACATCTTCTAAAGCAAGGAATAACCACTAGGACGAATTGTTGGGTGCACAACAAATCAACGACCTTGGGCGACTCTTGGTGAATCTGCGAGAACTTATGTCAACTCAAAAGTATTAAGGACTAATTTTATCTTAATTTCATGTGATTTAATATGGTTTATTTGGTTTAGTTTGATTTCAAATTGAAGGCATATCTACTGGGGATGTGAGCTATATCAAATTTTATAGATTTAATTTATGGACCATGTCGGTGTGTGATGGACCCACTGAGAAGGGGCTATATCAAACTTGTCCTATCATAGATTTAAAAATCCAAAGGGATAGTCTAATGGCTGTGGGGCAGAGCTAGCCAACCTAATGAGTTTCCTTTCAGTGTGCAATGGTTGTGCTAGGAAGAAGGCATATGAGACTTACATCTTCTAAAGTAGGGAACACCCGCTAGGGTGACATGTTGGTAACAAATAGAACCCAACTTAGGGGTGACTACTAAGTGAATGTTGTTGGGACTTATATCAACTTAAGAGCGTGTGATTACTAAAGGAGTTTTATTGATACAAACCTAAATATAAGATGCACACTTGGGAAAATGTGCCACTAGGGGTGTCCTCCTAATCCATAAGTTTATATAAATTTTGTTTATATGTTTGTGTGGACCCTATTGGTGTGCGAGGGACCACACTAAGAAGGGTTATGTTGGCCTTGACCTATCTTAGATTTATTGGACCAAGGGAGAATCTAGACATCCACGATAGATTTTACAACCATAGGGGTGGTTACTAGGAAAGGAAAAGCTCAATCTTATAGTAACCCAGGTATTACCTAAATGGGGTTACAAAGGTTGTGATCCAAATATAGTGCCCACGAGGGAGGTGATGCTAGGGGCGTTATCTTGAACTCTAAAAAAAAGTCTATAGGTGTATGGTGGCCAACTCAAGGAGAAAGCGTACCAAACTTACATCTGCCATGAGTGGTGTATCCTAAGGTGCGAAAACCAACCAACCTAAGGTGTATCCATTAGCATGAGTGGTGTATCCATTAGCATAGTGAGAACCAACCTACCTAAGGTTCCCATTGGTGTGCAATGATCAATCTGGAAAGAAAGCATGTAGGCTTACAACTTTTCAAGAAGAACTGATCATCAGGATAGTCTATTGTCGGCAGGACATATGCTATATGACCAAGAGCGACTAGCGAGAGGAAGGACTGGACCCAGACTTGAAGTAATCAAGAGGGAAGGAGCCTCTAAGGGGCTTATCTTAAACCTCAAATACACTCGACCCAGTCAGTACATGAAGGCTAATCTAAGAAGAAAGCATAGCATACTCATATTTTCTTAAATAAAGCTAACATAAGGTAGCTTACCGGCCATGCAGTGCCTACCAAATTAACAAGGCACTCATCAGTGTGCAGTGGCCAAGTTAGGAAAGAAAGCATAGTAGACTTACATCTTCCAATGAAAGAAGACCATTAGGGTGGCACACTAGTAGGGTAGTACTTAGCCTGACCTGGAGCAGCTATTGAGTGAGCATCATTGGGGACATTATCTCAACTCAAAGTAGCCCAATATAAAAGATATGTGTTTGTTTTATATGGTTATGTGTAGTGTTTGTGTTGTTTCAATGAAGGATAGGATGACACTCGGGTTCCTTACACCTACCATAAACACATCATGTGCAGATTCACAAACAAGAATACTTCCAACATGGAAGAGATTGAATTCAAAATGGAATTTTCAAACATGATTTATAATATTTCTTTAAGTAGAGACCGTTGAGTCGGCACTCTCCCTTATGATTAATAATCTGATAAGATCCTCCTTGGTAGGCCTTCTCTATGGAAAAAGGGCCTTCTCAAGTGGGTTCAAACTTGCCTCCCATCTTATGATGGGTAATAATCGATCTCCTTAGAACTAAATTAATCTCTCTTACTTGAAAAGATCTAGATGGACCAACTTGTTATGAGCTTGAATCATTTTGGCTTTGTACAACTCGAGGTTTTGGCATGCCCGCGGACATCTCTCCTCCAAACCTTTAAGCTCTTCTAACCACAACTTGGCATTATGCTCTGTTATTATCTTACAATGCACAACTGTCATTAGTGATGGGAGTTGGACTTCTAATGGTTGAGCGGCTTGGACCCATACACAGGAGAAAGGTAGGCTGAGTTGGAGTTCTATATGTGGTGCAGCAGGCCCACAAGGCTTCAACTAACTACTCATGCCACTTTTCTTGTTATTATTGAGTGTCTTATTCAGTATTTGGATGAGAGTTTTATTGAAGTCTTCTATTAAGCCATTTCCCCTCAGGTAGTTAATAGTAGAATATCTCCAATTTGTGCTATATCTCTGGGCAAAGTTGTTAATCTTGGTGCTCTTGAATGCAGTACCATTATCAGATATCATTCATCGAGGCACTCTGAACCTATATATGATATGGTTCCTAAAAAATTGGAGCATATGCTGAGCTATGACCACTCTAAGCATAATCATCTTCACCTATTTGGAAAAGTAGTCAGTAGTAGCTAAGATGAATCGATGACCCTTGAAAGAAGAAGGATCAATCAGACCCACTATGTCAGTACCCCAACTCTCGAATGGCCATGAGGCCAATGTAAGATGTAGAATGTTTGGTGGTTGGTGTAGGACCACACCATGTATTTGACATTGGTGGCATCGCCTAGTCATATCCATGTAATATTTGATCATCGATGGCTAGAAGTATCCTAGTCTCTTGATCTTAGCTTTCATCTTTAGGCGGGTTGGTTGGCTCCATATAATAATCTAAGTGTACCTCGGTCAAAATCTTATTGGCTTCATGCTTATATAAACAACGTAACCACATATGATTGAAAGACTAATGATACAAGACATCATCCACAAGAGCATTGGAAAGTGCTCTCTGCTTCATATGATGGGCTTGAGATTTCTCTTGAGGTAGTTTGCCTTTATTTAGGTAATCTATGAAGGGTTTCCTTCAATTTAACTCCTCATACTTCTTGATAATGGCAACCTCCCCTTCAAGAGAGTACTTTTTGATAAGTTTAATATCAATAAGGGATAAGACTTGTCTATTTTGGATTTTTATTGATATGGACTCATCCTCCAGACATGCCAACTCCTTGGCATGCTTGGCTAAAGCATACACTGTGACATTCTCTCATCAAGGAATCTTATAAATGGTAACCTCTGAGACTTGGGCCAACAACTCCATGGTGTACTTATGGTAGTGATGGAGCTTGGGCTTTATAACCTTATAGGACCCAGTGATTTGGTTGATTACTAGTTGAGAATCCCCAAAGATATTGATGTTCTGGATGCTTAGAGTAACGGCTAACTCCATACCAGTAATCAGAGCATCATATTCAGCTTCACTGTTGGTGCAAAGATTAGACAAATGATATGAGAATCTCATCACATTGTGGGCCTGAGTTAAGAGAACTATTCCTACCCTTGCCTTTCTTGGAATAGTAGACTATTGTTCTTCTCCTCTTTGAGAAGAAGCCTCACCATCTAAGTACATCTCTCAGCGGTGAATGCTAGTATCTCCTAAGTTCATGATTTCTTCATCGGGGAGATCATCTCTAAGCAGAGAGTCAGCAGAAAGTGGGTGTGTTGCTAAGAAATCCACTAGCGCTTGTCCTTTCACCACATGGAGGGGTATGAAGGTAATGTCAAACTGCGAGAGGATGATGGACTATTGTGCTAACCATCCGGATAGCATCGGCCATGTCATGAGATATTGTATTGGATTGATCCTTGAAATTAAATTCTCCTTATGAGGAAGCATATAGTGTTGTAGCTTTCGTTACCCAAAGATTAAAGTTAGGCAATGCTTCTCAGTGGGTGGAGAATTAGCCTCGTGATTAGATTAGTTGGAGTAGAGTGCATTTTCCATCCCTTCATCATTGGCTTGGGCCAACAAAGCACCAAGGGAGATATCTAACACAATAGTGTAAAGTATGAGCAGCTAGAACTAGCAGCGTCATCAGGTAATGCTTGATGTCTTCAAAGGCATGCTCACACTTATCATCCCACTTGAACTTGGAATCCTTTTTGACAAATGCTGAGAATGGCTGACATCTTCCTGATAGGTTAGATATAAGGCATATTAGATATGCCAATCGCCCTTGGAATGATTTGAGTTGAGTTAAACTTTTAGGGGGTGGCATTTCTAATATCACCTTGATCTTCTCCAGATGGATTATAATTCCTTGGTGTCAGACAACAAACCCAAGGAATTTCCATGAAGCTACTCTAAATGCACACTTCATAGGATTCATTTTTAGGTTAAATTATCATAACTATTTGAAAACTACTCTCAAGTTAAAGAGATGGTCTTCCTTTTCTCTATTTTAACCACAAGATCATCAACATAGCACTCAACGATGATAAATGAGTTCATCAAAATTCAATTCATAGCCCGGTATGTAGCAATGACATTTTAAGGTGAAAGGCATGACCTTATAGCAATGATTTTGATAGGGGTTCTAAAAGTAGTGTTTCTTTCATCTTTAGGAACCATCTTTATTTGGTTATATCTATATGAGCCATCCATGAAAGAGAAGACTGCATGAGATGAGGCAATGTCTACCATCAACTTCGGGATTGGTAGTGGAAATTTGTCTTTTGGACATGCTTTATTTAAATCCCTAAAATCAACGCATATGTGAATTTGGCCATTTTTTTTGTTAACTGGGATGATGCTAGCTAACCAGGTAGGGTATTTTTCTTCCCAGATGAAGCCAGCATCGATCAGTTTCTTGACTTCAAAATGATCTATTGTTCATATGTCGAATGCATCTAGGAGCTTTCTTGATAGGTTAGCGATAGCTCTATTACTAGTTTATGGACTTCTACATCGAGAGCCAATCCAGGCATCTTCATAACTCCATGAAAAGTAGTCCTTAAACTCAATCAATAGCCTAACTATTTCATTAGTTTCAATTTCATTCAACAAAGAATTGATGTATGTCGAGTGTGGATCTTCTTCCATTCCTAAGTTGATTTCTTTGAGCTCATTAATGGTTGACTTGATCTCTTCTTTAAACTCTAGTGGTGCATCTTTGACTTCAAAATCATCTTGATCATCTGAAGTTTCTAAGCACAACTCCTCATATGAGTTAATATGATTTGAAAAGAACCTATCAGATTCCAAATGATTAGTGATGACCAAGCAGTAATAGTCATCATCGACTGGACCCACTTGTACCAAATCATCGATCTTGATTGAGAGCTTTTGCATTTGCTCTTACATATTCTTTCGAAGTAATCTGGCATGTGCTTTGATTAAGTATGTGGGATTAATCTTTTCTTTGTAAAATTATGAACACAAGATAAGTACCAATCAAAAGGTAATTCTATTAAATTTTAATATGAAACATCCTCAAGTTCTACATCAACTTCTTAACTGAGGATGATGATTCCAAAAAAAACCTCAGTCTTCACACCTATGATGACTTAGGGGCTTCCTTAACTACCAAATTCGCTTTTGAGAGGAAATTGGGGTTAGAGCTAAGGTTCAAAAGCGATGCCTAACTATTTCACATATAGACTTGGATACACTTATGCTTTGCTTTGGAGCCGGTCTTCATCTCTATCGCAAGTGTCACCTCCATGGGAATCCACTATTGGGAAGAGTTGGGCTGGTGCTAATCATATAAGACTCATCCATGAACTAGATTTTAAGTCTATATGGATAGTAGGTGTACTCCAAGTAGCTAGGACATATCTTATACTTAGTGTCCAATAAGGAGGTTTTCCACCCTAAGACTGCCTCACAACTCTTCCTGGTGGAGGTTAGGTCATCCTACCCATATGTTTGAATAGAGTAATGAACTGTGGGTGGAATCTAATGTTAGGCTCCACTTCCTCCTCTAAGTCTATTTTTGCTCCTTTTTATTTTATTTTTCATTTTCTATTTTCTTTTCTTTTTCTTTTTCTTTTTCTTTTATTTATAAATATTTTCCAAGTTTCGAGAATAGACTTGTTGATTTTGAGGGAGGTAGTAAGCCGCATCCTCATATATGGACCTCATGAACTATAAATGGCTTGAGATCTCCTTTAACATAGTAGATGATCCCACCTCTCTCACAAACTTCATACGATGTAGAGAAAATAAAACTATGTTGTTCTCATGTATCCATGTTCTTCTAAACAAACCTTAAAAGATGTATCCGAGTCTATAATGTGAAACTTGGCTTCGATCTTTCAATCATCTATCTCCAAGGGTAACACTATGGAGCCTAAGGCCTATTGACCTCACTTTTAGAGTGCAGATTCAATCTTCCCATCTTAGACTTAGGAGTCTTCTATACACTAAGACTTCCCAGTGATAAGACACTTCAACAATTAGGTAAACACTTAACCTAAGCCTAAAGACTTAGAAGGGTTAACCATAGGATTAGCTTATGCTTTAAGGATTAGGATAATCCAACCCTACAACCCAAATCTAATCCATGTTTTTTCTAAAACCAAACTTCAAGTTCAATTAAAACATCAAATTCAAATCCAAATCCAAACCCAAATTCCAAAACCAAATGATTGAAGCCCATGATCCAAACTTGAAACCCTTCATAAACCCTATCCCATGGACTTAGCCAAATCTTAATCCAAATAAATCCAAAATCAATTGATTTTCTCATAATCAATTTATATCTTAAGTCATCTTCTAAATATAGATCAAAACTACATTTAAATGATCAAAACTAAATCAAATTAAATCAAAACCCTTCCTAAGCCATATGACCTATCCATGGACTTAGCCAAATCTTAATTCAAATCAAGTAAAACTCAATTGATTTTCTAACAAATCAATCATATCTTTAATCATCTTCACAAATTTAAACGAAATATACATTTAAATCATCAAAACTAAATCAAGCCAAATCAAAATTCAAACCTAAGCCATGACCCAACACGAAGGATTTGGCCAAATTCCTTCATTCCAAAACCCAAATTCATTTTATTTTCTCATGAATCAATCATACCTTCAATTGTATTCACAAATATAAATGAAATATACAATCATCAAGCTAAACCCAAATCAACCAAAGTCAAATCCAACTTAACCCTTTTGATTTGAAATGTTCAAATGAACCAAAACCCATTTGAACCCAAGCCAGTAATTGAATTTATATGTCAATCCCAAATCTATATATAAACTCAACTAAATCAAACTAAACCCAAAATCAAGCCAACTAAACCAATTGGTCAACTTGACCCAAAGTAGCCAATTTGACCTATTTGAGCCAAGTTCTAATCCAACCAAAATTAGATTGAACCAAGCCCATCAAAAAACTCTCATCATGATTGTTGATCACCCTAGGTTGATCAATTGTCACAAATTGGGTCAAACTAAGTCAACTTGGTCATTTAACCAAGTCAACCCTTAACCCATATGAACCCAAACTAGCCAAATTTCCTAATCCAAATCCCTTTAAACTAATGATTCATACAAAATCAAAATCTATATTTGAATATGACTTTTAATTGACCTTTAATTGAGTCAAGCCAAGGATCACCAAGTTGACCCAAATTTACCTAAAAGATAAAATTAGGTCAAATCAAATTATAAAACAAATTGATTGCAACCAATGACTTAAGTTCATTCCAAATTGAACTTAACCAAAGCCATGATTGGACCCAATTGACCAATTAATTTTGACCTAAAGGTTGGCCTAAATCAAAACAAAATCCAAATTAATTGAAAGCCTATAATCATCTTGGTGATTGGTCAAACCCAAACCAACACTCAAGCCAATTTGGTCAAATTCAACCATTTGACCCTCAAATGAGCCAAAATTAAATCTAAGCCAAACTAAACCAAACCAATTAAAATATCCCAAATGATCATATAACTTGGTTTGACCCTTGGTTTGACCAATTGGACTTAACCAATTTGACCTAAATGAGTCAAATTGAGCCAAACAAATCAACTCCAATTGACTTGAAATTTGGGCTAATCCACTTTTGGCTCATTTCAAATCTGACAAAATCAAATCCAATGCCAAATAATCATTCTACCCTTATGCAAGGGCATCACATGAGACAATCACCCATGTAAGTGGACATTTCCATTCCTTAGCCACTTAGTAATCTCCCAATGGTCTAGCCACCTAGGACACTACCCAACATGACCCATGGGATGGTTAGGTTGGCCATGACCCATAAGAGGTGAAATCACCTCACCCTCCCCATTAAAGCATTTGAAACCCTTAGGACACTCATGATTCCTCCTTGGCCCACCCCACACCTTGACCAAGCGAGCCAACTCACCTCCTCCCTTCCACCCATGACTCCTTGAGATGGTCAGACGGCCACTTGAAGTCAAACCCAATCCCACCGCCCGATCAAGTTGAAGGGGGGTATACACCCCATCATTTCCACTTAAACACACACAAAAATTATTCTTTAGAGTTTTAGCTACCCAAGATGAGCTGCTATAGCCAATCCTTAAGCTCCCAAGCTCATTCCTTGATAAAAAAATTGCCATTCCCGTCCATCCCGAAATAGGACACTCCCATTTTTGGCCTAACTTCGTCATGTCTCCATCAAACTCAAATCAACTTTCCACACACCTTCTCTAGGCTTCATCGAGCAAGAATAATTCATTTCCCAAGCTTTTCAAGCATCGGAGGTGGGATTACAATCAAAACTGATCTCAAAATCATTGGTTCATGGCCTTTTGAGCAAACGCCAAGGAATTGATCCAATTGTTAGAGCAACCAGTCTTGAGCTTCGGTGAGGTATGCTTCCAAAATCGATCCTTAGCTAAAATGGGTTGGAGATCTTTGAAGAAAACTTACATCTCGTGTGATCTTGATCGTTGGATTCCCTCCAATCGATGTTGTAAATGTGTGGATCCTTTTGAGTTGATCCAAGCTTCGGGTAAACTTTGATCAAGTGGCGATGGCGGGCTCCATTCTCCCTCACTTGTGTGAGGTTAGATCAGGCACTATCTGTTCCGCATGATCAGAATGGACGGTCGTGATTAGATATGCTAGATCGATCTAATTTAATCCTATTAATATGTGGGATTAATCATAGCCATCCGATCTTAGATCAGATGGCGGACGAGAATGCGCATCTGCCACCGCCACGTAAGTATTGAGTCAGATAAGTTTTAAGTAGCCAATCCCGCGACATCGCATGGAAAGCATGCCACATCAATGCACCACGTGGCAGAAAGGATTAGGCTTAATTAATCATTTTTAATGGTTGAAAGTTCTAAAAATCATAAAACATCATATAGAGATAAAAAATGCAAATAAATACTCATTTTAAAGGTATTCTAGAGGTGAAATAATTAAAATGATCTTAACTAATTTTGAATAGTAATTAAGGTTTAATTAAAAAAATTAATCAGCTTAATTACTTTTAAATTACTTGAGCAATTAATCTCAAATTTTGTGGGTTAATTTAATGGGATGATGTTTGCCTCCCATCATTTTCTTGGGATTTATTGCTCAATTAGATAAGAAAATTGACTAATTAAACCTTAACTACTCTTTTAAGTTAATTAATGAATAATAAATCCCATGAACAATAATAAATTGGTTAATTATGTTTATTAATCATTGTTCAACACTAAGTGAACTAAGGAATAGGGTTGGGACCTCTTTCCCAAAGTTCATTTCACCCTTTTAAAATGAAATTAATTAAGATGATTTAATTAATTAAATCACTTAATCAAATTGAAATCATAATCACATCACACCTTAATGAACTAAATCATGGGGTAGATCTTTAGGTGTTTAATAACCTAAAGGAGTTTAATGAAATTATGGTTAGTCCACATGGGTGGGAAAACCATAAGAGTAATTAGTTAAGTCCGTTAATCTAATTAACTATTAATCATGAGCCAATTGCATTACGCCCCTTTTATTTCCTAGGATCATTGCAAGTTTATTTTCCAAGCAAGGTGACATATCATGTTGGCTCATTGCAAGTTTATTTTCCTTGCATATACTTTAATACATCTAATTAAGGGTTCAACTTAATTAACCCATAAAATCAACCTAATTATATTTCCTTAAATTAAATCAAATCACTAATGTGGGAATGGGTTTAAAACAACAAGTGATGATTTCATAATTAATTCATCTAATTAAGGGTTCAACCTAATTAACCCATAAAATCAACTTAATTATATTTCCTTAAATTAAATCAAATCATTAATGTCGAAATGGGTTTAAAATAACAAGAGATGGTTTCTCTTCTCCTCTTTAAATTAAATCAAATCCAAAACTTAATTAAAAAATATGCTTTGGTTTGCTTTAAATAATCTTATTTGATTTGATTATCCTTAAGAACTACTTTGGTTGAAAGAATCACATGCTTATGTTTGATTGTCCTCTTTCCAATCATGTTAAATTTGGTATGTCATTTGAATTCATGCATCCATCTTTTCAAAATCAAGTAAAATAAAATTGATTTTCTTTAGTAAGCTTGCATGTGTTGATTTAATTTAATATATTCATGGCTATTATCACTATTAAATCCAAATGTATTTTTCAAAAGCTTATAAATGAAAAATAATATGTGTTATCATGCTAGTTATAAATAAATAAAAAATACATGTGCTTATAGCTTAAGTGTATGAATGTTGAGTTCTCTTTCCTCTATTCATGTGTTGATTTGTATAAGATTGAATTGTAATGGGTATATTTGGATATCCAGGAACACAAGGCTTTAGCTAGCCCAAAGGTCATTTGATTACACTACCTATTTTGTTACTTGGTTGATGAAATCAAAAGATGAAATGTTGAATCGAATTTGTTCTTTGTTAAAAAAAAACCAAATACCTAAACCCTAAACTAAAACGAACCTTAAACCAAAACGTAAACCCTAAACCTAAACCCTAAACCTTAAACCCCAAACCCTAAATCCTAAACCCTAAACCCTAAACCCTAAATTCTAAACCCTAAACCCTAAAACCCTCAAAGCCTAAACCTAAACTATATAAAACCTAAAAATAAAATATGTAAAAAAAACCTAAACCTAAATGAAATAAATAAATTAAATAAAATAAAATAAATAAACTAAAACTTAAAAATAAAATAATATAAAAAATAAAAATTAAACTAAAATAAAATAAATAAAAACCTAAACTAAACTAAAAAATAAAATAAATCTAAAAATAAAAAACCTAAAAAAAATAAAAACTAAAGGTAAAATAAAAATAAAATAAACATAAAATAAAATACAATAAAATAAAACTAAATAAAACCTAAACCTACAAAATAAATCTAAAATAAATTAAAAAAAAACCCTAAAAAAAACCTAAAATAAACAAAATAAAATAAACATAAACATAAAATAAAATAAACTAAACTTAAACCTAAATAAATAATAAAATAAAATAAATAAAACCTAAAAAAAAAAAATTAAAACCTAAAATCTAAACTAAAAAAAATAAAACCTAAACCCAAACTAAAAGTAAAAAAAAACCTAAACCTAAAAAATAAAAAAATAAAAATAAAGCTCAACTATAAAATAAACCTAAACCTAAAAAAATAAACTAAAGTAAGAAACCTAAAATAAATAAATAAACCTAAAATAAATAAACTAAAGAAAATAAAAAAAAAAATTAAAATAAAATTAAATAAACCAAAACATGCGGTTTGCTTAATTTAAAAAAAACCATAAACCTAAATCCTAAACCTTAAAACCTAAACCCTAAACCTGAGCCTAAACCCTAACAAAAACCCTGGCCTAAACCATAAACCACAACTAAACACTAAACCCTAAAGCATAAACCACAAATCTTATACCTCTAAACCACAACCCCAAATCCCAAACCTTAAACCTAATCCTACCCCAAACCATAAACCTAAACTTAAAGTAACTAAATAAATTACAAAATAAACCTAAATCCTAAAACCTAATAAACCTAAACCTAAACCTAAACCCACAGAATGGCGACTTGGCCGGGGCATCATCAGTCCAGCTCATCTAAATCTGGAGGTGAAGGTGGAGGTGGAGGTTATTGCAGTGGTGTTGGGGGATCTGGAGGTGCTGGTGGATATGGAGGTGGTGGTCGAAATAGTGGTGGTTATGGAGGTGGGAAGAGCGAGGGAGGTTACAACCATGGTGGTGGGGGAGGGAGAGATCGAGATATGATGGTGGATCTGCTAGTGAGAGCCCTAGGTGGTTACGATGGGAGCTGAGAAAGCGGAAGCATGGCCAATCTATCTCTTGGTTATGGAGCGTGTCTTTATAGTAGAGATGGTTCTAGTTATCTAAAGTTTTGATTTGCTCTATGGGTGCTCATTTTTATCTATCATCTTTGGTTTTAGAAAACATTCTATTACTTAGTTGATGAAATCAAAAGAAGAAATGTTGAATCTAAATTTGTTTCTGTTAAAAATAAAACCAAAAAAATCCAAAACCTAAACCCTAAAACCCTAAAATCTCAAAACCCTGAAACCTAAACCTAAACCTAAACCCTAAACCTAAACCATAAACTCTAATCCCCAAACCCACAAACCTAAACCACAAACCTAAACCTAAACTAAACCTAAACCCTAAACCCAAAAATACCATAAACCCAACACTAAAATATCAAAACCTAAACTAAATAAAACCTAAAAAAAATAAAACTTAAAAAAAAATATAAAACATTAACTAAAACAAACCTAAACCTAAAAGAAAATAAAACTAAAATAAAAACTAAACAAAGATATAAATAAAATAAACTAAACTAAAAATAAAATAAAACCTAAAAAAAAATAAAACTAAACCTATAATAAAAATAAAATAAATAATAAATAAATAAAAGAAAAGAAAAACTCTAAATAAAATAAAATAAACCTAAAGTAAACTAAACAAAATAAATAAATGTAAACTTAAATAAATTAAACTAAACTAAACTAAATAAAATAAAATAAACTAAAATAAACCTAAACTTAAATAAAAATAAAATAAACCCAAAATAAAAAATAAAATAAATACCTAAAACTAAACCTAAAATAAAATAAAACCTAAACCTAAACCTAAAATAAAAAATAAAACCTAAACCTAAAAAAAAAATAAATAAAATAAAACTAAAACTAAAAAAAAAAACTAAACCTAAAAATAAACTAAAATAAAAAGCTAAATTAAAATAAATAAGCATAAATAAACTAAACTAAATAAAATTAAAAATAAACCTAAATAGAAATTATAATTAAAATAAACTAAAATAAAAATAAAATAAATAAACTAAACTACCTTGATTTGTAATTTTAAAATAATAAATAATAAATAAATCAAAATAAAATAAATTAAAAACTACTAAACCCTAAACTAACCTAAAAACTAAACAAAGTAAACATAAACACAAACCACTAAAATAAAAACCTAAAACCCAAAACCTAAAACACAAAACATAAAACCTAACCATAAACTAAAAAAAACATAAAAATAAATTAAATAAAAAAACTTAGTCCTAAATATAATAAAATAAAACTTAATTTAAAACCTAGGCCTAAACCTAAAATAAATAAAATAAAATAAACTAAAATAAATAGATAAAAACTAAACTAAAAAATAAAATAAAAAGAATAAAACCTAAATAAAATAAAACTAAACATAAAATAAAAATAAAATATGCCTAATAAAATAAAATAAAATAAAATTAAATAAATATATAAATCTAAAAGACCAAAATAATTAAAAAAAAAAACCTAAACCCTAAAAAAAAACCTAAATCTAAAATAATAATAAAATAAACCTAAACCTAAACTAAAATAAACTAAAATAATAATAAAAAAACCTAAACTAAATAAAATTAAATAACTAAAATAAACCTAAATCTAAACTAAAAAAGAAAACCTAAAATAAACCTAAAATAAAACCTAAAACATAAAAAAATAAAATTAAAACCTAATCCTAAAAATAGAAAATAAAACTAAACCTAAAAATAAAATAAAATAGAACTCAACTAAAAATAAATCTAAACCTAAACTACTAAAATAAACTAAAATAAAACTAAAATAAATAAACTAAAATAAATAAACTAAACTAAATAAATATAAAAATAAACCTAAATAAAAAAAAATAAAGTAAACTAAAATAAATAAAAATAAACTAAATTTACTAGATAAACTAAACCTCTAGGTTTACTTAATTTTAAAAAATAAACTCCAAACCTAAACCATAAATCCACAAAAACACAAACCCTAAACCCTAATCCCCACAAATGCTAAACTCTAACCTTAACCTAAACCATAAAAGTAATCCAAGACCCTAAACTAAACTAAACCATAAACCTTGAACCAAACCTAAACCCAAACATTAAACCCCAAACCCTAAACCTAAACCTAAAGTAACTAAATAATTTAAAAAATAAACCTAAACCCTTAATCCTAATAAACCTAAACCTAAACATAAACCCTAAGAATAGGAAAAACCTTGATGGCAGGAACATCACTGTCAACCAGGCTAAGTCTTGATCTGGCTGGTGGATATGGAGGTCATGGTTAGAGTAGTGGTGGTTATGGAGGCAGGAGGAGCGATGGAGGTTACAGCAGTGGTGGTGGTGAAGGGAGAGATCAGGGATATGATGATGGATTTCACTACTAAATAGGTCGAGGTGATTGATGAGCAGAAAGCGAAGAGCGGTCATTCGATTTGGTGCTTATGGAACTGTGTCTTCATAGTAGAGACGTTTCTAGTTATCTAGAACTTTTGATTTTCTCTATGCGTGCTCATTTTTTATCTATGTCACCACCTGTGTCTTAGAAAACTTGGTGTGTTACTTGGGTGATTTAAATCGAAAAGAAGAGATGTTGAATCTGAATTTGTTTTTTATTAAAAAAATACAAAACCCTAAACCCTAAACTAAAACCTGAACACTAAACTTAAAACTTAAATGCTAAACACTAAACCCTAAAATAAACCTAAACCTTAAACCCTAAACCCTAAACTAAACCCTAAACACTAAACCCAACCCTAAACCACAAAACCTAAACTAAAACCACTAAAGCTAAAAACACAAACTTAAACTAAATAAAACATTAAATAAATAAATTAACAAACCTAAATGATAATAAAATAAAATAAATATATAAACTAAAACCTAAACCTAAACCTAAAATAATAAAATAAAAATAAAATTAAACTAAAATAAAATAAATAAAACTTAAACTAAAATAAATAAATGAAACTAACTAAAATAGAAACTAAACCTAAAATAAAATTAAATAAAACTTAAATGCTTTGGGGTAAAAAAAACACTAAACTAAAAATAAAATAAACCTAAACCTAAACTAAAATAATCTAAATGAAAATAAATAAAACCTAAACCTAAAAATAAATAACCTAAACTAAAAGAAAATAAACTAAAATAAACTTAAACCTAAACTAAAATAAAACATAAAATAAACCAAAATAAAACATAAGACCTAAACAAGATTAAATATAAAGTAAAAAAACCTAAAACTAAACATAAAATAAAAATAAAACCTAAACTAAAAAAAATAAACTAAAATAAAACTAAACTAGAAAATAAACCTAAATCTAAACCTAAACCTAAAGAATAAACTAAAATAAAAAACTTATGAAATAAATAAATTAAACTAAAAAACCAAAATAAAAATAAAACTAAAATAAAATAATAAACTAAATAAACCTAAACCTAGGTTTGCTTTGTTTAAAAAAGACCTAACCTAAACTAACCCTAAACCCTAACCCAACACCCTAAACCCTAAACCCACAAACCCCAACCCTAACATAACCTAAATCACAAATCCTAAATCCACAAACTGACCAATCCTTAAAACCTACTAAACCCTAAACATAAAATCTAAACCTAAAAAAAATAAAACCTAAAATAAAATAAAATAAATAAAGATCCAATAAAATAAAATAAAATAAAAAACCCAGCTAAAACCTAAACATAAACTAAACTAAAAAGATAAAATAAAATAAAAATAAATTAAAACTAAATAAAATAAAACCTAAATTAAACTAAACTCTAAAAATTCTAAACCCTAAACTATAAACCCTAAACTTTAAACCCTAAAAAATGAGCCAAAACCAAACACTAAACCCTAAACCATGCCCTAAACCACAAACCCTAAATCTTAAACCCTAACACTAAACACATCCTAAAAGCATAAACCATAAAATCATAAACCCTAAACCATAAACCCTAAATGCTAAACCCTAAACCCCTTTAAAACCCTAAACTAAAACCGAAACCCTAAACCTAAACCTAAAGTAACCAAATAAATTAAAAAATTTAACCTAAACCATAAAACTAAAATACTAAACCTAAGAATGGGCAGAACCTGTGGAACATCCTACTACCAGCAAAGTCTAGATCTGGAGGCAAAGGTGAGGTAGTTATCCAGTGGTGGTGGGGATCCGGAGGTCTTTGGTGCATATGGAATTGGTGGTGGGGTAGTGGTGGTTATGGAGGTGGGAGGAGAGTGAGGTTACAGCTGTGGTGGTGTCAGGGTGATAGATCAAGGATATGATGGTGGATCCCACTACTCAAGAGAGCGGGGTGGTTTTGATGGGAAGTAGAGAAATTGAAGCACGACCAATCGATCTACTGCTTATGGAACAAAGTCTTTACAGTAGAGACGGTTCTAGTTATCTAGAGTTTTTGATTTGCTCTATGCGTTCTCATTTTTTATGTATCTCGTCGCTTATGTCTTAGAGAACATGGTATGTTACTTGATTGATGAAATCAAAAAGAAGAAATGAAGAATCTGAATTTATTCTCTATTAAAAATAAACCAAAAATTCTAAACCCTAAACTAAAACCTAAACCCCTAAAACTAAAACTTAAACCTAAACCCTAAATCCACAAAACCCTACCCTAAACCCTCCCACCTAAATCAACCTAAACCAAACCTCCAAACCCTAATCCTAAACCTAAACCCACCACTACCACTCTCTAAAAAGCAAAACCTAAACCTAAATTAAATAAAATATAAAATTAAAATAAATAAAAGCTAAACCAAAAATGAAAATAAATTAAATAAAACATCACTAAAACCTAAACTTATACCTAAATCTAAAAAATAAAATAAAATAAAATTAAAACTAAAAGATAAAATAAATAAAACCTAAATAAAAATAAAAGAAAAACCTAAATTAAATAAAACTAACCTAAAATAAAATATAAAATAAAATAAAATAAAATAAAATAAATAAAATCTAAACCTGAAGATAAATCTAAAAATAAATATAAACCCTAAGAAACTAAACCTAATCACAAAATAAACTAAACCTAAACCAAAAACTCTAAATAAAATAAATAAACTTAAAATAAACCTAAACCTGGCTGAAAATAAAACCTAAAATAATCCTACCTAAAACCTAAATCTAAAAATAAAATAAAACCTTAACCTAAAATAAAAATATAACCTAAACTAAAATATAAAATAAAATAATAAACTAAAAATAAACTTAAACTTAAAACCTAAAAATAAACTATAAATCAAACTAAAATAAATAAACCAAAATAAATAAAATAAACTAAATAAAAATAAAACTAAAACTAAAATAAAACTAAATAAACTACTACCGGGTTTCTTGGTTTAGTAATAATAATTTTTTTTTGTAAAGGAAACTCACTAAAACTAAACTGACCCTAACTAGCAGGCCTGACCTTAAACCTAGCCCTCCAGCCAAGACCCTGAGCTGAGCCCTAGGCCCAAGATCCTGACCATAAACTGAGCCACTGGGCCACAGGCCCTGAGCCCTAAACTGACTACCACCTGGGCCATGAGCCCTGAGCCTGGGCCCCTAAACCTCTGGGCCTTAAACCCTGGGCTTAAACCACTAAAGCCCTAAACTAAATAAGACCTATAAAAATAAATAAAACTTAAACCAAGATAAAATAAAGATAAAATAAAATAAAAAGAAGTAAAACCAGACCAAAACCAAACTGACTAAATGTAAAATTAAATTAAATTAAAAATAAAACTAAAATAAATAAAATAATAAATATTAAGTGAGCTCAACTTGGGTTTGCTTGTTTTTTTTAAACCCTAAACCCTATTAACACTAGGCCCTACTTGCACCCTAGGCCTGAGTGAGCCTAGACTCTAGGCCCTGATCAAAAGATCACTGGGACACTAGGCCCCAGGCCCCAGGCCACTACCTGACTCTTACTGACCTGACCTTAGCACTGGATCAAACCCTAGAAAACCCACTGACCTAAACTAACCCTAAACCCAGGCCTGAGCCAAAGCCTAAACTAAAGGCCAAACCCTAAAATACAAACCACAGCCCTAGCCACTGGCAGCCTAAACCTAAACTAAAGCCTTCACACAATAAATCCTAAACCACAAACCCAACCATAAACCCCAAATTCTAAAACCCAAACCCTAAACCTAAACCCCTAAACCCAAACCCCCAAACCCTAAACCCTAAAGTATAAACCCTAAAATCTAATTCCTAAACTCTAAATCATAAACCCTAAATGCTAACCTAACCTAAACCTAAAGTAACTAAATAAATTAAAAATAAACCTAATAAACTAAACCCTAAAACATAATATACCTAAACCCTAAGAATGGGTAGAACCTGATAGGAACATCACCATCAAGCTCGGTTTAGATCACGGTGGAGGCAGAGAGGAGGAAGTGATTATTCGTGGTGGTGGTGGGGGATCTAGAGGTGTTGGTGGATATGGAGGTGGTGGTGAGAGATCAATGGAGGTTGTGTGGAGGTGGGAGGGATACAGTGGATATGATAGTAGAAATAGAATTTCTGGTGGGAAGAACGATTAATCTGATATGCTGCTATTGGAACTATGTCTTTACAGTAGCGAGTTCGAGTTATCTAGGTTTATTGATTTGCTCTATGCGTGCTCATTTTTATCTATGTCATCGCATGTGTCTTAGAAAACTTGGTGTGTTACTTGGTTGATGAAATTGAAAAGAAGAAGCTGCATCGAATTTGTTCTCTATAAAAATAAATAAAATAAAAAAACCCTAAACCCTAAACTAAAACTTGAATGTTAGACCACCTAAAAAATCCCTAAACCCTAAATGCTTAGAACCCTAAACCCTAAACCCTTAAACCCTAAACCACAAACCTTAAACCTTAAACCTAAAACCTAAAACCACAAAACCTAAACCCAATCTAACTAAAATTAATAATAATAACTAAACCTAATAAATGAATAATAAACTAATAATTAAACACATAAACTAAACCAACTAACTAAACTAAACCCCAACTAATAACTAACTAACTAAACTAATAAACTAAAATTGAATAACTAAATAATAATTAATTAATATAACCAAATAACTAAAATAATAATTAATAATAAACTAATAATAAACTTAAAACAAAATTAACTAATAAACTAATAAATAAATAATAATAAACTACTAATAAGTAATAATAATAATAATTATTTTTTTTATAATAAAACTATAAATAAAACCAACTAATAAAATAATAATTAAAACCTAAATAAAACTAATAATAATTAAATAAACCTAATAAAACTAATAGTAACTAATTATAATAAATAATAACTAATAATAACTAAATAAAAAACTAAAATTGAACAAATAAACTAAAACCTAAAAAAACTAAACTAATAAAAAAACTAACTAATAAAACTAATAATAACTAAATAACTAAATAGTTAATAATTGACTAAACTAATAAACTAATAACTAAAAAACCTAAAACTAACTATAATAAACTAATAACTAAATAATAATAACTAAACTAATAAATAATAATAAACTAATAAACTAAATAAGAATAAACTAATAATTAACTATAATGATAAACCTACAATAATAACTAAACTAACATCTAATAATAATAACTAATAAATGATAATAAAAACCTAAAACCTAAATATTAAAGAAACTAACTAAACTAATAAATTACTAACTAAAACTAAAATAATAAACTAAATAAAACTAATAATAATAATAAAACTAAACTAAACCCATAATAAAACTAAAATAATAATAATAATCAGTAAACTAATAAAACTAATAAACTAATAACATAATAATAATAACTAAAATAATAAGTAAAACTAATAATAACTAATAAATAAACTAAACTAATAAACCTTAATAATAAAACCTAATAACATTAAAACCTAAATAAACCTAATAATACTAAACTAATAAAACTAATCTAATAAAATAAATAATAAACTAATAATTAAACTAATAATAAAACTAAAAATAAACTAATAAATAATAAACTAAAACTTAAACTAAACAAACATAAACTAATAATAAACCTAATAATTAACCTAAACTAAACTAATAATAATAATAATAATAATAATAATAATAATAATAACTAGTAAAGTAATAAAAACTAATAAACTAATAACATAATAATAATAACTAAAATAATAAGTAAAAAACTAATAATAACTAATAATAACAAACTAACTAATAAACCTTAATAATAATAAACCTAATAACATTAAAACCTAAATAAACCTAATTAAACAAACTAATAAAAACTAAACTAATAAAACTAATAATAAACTAATAACTAAACTAATAATAAATCTAGAAATAAACTAATAAATAATAAACTAAAACTAAAACTAAACAAACATAAACTAATAATAAACATAATAATTAACCTAAACTAAACTAATAATAATAATAATAATAATAATAATAATAATAATAATAATAATAATAATAATAAACTAAACTAATAATAAAACTAAACCCATAAACTAAACTAATAACTAAACCATAAACTAAAGTTAATAACTAAACTAAAAATTAATAAACCTAAACCTAATAATAAAACTAATAATAAACATAATAACCAAAACTAATTAATTAAACCTATAAAGTAAACTAAATAATAACTAAATAAACCTAATAAAGTAATAATAACTAACTAACTAACTAATATAAAATAAACTAACCTAAATAAAAATAAACTAATAATAACTAACAATAATAATAATAATAATAATAATAATAATAATAATAATAATAATATAATAATAATAATAATAATGATAATAATATAATAACCAATAAAACTAAAACTAATAAATAAATAAACTAATAACTAAACTAATAATAGTAATAAAAAAAAACTAATCCAATAAAACTAATAAAAACTAATAAATAACTAATAATTAATAACAAATAAAATAAAACTAACTAAACTAATAACTAAACTAACTAATAAACTAAAACCTAATAACTAAAACTAAACTAACTAACTAATAACTAAACCTAATAACTAAAACTAATAAAACCTAAACCCTAAAGTAATAAAATTAATAACTAAACCTGACAAAATAAAACCTAAATAAACTAAACTAATAACTAATAAACTAACTAAACCTAAACCATAAACTAAACTAAAATTAACTAAAATAAATAACTAATAAATAACTAACTAAATAACCTAAAACTAAATTAAACTAAACCAAACTATTAAAACTAATAATAATAATAAATAATAACTAAAACTAATAATAAAAAATAAAACAAATATAATAATAATAAATAATAAACTAAAAACTAAAAGCTAATAACTAACTAAAATTGCCTAATAATAATAAAACAAACTAATACTAATAAACTAACTAAAACTAAACCTATAATAATAATAATAATAAAATAAAATATAATAATAACTAATAATAATAACTAAACTAAACTAAAAACTAAAAACTAAACTAATAAAACCACTAAACCCCTAAACTAAAAAATAATAAAACTAATAAAATTAACTAACTAATAAACTAAACTAATAAATAAAACTAAACTAACAAATAAATAATAAATAAATAATAATAAACTAATAATAACTAAATATAAATAAAACTAAACCTATAACCTAAAAATAATAATAAAATGAATAAAACTAAACTAACTAAACATAATAATAGACTAATAATAATAAATCTAAAAGTAATAATAAAACTAATAACTAATAATAAACTAATAAAACTAATAATAACAATAATAATAATAACTAATAATAATAATAATAAAACAATAAACTAATAACTAATAATAACCTATAAATAATAATAAACTATAAACTAACTAAACTAAAACTAATTATAATAATAAACCTAATAACTAAAACTAACAAACTAATACCTAAACCAATAACTAATAACTAAATAATAGTAATAAAAACTAATAATAAAAAAACTAATTATAACCAACCATAATAAAACTAATAAAAAAACTAATAACTAAAGCTAATAATAATAACTAACTAAACCCAAAATAATATAATAAACTAATAAAAAACCCCATAAACTAATAATAATTATAATAATAATAATAATAATCAATCCCAACTAATAAATAATAATAATAATAACTAATAATAATAATAAAACTAAAACTAATAAAAACCAATGATAAACTAAAACTAATAATAATAATAATAATAATAATAATAATAATAATAATAATAAATAAATAAATAATAATAATAATAAACTAATAAAACTAACAAATAAAATAATAAAAAATAAAACTAATGATAATAAATAACTAACAATAAACTAATAATGACTAAAACTAATAAAACAACTAAACCACAACTCAAAAATTAATAAAACTAATAAACTAATAACAACCTAATAACTAATAATAAGTAATAATAATAATAATAATAAATTAAAATAATATTAACTAAACCCATAAAATAATAATAACAATAATAATAATAACAATAATAATAATAATATAAAAAAACTAATAAAAAAACTAACCCTAACTAACTAATAAATAAATAATAAAACTAATAAATAATAAACTAACTAATAATAATAAATAAACCACTAATAGACTAAACTAATAATAAAACCTAAATAAATAATAAAAATAATAATAATAATAAATAATAAATAATAAATAATAAATTAAACCTAAACCCTAATAATAAACTAAACTTAACTAAAACATAAACTAAACTAATAAACTAAACATAATAATAAAATTAAATACCAATACTAAACTAATAATAAACTAATAATAACTAAAATAAAAAACTAAAAACTAAACTAATAAACTAATAAAAAACAATTAAAACTCAACTAACAAAACTAACTAAACTAATAATAATAATAAATAATAATAATAAACTAATAATAATAATAAACCAAAACTAATAAACCAATAAATTAAACTAAACTAAACTAATTATAATAATAATAAACCATTATAACTAAAACTAAAACCAATAATAATAATAATAATAATAATAATAATAATAATAATAATAATAATAAATAATAAAACCAAACTAAACTAACTAATAATAATAATAATAATAACCAATAATAAACTAAATAATTATAAACTAACTTAAATAAACTAGTAAAACCTAATAAACCTGGACCCTAAACTAACTAAAAACATAATCCCCATTAATTAAACTAATAATAATAATAATAATAAATAATAACTATACAAAACTAATAAAAAACCTAAACCCCAATAAATAAAACTAATAAAAACTAATAATAAACTAACTAATAATAATAATAATAATTAAACTAATAATAACTAATAAAAATTAATAAAATTGAAATAATAAATTGAATCTATTAACTAAATTAATAAAAACTAATAAAACTAACTAAAATAATAATAAACTAATAATAATAACTAAAATTAACTAAAATAAAATAAATAATAAACTAAAAATAATAATAATAATAAACCTAAAAAAATAAACTAATAAAACTAAACTAAACTAAAACAAACCAAACCATAATAATAATAAAACTAAACTAATTAATTAACTAAAACTAATAAAATAAAATAATAACTAACTAAACCAAATAACTAATAATAATAATAATAATAATAATAATAATAAACTAAAAACTAAACTAATAAACTAAACTAATAAAACCTAAACCCACTAAATAATAAACTAAACTAAAAACCTAAACCCTAATAACTAATATAAAACTATAATAATAAAAATAAACTAAAACCTAATAAATAACTCATAAACTAAAAAAATAAAATAACTAATAATAATAAAAAAAACCAAACCTAAACTAATAAATAATAAATAATAACTAACTAATAATAACTAAACTAACTAAAACTAAACTAAATATGAACCTAAAATACTAAACTAAACCCAAACCAAATAATAATAATAATAACCTAAAACCTGAATAACTAAACTAAAATTAACAATTAACTAAATATAACTAACTAAAAAACTAATAAAATAATAAATAAATAATAAAAACTAATTAATAATAATAAAATAATAAACTAAAAAACTAAAGTAACTAAAGTAATAATAATAAACTAAAACAAAATAACAAAACCTAAACCCTAAATAAAAACTAAACTAAATAAAACCCTAATAATTAAATAAAACTAATAAATAATAACTAATAATTCTAATAAAAAACTAAAAAATAATAATAACTCATAAATAATAATAATAAACTAAAATAATAATATCTAATAATAATAAAAGCTTATAATAAAATAATAACTAAACTAATAACTAATAAAACTAATAAACTAACAAACTAATAATAAACTACTAAATAAAACCTAATAAATAACTCACTAACAATAATAATAAACTAAATAAACTAATAATAAAATAATAACTAAAACTAAACCCACTAAATAAACTAAATAAGTAAAGTAATAACCCAATAATGATTAGTAATGATAATAAATGATAAACTAACTAATAATAATAATAATAATAATAATAACTAATAATAACTAACTAATAATAATTAATAAAAAACTAATAATAATAAAAAACTAATAAATAATAAAAACCTATAAAAAAACTCCCCAAACCCTAAGCCCCAAACACTAAACCCTATAAAAAAGCTCAACTAACCTTAAACCCTAAACCTAAAAAAAAAAAAAAAAAGAAATAAACTAAATAAAAAAAAGAAAATAAATAAAAACTTAAATAAAATAAAATAAATAAAATAAAATGAAAACCTAAACTAAAACCTAGTAAAATAAAATAAAATATAAAATAAAAACTAAAATAAAATAAAATAAATAAAAACCAAAATTAAACTAAAATAATAATAACCTAAATAAAATAAAAACTAAACCTAAAATAAAAATAAAATAAAATGAAAAGTAAATAAAACCTAAACTTAAAAGTAAACCTAAAATAAATAAAAATAAAACATAAATACTAAAATAAAATAAAATAAACATAAACCTAAACTAAAATAAATAAAACCTAAACCAAACTTAAAATAAAAATAAGCCTAAACCTAAACCTAAAAACCCTAAATAAAATTAAAAATTAAAAATAAACCTAAACCTAAACTAAAAAAATAAAACCTAAAAAAACTAAAATAAAACCTAAAAACCCAAAGAAAATAAAATAAAACCTAAACTTAAACTTAAAATAAAAAATAAAGCCTAAACCTAAAAAATAAAATCAAAATAAAACTAAACTAAAATAAACTAAACCTAAACCTAAAATTAAAAATAAACTAAATAAAAAAACCTAAAATAAATAAAATAAAATAAATAAACTAAACTAAAAAAAAATAAAATAAACCTAAATAGAAATGAAAATAAAAAACTTAATAAACTAAATGAACTATGGGTTTATTATTTAAATTAGACCCTAAACCAGAAAAACAAACAAACCCTAAACTGACCCTAAACACTAAACCCTAAACCTTAAAACCCTAAACCCTAAACCCTAAACTCTAAACTCTAAACCTTAAACCCTAAAGCTATACCCTAAATAAAACCCCAATCACTAAAACTTAAACTACCCTAAAAAACCTAAACCCTACCTAACCTAACCCTAAACTCTAAAACCTAAAATCCTCAACATAAAATAAAATATAAAATAAATAAATAAAACCTAAACCTAAATAAATTAATAATAAAATAAAATAAAACTAAACTATACATATAAAAAAAATAAAATAAAATAAAATAAAAAATAAAATAAAATAAAATAATAAAACCTAAAGAAATTAAAACATAAAATAAACTTATAAATAAAAACATAAATTAAATAAAACTAAATGTAAAATAAAAATAAAATAAGCCTAAAATGAGATAAAATAAAACTAAAAAAAAATAAACCTAAACATAAATAAAATTAAAGCCTAAACACTAAACTAAAAAAGAAAACCTAAACATAAAATAAATAAAGTAAAATAAACCTAATATTAAACTAAAATAAATAAAACTTAAACATAAAACTTAAATAAACTAAACCTAAACCCTAAAATAAAATAAAATAAATAAAAAATAAACCTAAACCTAAACTAAAATAAAACTTATAAAAAAATAAAATAAAACCTCAAACCTAAACCTAAAAATAAAAAACTAAACCTAAAAAAATAAAAATAAAACCTAAACTAAAAAAAAATAGAAAAACTAGAAAATAAAAAAATAAAAACCTAAAATAAATAAACCAAACTAAGTAAAACTAAAATAAAATAAAATAAACTAAATAAATGTAAACTGGTTATTTAATAAAAAAACCCTAAATCCCACCCTATCCTAAACCCTAAACCCTAAACCCTAAACAAAACACCTAACCCTAAACACTCCCCACCACTAATCCCCCAAACCACTCTGACCCTAAACTCTATGAAACCCTAAACTCCCAAACTAAACTAAACCTAAACCCTAATCCCCCTCTGATGCTATAAACCCTAACACTAAAGGCAACTACCTAAATTGGCCACCACTGACAGCGGGACATAAATCCTGGGCCTTAAATCCTAAACCTAAACCCTAAACCAAAACTAAACTAAACCATAAACCCTAACCTAAACCTACCACCTCTAAACTGACCACTCCATGAACCATATAAAACCTAAAAAACTAATAATAATAAATAAAAAACCTAAACTAAATAAATAAAATTAAAATATATATATAAACTTAAACTAAACCTAAACCTAAACCTAAAATAAAATAAAAATAAAATAAACAAAATAAAATAAAACCCTAAACTAAATAAAATAAAATAAACCAAAGGATAAAATCCTAAATAAAATAAAATTAAAATTAAAATAAGAATAAAATTATCCAAACAAAATAAAATACAAACTACATAAAAATCTAAACCTAAAAAATAAACCTAAAAATATAATGAAAAATAAAACCAAAAACCTAAACAAAAAAACCTAAACATGAAATAAAAAAAAATAAAACCTAAACCTAAACTAAAATAAATAAAACCTAAACCCTAAATTAAAAAAATAAAATAAACTAAAAATTATCCTAAACCTAAACTAAAAAAAAATAAAACCTAAAATAAACCTAAAACTTAAAACCTAAACCTAAACTAAAAAACATAAAATAAATAAATAAACTAAACAAAAATAAACCTAAATAAAAAAAAAAATAAACTAAATAAGCCTATATTTACTAGTTTACATAATTTTTTTAAAAAAAAAATAATAAAATAAACCTTTAACCCTAAAGCTAAATCCCAGGCCTAAAGCACTGAGGCTCCCTAAACTGAAACCTAAACCCTAATGGACCTAGTCACACCTGACCCTAACCTTGACCTGGGCCCAATTAACCTAACTCCCTACCACCCCACCTAACTCTGGGCCTAACCCTAAACCCAAATCTAAACCTAAAACCCTAAACTCCTAAACCACCCAATTCTATTAAAGCCATACACTAAACCTAAACCCACTGAGCTCCCACCCACCCCTAAACCACTCCCTGACCATAACCCTAAACTTAACCCTAAAACCTAACTAAATAAAATAAAATAAAATAATTTAAAACATAAACTTAAATAAAATAATAAAATAAAATAAAACCTAAACTAAAACCTAAACTTAAACATTAAAAATTTTAAATAAAATAAAATAAAATAAACCTAAACTAAACTAAAATAAAATAAAGATTAAAACATAAATAAAATAAATTAAACTAAAAAAACCTAATCCTAAACTAAAAAAACCTAAAAATAAACCAAAAAAATAAAACCTAAACCTAAAAAATAAAATAAAACATAAACCTAAACATTGAAAAATAAATAAAATAAAACTCAACTAAAAACCTAAACTTAAACCTAAACCTAAAAAAATAAACTAAAATAAATAAAGGTAAAAAATAAAAAATAAACTCAATAAAAGAACTAAAACAAATAAACATAATCTAAAAAACTCTGGGTTTGCTCAGTTTAAAAAAGACTACTAAATCTTAAAATATTAAAAAAACCTACCCAAAACCCTAAACTTAAACCATGGTAGCCAAAACCCAAACCCCAAATCCTAAACCCTAAAACCCTAAACCCATGCTACTAAACTGACCCTAAACCACACTGACCTCCAAACCCTAAACCCTAAACTCTAAATCATTAACCCTAAACTTACTTAAACCCTAAACCTAACCCCAACCCCTAACACTAAACCCTAAACCACACCCTAAACCTTAACTAACCAAACCCTAACTCAAAACCTAAACCTCACTCCCTACTTTAAACCCTAAACTCTAAAACCTGACCTAACCTAAACCCTAAAACCCTAAAACCTAAACTTAAACTAAATTAAAACTAAAATAAAATAAATCAAAACCTAAACCTAAAGAAAATATAAAATGTCATTGGTGTCTTAAAAATTAGTATGTTGCTTGGTTGATGAAATAAGAAATGATGATTCTTAATTTGTTTTGTTAAAAAAAAAGCAAAACATTATACCCTAAACCCAAAACCAAACCCAAACCAAAACTAACTACTAAACCCTAAACATAAACCCTAAAAGCTAAAAGCTAAACATAAACTAAATTAAACTTAAAATAAAATAAATAAATAAACTTAAACCAAACCAAAAAATTATAATAAAATAAAAATATAAACTAAAACCTAAACCTAAACTTAAAATAAAATAAAATAAAAAATTAAAAAAAACTAGAATAAAATAAATAAAATCCTAAACTAAACTAAAAATAAAATAAACCTAATAATAAAACCTACATAAAAAATTAGAAATAAAATAAAAATAAAATAAACTTAAAATATAAAAAAATTAAACCTAAATAAAAACCTAAACCTAAAAAATAAACCTAAAAATAAATATAAAATAAAACTTAAACCATAAACTAAAAAAAACTTAAACCTGAAATAAAAATAAAATAAACAAAATAAAATAAACCTAAACCTAAACTAAAATAAACCTAAAATAAACTAAACTAAAATAAAAAAAAAACCTAAACCTAAACTAAACTAAATAAAATAAAATAAACTATAAATAAACCTAAACCAAAATTAAAAAGATAAAATGTAAAATAAACCTAAAACCTAACCTAAAAAAAATAAATATAAACTTAAAATAAAAAAAAATAAAACTAAACTTAAACAATAAAATAAAAAAAACTCAATTAAAATAAAACTAAACCTAAACCTAAATAATTAAACTAAAATAAAAACCTAAACTAAAGAAATAAACCTAAAATAAATAAACTAAAATAAAAAAATTTAAAAAAAAAGTAAACTAAAATAAATAAACTAAACTAAATAAACCTATCTACTGGTTTTAATTTAAAAAAAAATCATAAACCCTAAATCAAACCTACAACCCTAAACCCTAAACCATAAAACCCTAAACATTAAACCTAAACTAACTAAACCCTAAACTCTGAGCATAAACTAGAAACCTAAACCACAAACCATTAACCCTAAACCCTAAACCCTAAAACCTAAAACCTACACCCTAAACCTAAACATCAAGTAACTAAATAAATTAAAAAATAAACCTAAATCATAAAACCTAATAATGGCAGACAAACTTCATTCTCCCTCACTCGCGTGATGTTAGATCAAGCACCATCCATTCCACATGTTCGTAATGGATGGTCATGATTAGATCCACTAGATCGATCTGATTTAATCCTATTAAGCTATGGGATTAATCATAGCCATCCGATCTTAGATCAAATGATAGAAGAGAAAGCATCATCGCGCCGTAGCAGTCCAGAAATTTTAAGCGTCCTGGGTGACATGGAAAGTGTGCCATGAACACTAGGATTAGCCTTTAATTAGGCATAATTAATTTTAATTTTTGAAACTTCTAAAATCATAAAAATCATAAAGAAATAAAAAATATAAAATAAATACTCATTTTAAAGGTATTTCAAGAGGAGAATTAATTAAAATGATCATAACTAATTTTGAACTACAATTAATTAATTTAATTACTTTTAAATCACTTAAGCAATTAATCCTAAATTTTTTATGGGTTAATTTAATAGGATGGCCTCTGCCTCCCATGATTTTATATTTGGGATTGTTCACTTAATTAAGAAAATTGACTAATTAAACCTTAACTACTCTTTTAAGTTAATTAATGATTAATTAATCCCATGAATAGTAATAAATTGGTTAATTAAGTATTAATCATTGTTCAAAAATAAGTGAACTAAGGAATATAGTTGGGACCCCTTTCCTTCATTTCATTTCTTCTTTTTTTAAATGAAATTAATTAAGATTTAACTAATTAATTTAATCATTTAATCAAATTGAAATCATAATCACATCATACATTAATTAATTAAGTCATGGGAAGATCTTTAGATGTTTAATAACTTAAAGGAGTTTAATGAAATTATGGTTAGTCCACATATGTCAAAAACCATAAGAGTAATTAATTAAGTCCCTTAATCTAATTAAATATTAATCATGAGCCAATTGGATTAGGCTCCTTTTAGGATCATTGCAAGTTTAGTTTCCATGCATATCATGTTGGATCATAATTATTTAGTTAATTACTTCAAGGTGACATTGGTAAGAGTAATTAATTCATCTAATTAAGGGTTCTACTTTATTAACCCATATAATCAACTTAATTACATTTCCTTAAATTAAATCAAATCACTAATGTGGGAATCGGTTTAAAGTAAGTGATGATTTCTCTTCTCCTCTTTAAATCAAATCAAATCCAAAACTTAATTAATTAAGAATCTTTGGTTTGCTTTAAATAATCTTATTTGATTTGATTATCATTAAGAACTAGTTTGGTTGAATGAATCACATGTTTATATTTGATTTTCCTCTTTCCAATCATGTTAAATTTGGTATGTCATTTGAGTTCATGCTTCCATCTTTTCAAAATCAAGTAAAATAAAATGGATTACCTTTATGTAAGCTTGCATGTGTTGATTTAATTTAATATATGCTTGGCTATTACCACTATTAAATCTAAATCTATTTTTCAAAAGCTTATAAATGAATAATAATATGTTTTATGATGCTAGCTACATACATAAGAAATGCATGTGCTTATAACTTAAAATGAATGGTCTCTTTCTTCTATTCATGTATTGATTTATATAAGATTAGATGGTAATGTCTAGACATCCAGAACACAAGGGTTTAGCTTTGATGGTCATTACTTCCCTAGTTTGTTACCTAGTTGTTCAAATTGAAAAGAAGAAATGTTAAATTTGAATTTGTTCATTATTAAAAAAAACACCAAACCCTAAACCCTAAACCCTAAAACCTAAGAATGGGAAAACCTTGACTAGAACACAACCTTCAACTGTTTCAGATCTAGGCAAGGCCATAGTTATTGCAAGATGGTGGGGAACTGAGGTGCATATGGAGGTGGTGGTCGGTAGTGGTGGTTATGAATGGAGGTTACAACCGTGGTGGTGGAGGAGGGAGACATCGGGGATATGATGGTGGATCTGACTACTTAAGAGGCCAGGGTGGATCTAATGGGAACTGGAGAAACTGAAGAACAGCTGATCCAATCTGCTGCTTATGAAATTGTGTCGTTACAGTAGAGATGGTACTAGTTATCACAGATTTTTGATTTTCTATCATTTTTTGTCTATGTCATGTTGGCCTTCAAGATGGTGTGTTACTTGGTTGATGAAATTGAAAAAAAAGAAATGTTGAATATGAATTTGTTCTCTCTGTAAAAAAAAAACAAAATCCTAAACCTAAACTAAACCTAAACCCTAAATCTAAACTAAACCATAACCATACCCCTAAACCCTAAACTCTAAACCCTATACCTTAAAAAACATATACCCTAAACCCTTCAACTTGAACACTAAACCCTAAACCCTAAAGCCTAAACCCAAAAAACCCTAAACCCTAAACCCACAACAAACCCTAAACTAACCCTAATCCAGAACCCTAAACCCTAAAAAGATAAAACCTAAACCTAAACTAAATAAAACATAAAATAAATAAAACCTAAACCAAAATTAAATAAAATAATAAATCAAAATAAAAAACTTAAACCAAAACCTAAACCAAAACATAAACCTAAACCTAAACTTAAAATAAAAATCAAATAAAAAATAAAACTAAACTAAAATTAAATAAATAAAATCCTAAACTAAAGTAAAAAAATAAACAACCTAAGTAAAATAAAAGTTAAACCTAAAATAAAAATGAAATAAACCTAAAAAAGAAATAAAATAAAAACCAAATGAAAACCTAAACCTAAATAATAAAACTAAAAATAAATAAAAAATAAAACATAAACCCTGAACTAAAAAAAATCTAAACCTAAAATAAAATTAAAATAAACCTAAACCTAAACTAAAAAAAACAAAACTAAAACCTAAAATAAACTAAACCTAAACCTAAACCTAAACTAAATAAAATAAAATAAACTAAAACTAAACCTAAACCTAAACTAAAAATAAAAAAACCTAAACCTAAAATAAAACCCAAAAAAAAAGCTAAAAATTAAAATAAAACCTAAGCCAAAATAAAAATATATATAAAATAAAATCTAAACCTAAAAAAAATAATAAACTAAAAAAATAAATTTGAACCAAAAAATAAACTAAAATAAAAACCCAAATTAAAATAAATAAAGCTAAATAAATAAACTAAACTACATTAAAATAAAAGAAATCTAAATAAAATAAAAAAATAAAATAAACTCAAATAAATAAAAAATAAACTAAATAAACCTAAACCTACCAGTTTACTTAATTTAAAAAAATTTAAAAAAATAAATAAAACACATAAATAAAAAACCCTAACCCTAAACCCTAAACCCTAAAAACCTAAAAACCTAAACCTAAATTAAATAGAACCTAAAATAAAATAAATAAAAAAACCTAAACCTAAATAAAATATGAAAATAAAATAAAATAAAACCTAAACAAAACCTAATCCTAAACCTAAACCTTAAAATAAAATAAGAAATAAAAAATAAACTAAAATAAAATAAATAAAAACCTAAACCTAAAAAATAAGCTTAAAAATAAATAATAAATAAAACCTCAACCCTAAATTTAAAAAAAAAATAACCTAAACCTAAACTTAAACTAAACTAAACTAAACTAAACTAAAACAAATAAACCAAAAAATAAACCTAAAACCTAAACCTAAAAAAATAAAATAAAAACTTAAACCTAAACCATAAAAAAAACCTTAAACTTAAAAATGTAAAAATAAAAATAAAAATAAAACTAAACTAACAAGTAAACATAAACCTAAAGCTAAACCTAAAAAAATAAAATAAAAACCTTAACTAAAATAAATAAACATAAAATAAATAAACTAAACTAAATAAAATTAAAATTAAACCTAAATAAAAAATTAAAGTAAAATAAATTAAAATAAATCAAAAATAAACTAAATAAACATAAACCTACCAGTTTACTTAATTTAAAAAAAAATAAAGTAAAATAAAATAAAACCCTAACCTTGAACCCTATATCCTAAAACTAGCCCTAAACCCTAAACCCTAAACCCTAAACCCTAAACCTCTACAATCCTAAACCCAAAATGTTAAACCCTAAACACTAAAAAAACCTAAACCCTAAACCCTAAACCCTAAACCCTAAACCCTAAACCTTAAACCCTAAGCCTAAAAAAACCTAAAAAAACCTAAACTAAAATAAAATAAATAAAAAAACCTAAACCTAAATAAAATAACATAAAATAAATAAAATAAAAACCTAAACTAAACTAGAAAATAAAATAAACATAAAAAATATAAAACATAAATAAAATCAAACCTAAACATAAAATAAAATTAAATAAACCTAAAATTAAATTAAATAAAAACCTAAACCTAAAATAAATAAAATAAAATAAACCTAAACCTAAACTAAAATAAATTAAATTAAAATAAATAAAACTTAAACCTAAACCTAAAATAAACTAAACCAAAACTTAAACCTAAACCCTAAGAATGGGCAGAACCTTAACAACAGAACATCAAATCATGCCTCATGTAAATGCAGTAAAGGTGAAGGCGATCATTATCATAGTGGTGGTGGGGATCTAGAGGTGGTGGTGGATAGCAGGTGGTGGTTATGGAGGCGGGAAGAGTGATGGAGGTTATATCCATGGTGACAGAGGGGAGAGATCAGGGATATGATGGTGAATCCAGCTGCTCGAGAGGCCGGGGTGGTTCTGATAGGAACTAGAGAAACTGAAGAACGACTGATCTGATCTGCCACTTATAGAACTGTGTCTTTACATTATAGATGGTTCTAGTTATCGAGATTTTGAATTTTTTCTACGCATACTCATCTTTGATCTATGCCATCGCTTGTGTCATAAAACACTTGGTGTGTTACTTGATTGAAAAAATTGAACAAAAGAAATGTTGTATCTGAATTTGATCTCTATTAAAAAAAACCCTAAACTAAAACTCAACCTAAACCTAAAACCTAAATCCTAAACCCCAAACCCTAAAAACCCTAAACACTAAAGCCTAACGCCTAAACCGTAAACCTTAAACCCTAAATCCTCAAACCCTAAACCCTAAATCCAAAACCCTAAACCCAAAATAAAAATTAAAAATAAAATAAACTAAAATAAATAATAACTAAATAAACCTAAACCTATCGAAGTTTTTTAAAAATAAAACCCTACACCCTAAGTTTATCTTAAATGCTAAACCCTAAAAACCCTAAACCCTAAAGCCTAAACACTAACCCTTAAACCCTAAACCATAAACCTTAACCCTAAACCCTAAACCATAAAACACTAAACCCTAAAACTTTAAACCCTAAACCCTTGAAACCCTTAAAACCTAAACCAAAACTAAATAAAACATAAAATAAAATATATAATATAATCTAAACCTAAATAAAATAAAATAAAACCTTAAAACCTAAAGCTAAACATAAAAATGAAATAAAATAAACTAATAAAAATAAAATAAAATAAAATAAATAAAAACTTAAACTAAACTAAAAAATTATAATAAGCATAAGAATAAAAAACCTAAATAAAATAAAAAGTAAAAGTATAATAAAAATAAAATAAATCTAAAATAAAATTAAATTAAATTAAATAAAAACATAAACCTAAAAAATAAACATAAAATAAAACATAAAAATAAATAAAAAATAAAACCTAAACCCTAAACTAAAAAAAACTAACCTAAAATAATAATAAAATAAACAAATTAAAATAAACCTAAACTTAAACAAAAATAAACAAAACTAAAATAAATAAAACCTAAAATAAACCTAAAATAAACTTAACCTAAAAAAAAAAAAAATAAAATAAACTAAAAATAAACCTAAACTTAAACTAAAAAATAAGAAATAAAAATAAACCTAAAATAAAAACTTAAAACTTAAATCTAAAAAAATAAATTAAAAACATAAACCGATGCCTAAAAAAAATAAATAAAACCTAAACCTCAAAAATAAAATAAAGATAAAACACAACTATAAAATAAACCTAAACCTAAACCTAAACATAAAAAATAAATTAAAATAAATAAACCTAAAATAAATAAACTAAACTAATTTTATATAATAAATAAACCTAAATCCTAAACTTACAACCCTATATCCTAACCCTAAACCCTAAACCTTGAAAAACCCTAAACCCTAAATCCTAAAATTTAACCCTAAACCCTAAACCCTAAAAGGATAAACCCTAAACCCTTATAGCCTAAAAGCATAAAGCCTAAACCCTAAACCCTAAACCCTAACCCTAAACCCTAAACCCTAGACCCTAAACCTTAAACCCTAAACCCTAAGCCCTAAACTTAAACTTAAAGTAAATAAATAAATTAAAAAATAAACCTAAACCCTAAAACATAATAAGCCTAAACCTAAATCCTAAGAATGGGTAGAACCTTGATGTTAAAAACTTCACCATCAACCAAGCTCAGTTTAGATTTAGTGGTGGAGGCAAAGGCAGAGGCCATAATTATCACAGTGGTGGTAGAGGATCTAGTGGTGCTGGTGGATATGGAGGTGGTGTTCAGAGTAGTGGTGGTTATGGAAGTGGGAGGAGCGGTGGTCACGAGGGAGAGATCGGGGGATGGATCCCGCTACTCGAGAGAGGCCGCTGGTTCGATGGGAACCGGAGAAAAGAAAGACCATCCAATCTACTTATGGAATTGTGTCATTATAGTAGAGAGATTCTAGTTATTTAGATTTTAATTTGCTCTATGTGTGCTCATTTTTTATATGTTGTAGCTTGTAGAAAACTTGGTGTGTTACTTTGATGAAATGAGAAATGTTGAATCAATTTATTCTATTAAAACCCCAAAACCTTAAACCCAAAACCCTAAAACCCTAAACCCTAAACCCTAAATAAACCATAAATCCCATAAACCCTAAACCTAGAACCCTAAACCCTAAAACCCTAAATGCTAAACCCTAAAACCCTAAACCCTAAACCATAAAACCTAAAACTCCTAAACCCTAAACCCTTAACTAAAAAAAACCCTAAACCCATAACTAACCCTAAACTGACCCTAAACCCTAAACACTAAACCCACAACTAACCATAAATTAACCCTAAACCCTAAACCTTTAACCCTAAAAGATATAAACCTAAACATAAACTAAATAAAACCTAAAAATAAAATAAATTAAAAAACCAAAACCAAAATTAAATAAAAAAATAAAAATAAAAACATAAACCAAAACCTTAAGCTAAACATAAACCTAAACTAGACCTAAAAAGAAAATAAAAAAACTAAAAATTAAACTAAAATAAAATAAATAAAATCCTAAACAAAATTAAAAAATTAATAACCTAAATAAAATAAAAGCTAAACTTAAAATAAAAATGAAATAAACATATAATAAAATAAAATAAAACTAAATAAAACCTAAACCTAAATAATAAACCTAAAAATAAAACCTAAATAAATCTAAACCCTAAACTAAAAAAACCTAAAACTAAACTAAAATAAACTAAACCTAAATCTAAAATAAAATAAACCTAAACCAAGCTCACAACAACAACAACAAGCCTTAATCCTTAGTGGGGTCACATGAATCCTTCCATCTCCATTGTGTCAAGTTCTCATTTAAATCAAGTATGCTAAGATCATTTTTATACATCTTAAGCAAGTCTTTTAGGTCTACCTCTACTTACCTTTTAACATAAGGCAAATCTAATGCATCTACTCTCCTAATCTGTCATCGACACGACGCTTTATGGCCAAAACCATCTAAGTCTATTAACTCCAATTCTTATGTGCCACTAGAGCTACTCCAACTTTTTTCCCAATATACTATTTTGCATTCTATCTCTAAGAGTAAAGCCACTCATCCACCTAAGCATCCTCATCTCAGAATAACTTAACTTAGTCTTATGCTTCTCTTTTATTACAACATTCTGCACCATAAGTCATTGTAGGTCTTACCACCATCTTATAAAATTTTCCCTTAAGTTTAAGTGGAACTTTTCTATCACATAATAGGCTAGATGCATTCCTCCACTTCAACCATCTAACTTGAATTCCACTAATAACATCTCCATCTATTTCACCATCATTTTGAACAATAGAGCCTAAATATCTGAAATGCTCACTCTTATTAATGACTTGTTCACCTAATGTCACAACACTACCACTAGAACTTCTACAACTAAAATTACACTCCATATATTCAGTTTTACATATACTTAGACGAAAAGAGTTGACCTCCATAATTCAAGTTTTTGTTGGACTCCCTCTCTAGTCTTATCAATAAGAAGAGTGTCATCAGCAAAAAGCATACACCAAGGTACATCTTCTTGCAAACGCCTAGTAAGAACATCCATAACTAAAGTAAAAAAGATAAGGGCTTAAAGCTGATCCTTGATGTAATCCAACTGAAATAGGAAAATATTTTATTAATCCTCCTTGTGTTTGGACACATGTAACAGCTCTAGTATACATATCCTTAATGACTTCAATATAACCAATATTAACTCATTTATGTTCTAAAACTCTCCAAAGAACATCTCTTGAAACTTTATCATAAGTTTTCTAAATCAATAAATATCATATGTAGATCCTCCTTACTTTCTATGCTTCCATCAAACCCTTAACAAATGTATAGCAACCATAGTAGATCTACCGACATGAAACCAAACTGACAGAGAAACTTCAGTATCACATCATAACCTATGCTGCTCAATTCTCTCCCATAATTTTAATGTATGGCACATTAACTTAATTCTTCTATAATTTGCACACTCTTGTGCATCACCTTTATTCTTAAATATAGGAACCAACAAACTCTTTCTCCACTCATCTGACATCATTTTAGTCTTTAAAATGAAATTAAAAAGTTTTGTAAGCCAAGAAATTCCTTGATCTCCTAAACATTTCCACACTTCTATTGGAATATTATCTGGTCCTATTGCTTTTCCACATTTCATTTTATTTAAAGCTTCACTAACTTAAGATTTAATAATACGATGATAAAAATAAAATTCTCTATTTTTGTTTTGTGTATTAAGGTTGCTAAAATCAATCATATTTTCAGATCCTTCATTGAAAAGTTTATCAAAATACCTCATCCACCTATTTTCAATATCCTTTTCTTAAAAAAGTATTTTATTATTTTCATCCTTAATACACCTCACTTGAACTATGTCTTTACTTCTCCTATCTCTTTGGTTTTCTAACATATACATACATCTTTCACCTTCTTTGGTATCTAATCTACTGTATAAATCACTAAAAGCTAAATTATTTGCATCATATACTGCTTTCTTAGAATCTCTATAGGCCACTTTATATTTTTCCCAATTCTCTGAGTTTTTACATCCAAACCAAGTTTCATAACAAAATTTCTTATTTTTTATCTTTTCTTGCACACTCTGACTCCACAACCAACTATTCTTATTAAAAGAAGCTTTTCCTTTTGATTCTCCAAGCACATCTTTAGAAACTTGCTTAATTTCACTTTTATTTTTTCCCACATAATGTTTGCTTCCTCATGAACATCCCAAATTCTAATCTCCTGTAGCTTGCTCTTAAAAATATTTTTATTTGTGTTCTTTAAGTGTCCCCATCTAATTCTAGGACAATAATTTAATTTATTTTTTCTCTTACAACCTTTCATCTTAAAATCTAAAACTAACAATTGATGTTGGGTACTTAAATTTTCACTTGGAATGACCTTACAATCTCTACAATCTAAACGATCTATTTTTCTTATCAGAAAATAATCAATCTGTGTTTTACTAGATTCATTTTTATAAGTAATAATATGTTCATCTCTTTTCTTAAATAAAGTGTTAGAAACTATGAAATCATAAGCTAAAGTAAAATCTAATATAGTCCTACATTCTTCATTAGTCACTCTAAATCCATAATCACCATGAATACTTTTAAAATCTTCTACCACTCTACTAACATGTCCATTTAAATCTCCTCTAATAAATACTTTTCTTCAAGAGGTATCTTTTGTATTAATCCCTCTAATTCATTCCAAAATTTTTCTTTTACACTTACCTCCAAACCTACGTGAGGAGCATAGACACTTATATCAATGATAATCTTAATATCAACCATAATCTTTAAAGCTATAATTCTATCTCCACATCTATTAATATTTATAATATTATCCTTCAAACTTTTATCTATAATCACACCTACACCATTTTTAGTTTGACTTTTACCTGAATATCAAAGTTTAAAACCTAAACTATCAATCTCCTTAGCCTTCTCTCCAACCCATTTAGTTTTTGAACACATAAAATATTTATCTTTCTATGAACCATAATATCTATTAATTCCATTAATTTACCTAAGAGTACCTATATTCCAAGATCTAACCTAATTCTAGTTTCATGGACTAACTTCTTGCCCGATCCCATTCCATAATGTGGGAATCCTTGCTTATTTAACATTGCACTGGCATTGATGCGCAGCTCTAATTTTTTCACTTTATTCGCCATACATGCCGCCTGTGGACGCCTAGATTAACACAATGATTTAAAGGATTCATGTCATGATTATTTCGACAAGTTTTACTCAGCCGACTACCTAACACAACCCTCAACTTTTCATCCGGATTTAATCCCAAGAATGGTAGTGTTAAACCTAAACCTAAGCCTAAACTAAATAAAATAAAATAAACTAAAAATAAACCAAAACCTAAACAAAATCCCAAAAAAATAAGCCTAAAATAAAACCTAAAACCAAAACCTAACAAAATAAATTAAAAACTTAAACTTAAACCTAAAAATATAAAATAAAACCTAAACCTAAGAAATAAACTAAAAATAAAACTAAACTAAAAAAGAAATCTGAACCAAAGAAAATACTAAAATAAAAAACCAAAATTAAAATAAATAAACTAAATTAAATAAAAATAAAAATAAACCTAAATAAAAATAAAAAATAAATTAAACTCAAATAAATAAAAAATAAACTACATAAACCTAAACCTACCAATTTACTTAATTTAAAAAAATAACAAATAAAATACATAAATAAAAACCCTAACCCTAAACCCTAAAACTAACCCTAAACCCTAAACCCTAAAAACCTAGAAACCTAAACCTAAGCTAAATAAAACCTAAAATATAAAATAAATAGAAAAACTTAAACCTAAATAAAATTAAATAATAAAATAAATTAGAACCTAAACTATAACCTAAACCCAAACCCAAAATAAAATAAAAAATAAAACTAAACTAAAATAAAATAAATAAATACCTAAACCTAAACTTTAACCTAGAATCTAGTCTTGGTCTTGATCTTTTGCATTTGTTCTTTTATATTCTTATGAAGTAGTCGACCTATACTTTCAAGTATGTGGGATTAACCCTTTCTTTGCTAAATTATGAATGTAAGGCAAGTACCAATCAAAAAAGTAATTCTAAATCTTTATATGAATCATCCTCAAGTTTTACATCAAATTCTTGACTTGAGGATGATTGCTCCCAGAAAGAACCTCTGAGTCTTCACACCTGTGGATGACTTAAGGGCTTCCTTAATTACAAAACCCTCATCATTTTGAGAGGAAAATGGGATTAGAGCTGAGGTTCCCAACTGATGCCTAACTATTTCACATATATACTTGAATACACTTACACTTTGCTTTGGAGCCCGATCTCCATCACTATCTAGCTCAAGTGTCACCTTCGAGGGAATCTACTGTTGAGACGAGCTAGTTGGGGTGTTAGCCATATAAGACTCATCCTAAGAACTAGATTTTAAGTCTATATGGATAACAAAATTCTAGTAAATTGAATATTTTTCTTGGGTGGCCAATAAATAGGTTTTCCACCCTTGGGACTGCCTCTGAACTTCCTCTTCCTCTACCTAGTGGAGGTCAGGTAGTCCTTCCCATATGTTCGAATGGAGTAACAAACTGTTAAATCTAATGTCGCTCCACTTCCTCCTCCAAGTCTTTCTTCACTCCCTTTATTTTCTTTTCATTTTCTTTTCTTTTATTTTTCATTTTCTTTCTTTTTTCTTTTCTTATTCTTTTATTTTAAACTTTGGCCAAGGTCACGATAATAGACTTGTTGATTTTGAGGGAGGTAGTAAGCATCCTCATATATGCCGACCTCATGAACTGTAAATGTCATGAAATCACCTTTGACACAGTAGTTGATCCCACCTCTCAGGAACTTCATACTCTGATGTAGAGAGGATGGAACTATGTTATTCTCATGTATCCATGGTCTCCCAAACAAAGTGTTGAAAGATGTACCATCATAATGTGAAACTTGTCACCCAATCATCTATCTCCATGGGCAACACTATGGAGCTTAAGGCCTATTGATCTCACTTTTGGTGTGTAGATTCAATCTTCCCATCTTAGTCTTAAGAGTCTTCTAGACACAAAGACTTCCCTAGTAATAAGGTACTTCTAACAATTAGGTAAACACTTAACCTAAGCCTAATGATTTAGAAGGGTTAACCATATGATTATCTTAGGGATTAGGATAATCAACCTACCCTACAACCCAAATCCAATCCATGTTCACCTTCTCAAACCAAACCTCAAGATCAATTCAAACATCACCCAAATCAAAATCCAAACCCAAATTTAAAACCAAATGATTCAAGCCCATGATAAAATCCAAACTTGAAACCCTTCCAAGCCATATTACCTATCCCATGGACTTAGCCAAACCTTAATCCAAATAAATCCAAAATCAATTTATTTTATCATAATCAATTTATATCTTCAATCATCTTCCTAAATAGAAATCAAATCTACATTGAAATGATCTAAACTAAATCAAACTAAATCAAATTAAATAAAATGCTAAGCCATATGACTCCCCATGGACTTAGCTAAAGCTTAATCAAATCAAGTCAAACACAATTGATTTTCTAACAAATAAATCATTTTTTCAATCATCTTTACAAATTTAAATGAAATATACATTTAAATCATCAAAACTAAATCAAACTAAATCAAAATCAAAACCTAAGCCATGTGACCAAACTCCATGAACATAGCCAAATTCCTTCATTCCAAAACCTAAATTCAATTAATTCTCTCATGAATCAATCATACCTTCAATCATATTCACAAATATAAATAAAACCTACAATCATCAAGCCAAACAAAATCAACCCGAGTAAAACCTTACTTAACCCTTTTGACTTGAAATTTTCAAATGATCCAAAACCCATTTGAACCCAAGCAAATTGCAATTGAATTTATATATCAATCCCAAATCCATATATAAAGTCAACTAAATCAAACTCAAACCAAAATCAAGCCAATTAAACCCAATTGGTCCACTTGACCAAAAGTGGCCAATTTGACCTATTTGAGCCAAGTTCTAATCCTACACAAATTAGATTGAACCAAGTCCATCAAAACCTCCCATCATGATTGTTGATCACCCTAACTTGATCAACTATCATAAATTGGGTCAAACCAAGTCAACTTGGTCATTTGACAAATTCAACCCCTTAACCCATATGAACCCAAACCTAAGCCAAATCCCTTGAAAATAATGATTCATTCCAAATCAAAATCAATATTTGAATTTGACTTGACCTTCAATTGAGTCAAACCAAACCTAATCTCTTGACCCAAGTTGATCCAAATTGACTTAAAAGACCAAATTGGGTCAAATCAAAATATAAACCAAATTGATTGCAACCAATGGATCAAGTTCATTCCAAATTGATTATTGAACTTGACCACAACCATGATTGGACCCAATTGAACCCAATTAACCTACTTATCCCAAATTGACCTAAAGGTTCAAGTTGGCCTAAATCAAAACCAAATCTAAATTAATTGAAACCAAAGCCTACAATCACTTTCAACTAGTCAACTAAACCCAAACCAACACCCAAACCAAGCCAATTTGGCAAATTTGTTCAAATTGGTTAACTTAACCCATTTGACTAAAATGAACTCAAATGAGCCAAAATCAAATCTAAGCCAAACTAAACCAAACCAATTAAACCAAAACATCATAAATTATCATATGAACTTGAAAAAACCCTTGGTTTGACCCAATTTGACCCAAACTAACATAATTTGACCTAAATTAGTCAAATTGAGCCAAACCTAACCAAATCGACTCCAATTGACTTGAAATTAGGGCTAACCCACCTTTTTCTCATTTCAAATATGCCCAAATAAAATCCAATGCCAAATGATCATTCTAAGAGTCAAAGGCATCACATGAGACAAATCACCCATGTAAGAGTTCATTTACATTGCTTGGTCACTTGGTACTCTCCCAATGGACCACCTAGGAACCTAGGACATTGCCCAGGCTAACCCAATAGGTCGTTGGATTGGCCATGACCCATGGGAGGTGAAATCACATCACCCTCCCCATTGGAGCATTTGAAACCCATAAAACACCCATTATTCCTCTTGGCACCTCCACACCTTCAACCAACCAAGCCGAAGCTAACTCACCTTCTCCCTACCACCCATAACTTGAGATGATGAAAAGCCATAAATCCCACTATCCATCAAGATAAACAAGGGCATACACCAATTTACACACTCAAATACACACAAAAATCATTCCTCATCCCTAGCTATACAAGAGCTATTAGAGAGCCATTCCTCACCATGCTCATTCCTCGATCAAAAATGCCATTCTGCCATCCTAAAATAGGACACTCCCATTTTTGACCAAACTTCCTCATTTCTCCATCAAACTCAAATTAAATTTACACGCACCTTCCTTAGGCCTCGCCAAGCAAGAATGAATCATCTCCCAAGCTTTTGAGCATGGTGGCAATCCGAGCTCCAAATCATCGGTTCATGGCCTTCCAAGTGAACATCAAGGAATTGATCCAATTGTTACCCAACATGGTTTTGCCTCCACTAGATGAAGCTTCCTCAATCATTCGAGCCACGAATCTTGAGCTCTGAAAGGGTATGCTTCCAAAATCAATCCTTAGCAAAAATGGGTTGGAGCCTTTTGAAAAAAACTTGCATCTCATGTGATCTTGACTGTTAGATCCCCTCTGATGGATGTCGTGAAGATGTGGGATCCTTTTAGAGTTGATTCAAGCTCAGGTAAGCTCATATCAAGTGAGCAACGGTGGACAGACTCCATTCTCCCTCACTCGCATGACATTAGATCAAGCATGGTCTATTCTGCATGATCAAAATAGATGGTCATGATTAGATCCACTAGATCGATCTTATTTAATCCTATTAAGCTATGGAATTAATTGTAGACATCCAATCTTAGATCGCATGGTAGACAAGAAAGCGCATCTGCCACCGCCACGAAGGCTCTGAGTTAGATAAGTTTTAAGTAGCCAATCCCACAGAGCCATGTGGAAAGCACACCACATGAGGCCAATAGGATTAAGATTTAATTAGGCTTAATTAATTATTTTTAATGGTTGAAACATCTAAAAATTATAAAGAAATCAAAAAATGCAAATAAATACTTATTTTAAAGGTCTTTTAGAGGAGAATTAATTTAAAATGATCTTACTTAATTCTGAATAATAATTATGGTTTAATTAAGATTTAATTATAAAATTAATTAGCTTGATTACTCTTTAATTACTCTAGCAATTAATCCCAAATTTTGTTGGTTAATTTAATGGGATGACCTGTATCTCATATGATTTTCTTGAGATTTATTGCTCACTTAATTATAAAAATTGACTAATTAAATCTTGATTACTCTTTAAATTTGCTTAATTACATTTATTAATCATTGTTCAATAGTAGGTGAACTAAGGAATAGGGTTGGGACCCCTTTCCCAAGTTCATTTCACCCTTTTTAAAATGAAATTAATTAAAATTTAACTAATTAATTAAATCACTTAATCAAATTGAAATCATAATCACATCAGACCTTAATTAATTAAATCATGGTGTTGATCTTAGGTGTTTAATAACCTAAAGGAGTGTAATGAAATTATGGTTAGTCCACATGTATGGGAAAACCATAAGAGTAATTAATTAAGTCCCTTAATCTAATTAACTATTAATCATGAGCTAATTGCATTAGGCCCCTTTTATTTTCTAGGATCATTGCAAGTTTATTTTCCATGCATATCATGTTGGCTCATAATTATTTTATTAATTACTTGAAGGTGACATAGGTAAGGGTAATTAATTCATCTGATTAAGGGTTCAACTTAATTAACCCATAAAATCAACTAAATTGCATTTCCTTAAATTAAATCAAACCACTAATGTGGGAATGGTTTTATAACAGCAAGTGATGATTTCTTTTCTCCTCTTTAAATCAAATCAAATCTAAAACTTAATTAATAAAGAAGCTTTGGTTTGCTTTAAATAATCTTGTTTGATTTGATTGCTCTTAAGAACTAGTTTGGTTGAATGAATCACATGCTTATATTTGATTAACCCTTTTCCAATCATGTTAAATGGTATATCATTTGAATTCATGGATCCATCTTTTCAAAATCAAGTAAAATAAAATGGATTTCCTTTATGTATGCTTGCATGTGTTGATTTAATTTAATATATGCATGGCTATTATCACTGTTAAATCTAAATGTATTTTTCAAAAGCTTATAAATCAATAATAATATGTGTTCTGATGCTAGTTATAAATATATAAGAAATTCATGTGCTTATAGCTTAAGTGTATGAATGTTGAGTTCTCTTTTCTCTATTCATGTGTTGATTTATATAAGATTGAATGGTAATGGGTATATAGTCTGGACATCCCGGGAACATGAGGCTTTAGCTAGCCTGAAGGAGGTCATTTGATTACCTCACTTCCCTGGTTTAACAACAAGACGCGTCCCATTTGATTTCATTCTTATGTATTTCACATTAGAATTTGATAGAGCTTTAATTCATGTATATAAATTATTCAATTAAAAATAGAATCTTTGCATGGTTTTCTTTCCCTCATTTTATGTATACATCCATGTGTGTCCAAGAAAAGCAAGTATATAGTCTAGACATCCAGAATACTGTTTTAGTTAGCCCCAAGGAGGTCATTTGATTACCTCACTTTTTTGGTTTAATAATGATATGTACTTGCCAATATTTTGTACTTGTATATGTATATGTGGATTAGTGATTGAAAATCCCATTTTACATTAAAATTGCATGCTTTCATAATTGAATAAGTGGTTGAATTAATTAGCCATATAATTTGGAGCTTACTTTCTATGTTCATGTATACAAATTTACATATGTTTGAATGCAAATGGGTATATAGTATCCAAAGAATACAAGATTTTAGCTAGCTCAAAGGAGGTCATTTGATTACCTCACTTCCTGGTTTAACAATGGCACATGCCTATATAATTTTATTCTTATGTCCTTTTTGCATAAGAATTTGGATAAAGTTTTAAATTAATATGTTTAAATAATTCAATCAAATAAAAGATAAATTCTAAACATACACATACATTCATCATTTAAGTGTGCTAAAATATGTTGCATGTAGAGATACACTTAGATTAAATTTTATGCATGTTACATGTGATGGAAAGGAATGATTTAATATATGTCATGTGGTAGTAATTCATTTAAAATTATCTTAAGATGCCTTTTATTTTGAATATAATTATTTAAAGTGAACCTAAACCTAGGGATTAATTAAATCATTTAATAAGCCATTCACTAAAGAGAACTAATTCAAATTAATATACTTTAGAAAGTGACTTAAGGTAGGGATAAAAGAGGGCAATCCTATTTTCCTCTCCTTATTACACTTAGTTGCTAAGTGTAATCAAATGAAACAAAAGAAAACACAAATTAAAATTCTCAAACCAATTAAACTACTTCAAGTGAAATCAACCTTTCATGTTAAATTGAATCCTTCTACACTTAGAAAATACAACACTAATGCCTAACAAGACTTACCACACAAGCCTTAATAGAAAAATTAGAATTAAGTCACCACTTTTAGCTCTAAGTTAGGATGGTGTAACATATAATGTATGTTATTTTTTTATGATTTATTACTTTAGATTGGATGTTAAAGTGTATGCTTCATAGACTTGATGATAGGCCAATATTAGCCTAATCATGTTTTCTACAAAGGATTATGCTTAAGGGATGCTTAAAAATAAATGTGAATGCTCTTTTTGCAGGTTTCTTAAATCCTTAAGCAAAATCCAAGTTAGGATGAGTGGGCTTAGTTACCCATGTGTAGGTGCTAAGTCCAAATTATAAATACAACTGCTCAGAATTATATGTATATTTAGGTAACCTCTACTTTGTAGGTGTAGTTAGATTTACTTTTCCCACATAAATGTAATTTTTGCAATAGGAATTAGGATTAATGCTATGGGGGATTAGGATGAGCAATGGCCAGAAGGCTTTGTCCTAGGATGCCCTATGATGCTTTTAAAGCAAGCACCATCCAAATCAAAGAAGGAACCAAATAAAAAATGGAGATATGAAGAAAGAAGACCTCCATAGCATTTAATACAGTTATAATTATTATTTTATATTTCAGGTTGTATAAGGGTAAAAAAAACTTTTCTACCTAATTAATCACTCATAACTAGATTTTAAACAACTCATAACCTCATCATAAAGCCTAAGACATAAATAAGATAATTAAAATATTTATCAACCCCTTATTTGTATGGTTGTATGTTTCACATCATGCATATATTCTTTCTCTTGAACATGAAGAATCTCCATCTTTGCACGATAAAGGAATGCTTGACTTATGAGGGCATCCCTTGTGGTGGAGAACACTTTCTTCTAGTTGATTTGACTCATAACTAATTTCATCATGCATTTAGAATAAGAAATTCTAAAGCCTCTATCAAAATGATGTGTCTAAAATGAACTAAAATTTAAAAGAGTTTTCATCTATAGATTAAGTCATATGCTCATACCACTCATGCTCTAGTCTCTTAGGGAGTGTGTTTAGAAATTTAGCCTCTTTCTAATTAAATAACTACCCTAACTATCTTATAATTTAAAAGACCAAACTACATGGTTTTAAAATCATAGGAGGAGTTAGCTGGTGGCCACTCCAGGTGGTTATAAGTCCAAAAGTCGGATAATTTATTCTCTATTGTGGAGGTAAACCCTTATGTCCACATGTCGCTTAAATTTAGGTCATGCTTTATATCATACTAAAGCTAGATTTAGGATTTAATATTTTCTTAGGCTATGAGCATAAATCCTAACCTCTTAGGCATTCCCACAACCTTATGTTGGTGGATCATAAGCCCTAGTAATCTAATTAAATTTGAACTCAAAACATATAAATCTTCTTAACTTCAAAATTATAAAGCCCAACCATAACATGGATTGGAATGATCATTAGGACTCCTATTATCATGAGCATTTCCTATTTATTTCATTTGGATTCAAAAAATAAGTCTTCTCCTTGAACTTTCCCTATTGATTTTCCAAATACAACCAATCCTTTGATAATCTAACCTTGAAATCTTTGGAGATGATAATTGTCTACTTTAATTGAGAGTATTCTTAAGAAATTTCATTTGATACGATGTAATTAACTATGGAGGCTTGCCTCAATAGGGAACATAAGAACTTGGTTTAATATAAACCCTACTTTATTCATGCATGTAAAGTAGGGGAAAATCTCTGGTACATTCGTAGACCCATCATGCCTTTGAAGTCCTTATTATGTCATTAGTCCATTGTAGTGATGCCTCTATCTTTATATAGTACATTATACCTCAATGTTGTACCCAATCATCTCAAAAGTATCCCCTATGAACGATGCCCCACCCAATACACCCAAAATAAACACCACAAGGCCCTCCTCCTTGTTCATTGAATCTCAACATCATCCTTTCTTTTATAGTTTGGAGATGTTTATCCTAAAGTAGGAAAAATGTTCTTAGAATCATAATGTTGACTAATACACCGGGCCAACTAGAACTCTAGATAGCCTATATCCGCCAACATCCACTATAATGTAAAGAAGCGATGTCATCCTTAGAGTAAGTCTTCACAATGTAACTCTAAGTTTCCTGAGTGGCATGCTTCCTCTTTAGTAATGGTCAACTTAGCTAAGCATATCTCTAGATAAAGTAAGGCCTTGATTAGAGATTCCCTCATCTCTTTGAATAAGACAAGGGTCAGATATGCTTAACTTAGATGGAAACTTTCTAAGGTGAGCTAGGACAATGTAATCAACTATGGCTTGGTCCTCTACCAGCATATCCATAGGTGGAGCATCCTATGGAGGGGCTATCTATTCATTAGAACCAATGACTTGCTTACCCTTATCCTAAGGTACTACCCTAGGAGGTAGAACTTTGATACTACATAGATTGACTTCAGTGACTTCTTGGAATGATGAGCTTATGGAAAGTTCTACCTTCTCATCGGGCATACTTATAAATTCTCTTATGGAATCCTCAGAGTTAGTTGACTCCAAGTCAATCTCAAGAGGTGAACTTAATTTATTTAGAGAAGGATAGTCCACTATGAATTAAAAGAGGATAGGATCAACTACTAGAGTCAAGTTATTTTATTTAGACTGAGAGCTTTCAATAAGAATAAAAGCAAGAGCATTTGAAGTAAACAATATATAAGTGGAATCAACTTTCTTCATTAATTTCTTTCTAGGTTGAGGTACATAATAGAAATCAAGTAAAGTAAGCAGAGTAAGGCCTTTAGTGCCCTTATCTGCAGATACAACACTCTTGCCGGTAGAAGAGGAGCTAGAAGAACTGGTAGTAGCTGTAATGGTGGAGGGAGTATGACTGATGGGCGCCACTGACTATCCCTAGCAAGTATGGTGGCCGCTATTGATGTCCTCCCTCTCCTAATTGTCCTTTACAATAAGCAAAATTTCCTTGGGGTTAGAGGTTTGACCTATTTCATGCACTTGCAAGGAAAGCTTCTTGATCTTAGAAATGATCTTCTTGAGGCTCAGATAAAGAGATATCCTAACCTTTTTAGTCTGGAGGATCCCAAGTATCCCCAAGGATTACTCTAACTCAACAGGATAGTTCTTCAAATAAGTATTCCTTAGAGATAACTATGGCACCCAACTTGTAGTTGCGCTCAAGCTAATCTTTAAAAGTGATACAATCCTCTAAGACATGGCCTACCATGCGGATAGTATAGCTTGATCATTCTGCCCACTTCAGCCTCTTAGGCTATTGTAACTAAGAGTTAAGTTTTTTTAAGAGATTCTTATAGATTTTCCTAACTACCTCCCTCTTGAATGAATATGGCTTATTTATTCTATTAGAAAGAGTAGGTGGAAAGTAGTTGCCTAGCGATGGATATGAATACCAATTACCGTGGTGATGGAAATGGTCATTAACTGCATGGCTTAGAGGATGGCCAAGGTAGTGAAGAGGAGGTGGCAAAGGATGCTACCAAGGTCTCTCATACTAGACTCTACAGCCTACCCCACCAACACAAGTCCCTAGCTTCTTCTCAAACACCTTCGCTACCTGATGATTGGTCGAAACAATTATTTGCTTCCTCTTGTGCTAGTCGCATTGATTAATTTCTCAATGTTTTGTTGGTAAAGTCCTTAAGCATGAAAGTGACGTCATGGATATTCTTGAGAAGAACCTCAATGGCAAGTTATTGACAAAGTTTGATTATCTCAGTTGCGCCACCTGAGAATGTAATCAACAAGTGACTCATTGAGTTTCTGTTTCTCTATAATGAGGTCGCATACAGTCACCCTCTACTAAGCTCCATCAAACCTATTAATGAAGAGGTGCTCCAACTCAGGAAAAGTCTTCACCAACATGGTTCAACATACCAATCAAATGCAACACCAAAAAAACTATTAATCAATAAAATGTTGTCACCACCTCAAAACCCTTCTAAAGTGTGAATTAATGTTATCCTACACCGAGATCAAGATCTTAAACACAAAACCCTAAATAAAATAAAACTAAATAAAAACCTAAACCTAAAAATAATCCAAAAAATAAATAAAAAATAAAACCTAAACCCTAAACTAAAAAAACCTTAAACCAAAAATAAAACAAACATAAGCCTAACAAAATAAACTAAACTAAAATAATAAACCTAAACCTAAACCTAAAAAAACTAAACTAAACCCTAAAAAAAAATAAATTAATAAACTAAAAAAAACTAAACCTAAATACCAAAAAATTAAATAAACTAAAAAAATAAAATAAAAAACTAAACCTAAACCTAAAATTAAAAAAAATAAAACCTAAACCTAAAATATAATAAATATAAAACTAAACTAAAAATAAACATAAAACCTAAACCTAAACCAAAAAATAAACTAAATAAAAACTAAACTAAAAAATAAATTAATTTTAATAATTAAAAATTTAAATCCTACTAATTTAAAATAAATTTTAACTAAATTTTAAATTAATTTAAATTTAAATAAAAATTAAATTTAAACTTATAAAACCCCATATAAATTATAAAAAAACCCAACTTAAACCCTAACCTAAACCCTACCCTACCCAACCTAAACCTAAACCCAACTAAAACTTAAACCCTAAACCCTAAAACCCTAACCTTAAACCTAAACCCTAAACCCTAAACCCAACCCAAATTTTAAACACTAAAAATTTTAAACCTCTAAAATAAAATAAAAACCTAATTAAAACCTAAAAATAAAATAAAAAATAAATACCAAACTAAAATAAAATAAATTAAAACTTAAACTAAACTAAAAAAATAAAATAACCTAAAAAAAATAAGAAACTAAATAAAATAAAAACTAAACTTAAAATAAAAATAAAATAAATCTAAATAAAATAAAATATAAACAAAATAAAAACCTAAATCTAAAAAACTTAAAAATAAAAAAACCAAAAAAATAAATAATAAAAAAACTATACCTTTAACTAAAAAAAACATGAACCTAAAATAAACAAAATAAAATAAACCAAAAAACCTAAACTAAAATAAACTCTAAATGTTAAACCTAAACCTAAAATAATGTAAACTAAACTATAAACTAAATAAAAAAATTAAACTAAAATAAATCTAAACCTAAACTAAAAATAATAATACCAAAATAAACCTAAAATAAAACCTAAAACCTAAGCATAAAAAAAAAATAAAATAAAACAAAACTAAACTTAAAAAATAAAATAAAACCTAAACCTAAAAAAAAATAAAATAAAATAAACAAAACTAAAAAAATACTTAAACCTAAACCTAAACCTAAAAAATAAACTAAAATTAATAAACCTAAAAATTAACTAAACTAAATAAAATAAAAATTAACCTAAATATATATAAAATCAAAATAAACTAAATAAATAAAAAAAATTTAACTAAATAATCCTAAACCTCTAAACTAATTTAATAAAATAATAATAAAATAAAAACAAATAAAATAAATAAAAAACCTAAACCCTAAACTCTAAAAATAAACCCCAAAAAACCCCAAACCCTAAACCCTAATCCATAAACAAAAAAACTAAACCCTAAACCCTAAACTCTAAAACTTAAACCTAAACTAAATAAACCTAAAAAACAAAATAAATTAAAAAACACAAATAAAATAAAATAAATAAAATAAATAAAATAAAACATAAATTAAAACTAAACCTAAACCTAAAAAAAATAAATAAATAAAAAATAAAACTAAACTAAAATAAAAATAAACACCTAAACTAAACTAAAATAAAAAATAAAAAAAATAAAACTAAATCTAAAATAAAAATAAAATAAACTAAATAAAACCTTCTAAATAATAAACCTAAAATAAATAAAATAAAGCCTAAAATTAAACCTAAACCTAAAAAAAATTAAATAAAAAACCTAGACTAAAATAAATAAACTCAAAATAATTAAAGTAAAGTAAAAAATAAAAATATAAATAAAAATAAAAATATAATAAACTAAATAAACTAAACTAATTGATTTAAATTTAAAAAATTTAAAATTTATATTATACTAAAAAATATTCTAACCCTAAGACTAACCCTAAACTTTTAGCCTGCAACCCTAAACCCTAAACCCTAAAACCCTAAGCCCCTAAACCCTAAACCATAAAATCCTAAACCTTAAACCCTAAACCCTAAACCCTAAACTAAACCTAAACACTAAACTAAAACCTAAAACCCTAAACCTAACCCTAAACCCTAAACCTAAACAAACACAAAACTAAACCCTAAACCTAAAACTAAAACCTAAATAAACCTAAACTAAATAATATAAAATAAAATAAACCTAAACCTAAAATAATAAAATAAACCTAAATAAAATAAAATAAACTAAAAAAAAAACAAACTAATAAAGCTAAACCTAAATTACTTAATTTAAAGAAAAAAATTAAAAAATCCAACCTAAACCATAAACCTATATCCCAAACCTAAACCTAAAACCTAAACCTAAACCAAATAAAACCTAAAAATAAAATAAATAAATAAACCTAAACCTAAATAAAATAAAATAAAATAAAAACCTAAACTAAAACCTAAACTTAAACCTAAACATAAAACTAAAATAAAATAAAAAATAAACTAAAATAAAAAATGAAAACCTAAATTAAACTAAAAAAATAAAATAAATCAAAATAAAATATAAACTAAATGTAATAAAATTAACCAAAAATAAAAAATAATATAAAAACTAAATAAAACCTAAACCTAAAAAAAAAAATAAATTAAAAAATAAAAAAAAACCTAAACCCTAAACTAAAAAGAAACTAAGTGTGAAACCCTAAACTAAAAAATAAACCTAAAAATAAAACCAAAAACAAAAAATAAAATATACCTAAACCTAAAAGAAAAATAAATAAACCTAAACCTAAACAAAATAAACTAAACCTAAACATAAAAAACCCTAAATAAAATAAAATAAACTAAAAAAACCATAAACCTAAACTAAAATAAAACCAAAAATAAATACCAAAAACCTTAACCTGAAAAAATTAAATAAAAACTTAAACCTAAACCTAAAAAAAAAAAAAAATCAAAACCTAAAAATTAAAATTAAAATAAAACTAAACCTACCGATTTACTTAATTTAAAAAAATATAAAAAAATTTCAAAAAAAATTATAATAACCTAACCAAACAAACTACCCTAACCCTAAACCCTAAACCCTAAAACCTAAACCCTAAAAACCCTAAACTAAACAACCTAAACCTAAAACTAACTAAAACCTAAACCTAAACCTAAACTAACATAAACCTAAACCCAAACCAAAATCCCTAAAACCCCAAACCCTAAACCCTAAACACTAAAATAAAACCTAAACCTAAACTAAATAAAACCTAAACATAAAATAAATAAAACTAAACCTAAATAAAAAAAATAAAATAAATCTAAATCAAAAAATAAATAAAAAATAAATTATGAAAAATAAAAAAATAAATTAAATAAACCTAAACCTATGTTACTTAATTGAAAAGAAATAAATAATAATAAATCCTAACCATAACCCTAAAGTCTAAACCTAAAACTAAACCTAAAGCTAAAGCCTAAACCCTAAAACCCTAAACCCTAAACCTAAAACCTAAACCTAAACCCTAAACCTAAACCCAATAACCCTAAACCTAAACCCTATACCCTAAATCCTAACCCTAAACCCTAAACTAAACCCTAAGCCCAAAACCCTAAACATTAAAAAACCTAAAACAAATAAAACCTAACAATAAAATAAATAAATAAACCTAAACCTAAATAAAATAAAATAAAATAAAAACCTAAACTAAAACCTAAACCTAAACTTAAACCAAAGCATAAAAATGAAATAAAATAAAAATAAAAAATAAACTAAAATAAAATAACTAAAAACCTAAACTAAATAAAAAATAAAATAAACCAAAAAATAAAAAACCTAAATAAAATAAAACTAAATAAAAAATAAAATAATATAAAAACTAAATAAAAACCTAAACCTAAAATATAAACCAAAAATTAAAAATAAAAAATAAAACCTAAACCTAAAACCCTAAACTAAAAAATAAACTGAAAAATAAAACCCTAAACTAAAAATAAAATAAACCTAAACCTAAACTAAAATATATAAAACCTAAACCTAAACCTAAAATAAACTAAACCTAAACCTAAACCTAAACCCTAAATAAAATAAAATAAACTAAAAATAAACTAAAATAAAGACCTAAAACCTAAACCTAAAAAAGTAAAATAAAAACCTAAATCGAGGCATAAAAAAATATAAACCTCAAAATTAAGAAAAAAAATAAAACCAAACTAAAAAAAAAGCATAAACATAAACCTAAACCGAAAATATAAACTTAAATAAAATAAACTAAAATAAATAAACTAAACTAAATAAAAATAAAAAAATCTAAATAAAACTTAACTTAAAATAAAAACTAAATAAATAAAAAAATAAGTAAATAAAAAACCTATTTACTTAATTTTAAAAAAAGCAAAATAATAAAATAATAAAAAAAGCCCTAAACCATGAACCCTGAACCATAAACCTACAACCCTAAACTCGAAACACGAAACCTTAAATTCCTAAACCCTACTAAACCCTAAACCCTAAAACTCTATATCCTAAACCCTAAACTATAAAACCCTAAACCCTAAAAACCTAAAAACCTAAACCTAAACTAAATAAAACCTAAAAATAAAATAAATAAACAAACCTAAACTAAAATAAAATAAAATAGTAAAATAAAATAAAACTTAAACTAAAGCCTAAACCATAAATAATGAAAAATAAAATAAAATAAAAATAAAAACTAAACTAAAATTAAATAAATAAAACCTAAACTAAACTAAGAGAAAAATAAACCTAAAATAAAAAACTTAAATTAAATTAAAACTAAATGTAAAATAAAATAAAATAAACCTAAAATAAAACTAAATAAGAACCTAAACCTAAAATAAAACCTAAAACTAAATAAAAATAAAACATAAACCCTAAACTAAAAAAAACTTAAACCTAAAATACAAAAATTAAAATAAACCTAGACTTAAACTAAAATAAACTAAACTAAAATAAAAAAAAAACCTAAACATAAACCTAAAATAAACTAAATCTAAACCCTAAACTAAATAAAATAAAATAAACTAAAAATAAAACTAAACCTAAATTAAAATTTAAAACCTAAAAAAAACCTAAAATAAAAACCTAAAACCTAAAATTAAAAAAATAAAATATAAACCTAAACCTAAACTTGAAAATAAAAAAAATAAAAACCAAAAAAAATAAAATAAAAATAAAAATAAACTAATAAATAAGCATAATCCTAAACCTAAACCTAAACTAAATTAACTAAATTAAATAAAAATAAAAAATAAAAAATAAAATAAACTAAAATAAATAATAAAATAAACAAAATAAATCAAAACCTACCGGTTTACTTAAATTTTTTTTTAAAGAAAAAAATACCTAAAACCTAAATCATAAACCTTAAACTCTAAACCCTAAACCCTAAACCTAAACCATAAAATAAACCATAAACCATAAACCCAAACCCTAAACCCTCAATCCTAAGCCACCACCTAACTAAACCCTAAACCTAAACCCTAAAAAACTCTCCCTAAACTTAAACCCTAAACTAAACTTCTAACCACTAACCTATCTCTACCACTCCTAAAACTAAAAAAACTAAAGCCTCTAAACCCTCTAATCTTCCTCAAAATGCACTTATAAACACTCCTAAACCCTAAACTAAACTCTAAACCAAAACTAACCTAAACCAAAAAATAGGCCTGCTTTTTTTTTCTAAACTAAAACTCCCTAAACTCTATACCTAAACTGAGCCATAAAAACTGCTCACACTAATCCACTCCTAACCTAAACCCTTAAACCTAACCTAACTAACTTTCTCCACTCTTCCTACCTAAACTAAACCCTACTAAAAACTCTCCTAAACCCTAAATCCCCCACCCAAACCATCAATCCTAAACTAAACCCTCTAACTAAAATACACCTCCCTAAACCACACCCTCCTAAATCCTCTAAACCTCTAAAACCCTCCCTACCCTCCTAAACCCTAAACCCTCCCCAAACTAAATCTAAACCCCACCCTTTTAAACACTATCTAAAAAAAATATTAAAAAAACTAAACTAAATAAAATAAAATAACTAACTAACCTAAAAAATAATAAAAATAACTAAAATAAAATAAATTAAAAAATTAAAAGTAAATTAAAAAAAAAATAAAAATAAATCAAAAAATAATAAACCTAAATAAAATAAAAACTAAACTTAAAATAAAAATAAAATAAATCTAAATGAAATAAAATATAAACAAAATAAAAACCTAAATCTAAAAAATAAACTTAAAAATAAAACCAAAAAATAAATAATAAAAATAATTAAACCTTTAACTAAAAAAAACATGAACCTAAAATAAACAAAATAAAATAAACCAAAACCTTAAACTAAAATAAACTAAACTAAAATAAATAAAAGCTAAACCTAAACCTAAAATTAAGTAAAACTAAACTATAAACTAAATAAAAGAAATTAAACTAAAAATAAATCTAAACCTAAACAAAAAAATAATACCAAAAAATAAACCTAAAATAAAAACCTAAAACCTAAGCATAAAATATAAAATAAAACAAAACTAAACCTATAGAAAATAAAACCTAAACCTAAAAAATAAAATAAAAATAAAACAAAACTAAAAAATAGACTTAAACCTAAACCTAAACCTAAAAAATAAACTAAAATTAATAAACCTAAAATAAATTAACTAAACTAAATAAAATAAAAATAAACCTAAATATATATAAAAATCAAAATAAACTAAAATAAATAAAAATTAAACTAAATAATCCTAAACCTACTAGTTTACTTAATTTAAGAAAATAATAATAAAATAAAAATAAATAAAATTAAATAAAAAACCTTAAACCTAAACTCTAAATGCTAAACCCCAAACCCTAAACCCTAATCCATAAAATGAACCCTAAACCCTAAACCCTAAACCCTAAACTCTAAAACTTAAACCTAAACTAAATAAAACCTAAAACAAAATAAATTAAAAAAACACAAACCAAAATAAAATAAATAAAATAAAATAAAATAAAACATAAAACTAAAACCTAAACCTAAAAGTAAATGAAATAAAAATAAAAACTAAACTAAAATAAAATAAATAAACACCTAAACTAAATTAAAAAAATAAAAAATAGAAATAAAATAAAACTAAATCTAAAATAAAAATAAAATAAACTTAAATAAAAACCTGGACCTAAATAATAAACCTAAAAATAAATAGAAAATAAAGCCTAAAATTAAACCTAAACCTAAAAAAATAAATTAAAATAAAAACCTAGACTAAAATAAATAAACTAAAAATAATTAAAGTAAAGTAAATAAAAATAAAAATAAACATAAATAAAAATAAAAAATAGAATAAACTAAATAAACTTAAACCTATTGATTTACTTAATTTAAAAATTTTTTAAAAATTTATAAAATTATACTAAAAAAATTCTAACCCTAAGACTAACCCTAAACCTCCACAACCCTAAACCCTAAACCCTAAAACCCTAAAGCCCAACCAAAACCAAACCCTAAACCTTAAACCCTAAACCCTAAACCTAAACCTTCCTCACTAAACCACTAACCTAAACCCCAAACCCTCAACCCTAAACCCTAAACTCTAAACACTAACCCCCAAACCCTAAACCCTAAACACTAAAAACCTAAAACCTAAACCTAAACTAAATAATACCTATAAATAAAATAAATAAATAAACCTAAACCTAAATAAAAATAAAAATAAACCTAAATGATTATTAATAATAAAATAAACTAAAAAAATCAAAAAATAAACTAAGTAAAGATGAAACTACAAGATTACTTAATTTAAAAAGAAATAAAAAATTTAAAAAAAAACTCTAACCTTAAACCCTAAACTCTAAACTATAAACATACAACCCTAAAGGTTAAACCTTAAACCCCAAAATAAAGACCCTAAACCCCAAAACCTAAACCCTACAACCCCAAACCCTAAACCATAAACCTTATATCAAACCCTAAACCTTAAAAACCTAAACCTAAACCTAAACCAAATAAAACCCAAAATAAAATAAATAAATAAACCTAAACCTAAATAAAATAGATAAAATAAAACCTAAACTAAAACCTAAACTTAAACCTAAACATAAAACTAAAATAAAATAAAAAATAAACTAAAATAAAAAATGAAAACTTAAATTAAACTAAAAAAATAAAATAAACTGAAATAAAATATAAACTAAATGTAAAATAATAAAAATTAACCAAAAATAAAATAATATAAAACTAAATAAAACCTAAAAAAAAAAATAAATTAAATGTAAACCCTTAAAAAAAAAAAACCCTAAACTAAAGAAAAAGTGTGAAACCCTAAACTAAAAAACCTACAAATAAAACCCTAAACAAAAATAAAATATACCTAATAAAAAATAAATAAACCTAACACAAAATAAACTAAACTAAACATAAACCTAAACCTAAATAAAATAAAATAAACTAAAACCCTAAACCTAAACTAAAAAACCTAAAATATAAAACTTAACTAAAAAATTAAATAAAAACCTAAACCTAAACCTAAAAATAAAAAAAATCAAAACTTAAAAATTAAAATAAAAATAAAACTAAACCTACCGATTTACTTAATTTAAAAAAATATAAAAAAATGTTCAAAAATATTAAAAATAATAACCCTAACCCTAAACCCTAAACCCTAAACCCTAACCCTATAACCCTAAACCCTAAACCCTAAACCTACCACACCCTACCCTCCTATCCCTAGCTAAACCCAACTAAACCTCCTAAACCTAACATGAGCCCTAAACCTTAAACCCTAAACCTAAATCCTAAACCATAAACCCTAAACCTAAACACTAAAACCTAAAACCTAAACTAAACTAAATAAACATAAAATAAATAAAACCTAAACCTAAATAAAAATAAATAAATCTAAATCAAAATAAATAATAAAATAAATTATGAAAATAAAAAATAAACTAAATAAACCTAAACCACGTTTTGCTTAATTGAAATGAAATAAATAATAATAAATCCAACCCTAACCCTAAAGTCACCCAAACCTAAACTGCATAAACTCCTAAAACCCTAAACCCTCCACCCTAAACTCACTCCCACCCTAAACCACCACCCCTAAACCTCCCTAAACCTCAACCCCCTCCTGCTAAACCCAGCCCAAATATTAAATACCTACTAAATAAAACCTAAAATAAAATAAATAAATAAACCTAAACCTAAATAAAATAAAATAAAATAAAAACCTAAACTAAAACCTAAACCTAAACTTAAACCAAAGCATAAAAATAAAATAAAATAAAAATAAAAAATAATCTAAAATAAAATAACTAAAAACCTAAACAAAATAAAAAATAAAATAAACCAAAAAATAAAAAACCAAAATAAAATAAAAACTAATTGTAACATGAAAATAAAATAATATAAAAACTAAATAAAAACATAAACCTAAAACATAAACCTAAAAAACAAAAAATAAAAAAAATAAAACCTAAACATAAAACCCAAAACTAAAAAATAAATTGAAAAATAAAACCCTAAACTAAAAATAAAATAAACCTAAACCTAAACTAAAATAAACTAAACCTAAACCTAAACCTAAACCCTAAATAAAATAAACTAAACTAAAAATAAACCTAAAATAAAGACCTAAACCTAAACCTAAAAGTAAAATAAAACCTAAATCAGGCATAAAAAAACATAAACCTCAAAATTAAAAAAAAAAAAAAAATAAACAAAAAAAAAGCATAAACATAAACCTAAACCAAAAATATAAACTTAAATAAAACATAAACTAAAATAAATAAACTTAAAATAAATAAACTAAACTAAATAAAATAAAATATAAATAAAACTTAAAATAAAATAAACTAAATAAATAAAAAATAAATAAACCAAACCTATGGGTTTACTTAATTTTAAAAAAAAAACAAAATAATAATAATAAAAAGCCCTAAACCATGAACTCTGAACCATAAACCTACAACCCTAAACTCGAAACACGAAACCATAAATTCCTAAACCATACTAAACCCTAAACCCTAAAACCCTATCTCCTAAACCCTAAACTATAAAACCCTAAACCCTAAAAACCTAAAAACCTAAACCTAAACTAAATAAAACCTAAAAATAAAATAAATAAACAAACCTAAACTAAAATAAAATAAAATAGTAAAATAAAATAAAAACTTAAACTAAAGCCTAAACCTAAACATAAATGAAAAAATAAAATAAAATAAAAAATAAAAACTAAACTAAAATTAAATAAATAAAAACCTAAACTAAACTAAAGAGAAAAATAAACCTAAAAATAAAAAAATAAAATAAAATAAAAACTAAATGTAAAATAAATATAAAATAAACCTAAAATAAAAACTAAATAAGAACCTAAACCTAAAAATAAAACCTAAAACTAAATAAAAAATAAAACATAAACCCTAAACTAAAAAAACTTAAACCTAAAATAAAAAAATTAAAATAAACCTAAACTTAAACTAAAATAAACTAAACTAAAATAAATAAAACCTAAACATAAACCTAAAATAAACTAAATCTAAACCCTAAACTAAATAAAATAAAATAAACTAAAAATAAAACTAAACCTAAATTAAAATTTAAAACCTAAAAAACCTAAAATATAAAAACCTAAAACTAAAAATAAAATATAAACCTAAACCTAAACATGAAAATAAAAAATAAAACCTAACCTTAAAAAATAAAATAAAAATAAAAATAAACTAATAAATAAGCATAATCCTGAACCTAAACCTAAACTAAATTAACTAAATTAAATAATAATAAGAAATAAAAAATATAATAAACTAAAATAAATAATAAAATCAACCAAATAATACTGGGTTTGCTTAATTTTTTTTAAAGAAAACCACTTACCTATAAAACCTAAATCATAAACCTAACCCTAAACCCTAAAAACTACCCTACCATAACCATAAAACCATAAACCTAAACCCCAACCCTAAACCCTAATGCTATCCTAAGCCCTAAACCCAAATCCTAACTTTAAACCCTCCCCACACTAACCCTAAACCCTAAACTAACCCTACCCTAAAATCAACCTAAACTCTAACCACCCACCCACTAACTCTTACTCTTTGGGTCCTAATAACCTCCTAAACCAAACCTCCTACTGACCTCACTCAAACTTCCCCCTCTAAGCTCTAAACCTAAACCCACTTTTTAAACCCAAACCACCCTAAATCATAACCCTAAACCCTAAAACCCTAAACCTAAACCTAAACACTAAACTAAATTCTAAACCCTAAAACCTAATCCAAACTAATACCTAATAATAAAATAAATAAATAAATCTAAGCCTAAATTAAATAAAATAATAATATAAAATAAAAATCAAAACTAAAACCTTAACCTAAACCCTAAATCCTGAACTAATTGTAAACTATAAATCCTAAACTAACCCTAAACCCTAAATCCTAAACTAATCATAAATCATAAACCCTAAACTAACCCTAAACCCTAAGAATGTGTAGAACCTTGACAACGAGAACATCATAATTAACTAGGCTTAGTCTAGATCGGTGGAGAAGGCGAGAGGTGACGATTATCACTGGTGGTGGGGTATTTATGGTCTGGTGGATATGGAAGGTGGTTGGGTAGTGGTGGTTATGGAGGAGGAGCGGTTGAGGTTATATCCATAGTGGTGGCAGTGGATCGGATATGATGGTGGATCATGCTAATCAAGAGGCGAGGGTGGTTCCGATGGGAACTAGAGAAACTGAAGAATGATTTATTTAATGTGCTTCTTATGGAACTATGTCTTTACAGTAAATGCCATTCTACTTATCTATGATTTTTTATTTTCTCTATGGGTGCTCATTTTTTTATCTATGTCATCGCTTGTGTCTTAGAAAACTTGGGGTGCTACTTGGTTGATGAAATCGAAAAGAAGAAATGTTAAATCTAAATTTGTTCTCTATTACAAAAAACCTTAATCCCTCAACCATAAACTAAAACTTAAACCCTAAACCTAAAACCTAAACCAAAAACCTTAAACCCTAAACCCAAAACACTAAACCCTAAACCCTAAACTAACCTAAACCCTAAAGCTAAAAACCTAAACTAAATAAAACTAAACCAAAATGAAAAATAAAATAAAATAAAACTAAAACTAAAACCTAAACCTAATCCTAAACCTAAAAAGAAAAAATAAAATAAAAAATAAACTAAAATAAAATAAATGTTGATTTTAAATTATTTTAGTAATTTGCAATCATGTAGTCGAACCTACACTAGCATTATTTGTAAAAATGTTGATTTAGACTTTAAAATCATGGAATTTTGCCAAATTCATAATAGGAAGAGCATGAAATCCTAATATATTACTTCAATTTAAAATATGTAAGTGATACGACTAAAATATATAGTTTTTTATTATTTAGACTAATTTTATGATATTTTATCTTAAGCAATCCTTTGTGATGTGATATGCAATATAGTATAATACAATATGTTGTAGTGTATTATAATATAGGATGCCATAACATAGTGTAGCATCATGCATTATAACATACTATTGTGTATTACTACTTATTGTTTTGCATATTTTAGTTTATTATAGTATGATGTAGTAGAGTATGTATTAGTATAATTCATAAAAATATTGATTTATAAGCAGAGATGATGGGATTTGTCCAAATTTATGGTAGGCTTTAGGGAACATCATTGGGGGTGTGCTATGTTGTGTCATTTAATAAAAAGAATGGAATTTTGCATCTAAAATAAATGTTCAATTTTCAACCAAAATTTATAATTTTTTTGCTTAAAGTGATTCATTTTAAGGTGTAATGTAAGATAATATATTATATGAAATCATATTAAAATATAATGTACATAACAATATAACTTCACATATATATGAATGTGGTGGTGTGTTACTAAATATTATTGTACATTTTAGTATGTTTTACTTTTGTTATAATACATTGGGTCAAAACTCACAAAAAATGTTAATTTGAAGGTTGAGATGGTAGAATTTGGCCAAATTCACAGCACACACCTAGAAGCAACACCAAAATTATGTTATTTTGTGCCATTTCTAATAGAAAAGTAACAATTTTACATCCAAAATGAACATTATTCATAATTTGAGAAAATTTTGTTATTTATTCCTTTTAAGTGATTCTAATGAGGTGTAATGTTAGACAATATATTATATTATAGAAAATTATAACATAACATAATATATTATAATATAATATAGTGTGTTAATTCACACTATAATATGTTTAGCATGATATTATATAGTTAGTTTGACCTTGCACCATCACAAATCATAAAATGTTGATTACAATGCTATGATGATGTAATTGGAATGAATACATTGTTAGGCTTTCGGTTAAAGTATTAATGGTTTGCATAAGAGAAGAAATAAGATTTGATGAGAATTCCATGTCAAGGACATGGAGGGAGATCCGCTAGGGGATCACACATGCATTGGACATGACATGTGAGGGGTCTATGTCGACGGCATAGAAGAGGAAAATATGCTAGGGATAAGGTTCAAATTTTATTTGATTATATGATTTGTGGAAAGAAGATCCGATGGGGATAAGAATCTATAATCCACTGGGAATTAAGAACAAATTGACTTTAATTTTTTTAATTGATGTTGAGGCACATCTGGAGATATGGGCTCGATTTCACGGAATGGGTATATGAACCTTCCACTAGGAAGTAGGTTGGTTGGGATGTATCACTAGGAATAAGAGTTTGGATTTCTTTGATTTAGACTCTACTAGGGAGTTGGTTTAATTTAGCTCCACTTAGGAGGTTGGTTTTGAATTTTATTTGTTTGCTTGACTTTTATATATGATTTGGGCTCCACTAGAGAAGGGTATGATTTGACTCCACTAAGGAAAATCATATTAAGTTTAATTTAGTTTGAGTTAATGTATGAACCTTATTAGTGTGCGTTGGACCCACTGAGAAGGGGCTATATCAGCCTTAACCTACCTCAGGTTTACAAATCCAAAGGGATAGTCTATCGATTGTGGGGTAGAGCTAGCCAACCTAAGGGGTTGCCTTTTAGCATGCAACAATTGTGCTAGGAAGAAGGTGTAGCAGACATACATCTTCCAAAGCGAGGAACAACCGCTGAGGTGACCTGTTGGATGCACAACAAATCGAATATGACCTAGGGAAACTACTGAATGAATGTGGCTGGGGACTTATGTCAACTTAAAAGTAGTCAGGATTAATTTTATCTTAATTTCATGTAATTTGATATGGTTTGTTTGGTTTATTTTAAATTTGAATTGAGAACATATTCATTGGGGATGTGAGCTCAGTCAAATTTGATAGATTTAATTTTTGGACCATGTTGGTGTGAGATAGACCCACTGAGAAGGGGCTATATCAGACTTGTCCTATGTCAGATTTATAAATCCAAAGGGTTAGTCTACTTGTTGTGGGGTAGAGCTAGCCAACCTAAGGGGTTGTCTTTCAGTGTGCAATGACTATGCTAGAAAGAAGGTGTAGCAGACTTACATCTTCTAAAGTATAGAACAACGCTGGGGTGACCTATTGGCAGCACAATAAATAGAACCCAACTTAGGGCCCACTACTGAGTGAATGTTGTTGGGGACTTAAATCAACTCAAGAGTAGTTAGGAGATTCCTATTGGGAGCTTTGTTGACACTACCCTAAAGATAGGATGCATGCTTGGGAAAATGTACCACTAGGGCTGTCCTCCTAATCCATAAGTGAATATATTTTTTATTTATATGTTTGCGTGGACCCTGTTGGTGTGCAAGGGACCACACTGAGAAGGGGTTATGTTGGCCTTGGCCTATCTCAGATTTGCTATAGCAATGAAGAATCTGCACATCCACAAGATGGATTCTCCAACCACCGGGGTGGTTATTAGGAAAGGGGAACTTTCCAATTCGATAGTAACCCGTGTAATGTATAAATGGGTTTGCAAAGGATGTGAGCCAAATATAGTGCCCATAGGGGAGGTGCTACTAGGGATGTTATCCTGAGCCCTGGAAAATAAAGCCTATAGGTGTACGGTGGCCAACTCAAATAGAAAGCATAGTATGCTTACATCTGCCATGAGTGGTGTATCCTAAGGTGCAAGAACCAACAAACCTAAGGTGTATCCATCAGCATAAGTGGTGTATCCATCAGCATACTGAGAACCAACCAACCTAAGGTGCCCGTCGGTGTGCAATGATCAATCTAGAAAGAAAGTGTGTAGGCTTATAACTTTCCTAGCGAAACTAATCATCAGGATAGTCTATCGTCGGTAGGCCATATGCTATTTGACCTAGAGCTACTGCTAAGTGGGGAGCTCAAGGAAGGACTGGACCCAGACTTGAAGGGGTCAGGAGGGAAGGAGACACTAGGGGACTTATCTTAAACCTCAAATATACTCGACCCATTTAGTGCACAAAGACTAATCCAAGAAGAAAGCGTAGCAGACTCACATCCTCTTAATCGTAACTAACATGAGATAGCTTACTAGCCATGCAGTAAGGCCTACCAAACTAACAAGGCACTCGTTAGTGTGTAGTGTCCAAGTAAGCAAGGAAAGCATAGCAGACTTACATCCTCCAAAGCAAGAAGACCATTGGGTGACACACTAGCAGGTTAGCACATCAGCCCGACCTAAAGTAGCTACTGAGTGAGTGTCATTGGGGGTGTTATCTCTACTCAGAGTAGCTCGAGATGAAAGATAAATGTTTATTTTATATGTTTATGTGTAGTTTGAATTTGTGTTGTGTTGATGAAGGATAGGATGTCACTCGGGTTCCTTACACCTACCCGAAACACATCATCATAGATTCATAAACAAGAATACTTTTAAAATGAAAGAGATTGATTTCAAAATGGAATTTTCATTGATGATAATTATTTTCAAACATGATTTATAATATTTCTTTAAGTAGATCCTGTTGATTTGAAGCATTGGGTTCTCTCCCTTATGATTAATAAGTTGATAAGATCCTCCTTAGTTGGCATTCTCTATGGCAAAAGGACCTTCCCAAGTGGGTTCAAACTTGCCTCCCATCTTACAAGGCAACAATCAGTCTCCTTAGAACTAAAATAAGTTCTCCTACTTGAAAAGCTCTAGTATGGACCAACTTATTATGAGCTTGAATGATTTTAGCTTTGTACAACTCAAGGTTTTGGCATGCCCGTAGCCGTCTCTCCTCCAAACCTTTGAGCTCTTCTAACCATAACTTGGCATTCTACTTTGTTGTGATATTGCTACCCATAGCTATCCGTAGTGATGGGAGTTGGACTTCTAATGGTAGAACAACTTCAGGCCAATACACTAAAGAGAAAATTGTAGACTGAGTTGGAGTTCTATATGTGATGCAGTAGGCCCACAAGGCTTAAACTAACTACTCATGCCACTGTCACATGTTATTGTCAAGTGTTTTCTTTAGTATTTCAATGAGAGCTTTATTGAAGGCTTCTAATCCATTTGACCTAGGGTAGTTGATGGTAGAATATCTCTAATCTATATTATGTCTCCGAGAAAAGTTATTGATCTTGGTGCTCCTGAATGTGGTACTACTATCATATATAATTCTTCGAGGCACTGCGAACTGATATATGATATGGTTCCTAAAAAATTAGAACACATGTTGAGGTGTGACCTCTCTGAGCAGAATCGCCTTCGCCCATTTGGAAAAGTATTCAGTAGCAGCTAGGATGAATCGATGACCCTTGGAATAAGGAGGATCAATCAAACCCACTATGTTAGTACCCCAACACTGGAAGAATCCAATGTAGGTGGTAGAATTTTTGGTGGTTGGTGTAGGACCACATCGTGTATTTGACATTGGTGGCATCACCTAGTTGTATCCATGCAATCTTTAATCATCGATGGCCAGTAGTATCCTAGTCTTTAGATCTTGGCTTTCATCTTCAGAATGGATCGGTTGGCTCCACATAATCCTGACTGTACCTCGGTCATGATCTTATGAGCTTCGTGATCGAAACCAGTACAATACACCATCCACAAGAGTGTAGGAAAGTGCACTCTGCTCCATCTGCTAGGCTTGGGACTTCTCTTGAGGTAGTTTGCCTTTATTTAGGTAATCCATGATGGTTTCCTCCAATCTAACTCATCTTCCTTCTTAGCAATGGTAACCTCCCCTTCAAGAGAGTACTTTTTGATGAGTTCAATATCAATATGGGATAAGACTTGTCTATTTTATACTTTTATTGATATGGACTCATCCTCTGGACATGCCAACTCATTAGCATGCTTAGCTAAAGCATACGTTAAGGCATTCTCTCTTAGAGGAATCTTATAAATGCTAACCTTTGGGATTTGGGCCAACAACTCCATTATGTACTTGTGGTAGTGATGGAGCTTGGGCTTTATAACCTTATAGAACCCAGTGATTTGGTTGATAACTAGGTGAGAATCTCTGAAGATGTTGATGTTCTAGATTCTTAAAGTAATGACTAACTCAAGATCGGCAATTAGAGCCTCATATTTGACTTCATTATTGGTGCAAGGATTGGACAGATGATATGAGAATCTCATCACAACACGGTCTAGAGTTAAGAGAACTATTCCTACCCCTACCTTTCCTAAAATAGTAAATTGTGGTTCTTCTCCTCTTTGAGAGGAAGCCACAAAGATACATACATCTTCTAGTGTGAAGTATTCCTTATGTTCATAATTTATTCATCAAGGAAATCATCACTAAGCGAAGAGTCCGCAGGAAGTGGGTGTGCTGCTAAGAAATCTTCTAGTGCTTATCCTTTCATCGCACAAAAGAGTATGAAGGTAATGTTAAACTATGAGAGGATCATCGACCATCATGCAACTGTCCAGATAGCATCGACTGTGTTATGAGATACTATAGTGGATTGATCCTAGAGATTAATTTCACCTTATGAGGAAGCATGTAGTATTGTAGCTTTTGGGGTGCAAAGATTAAAGCTAGGCAATGCTTCTTAAATGGGTGGATACTTAGCCTCAAGAGGGATTAGATGATGACTGAGATAGTAGAGTGTGTTTTCCTTTCCTTCATCATTGGCTTGGGCCAACAAAGCACCAAGAGAGTTATCTAATGCAACCATTTAAAATATGAGCGGCTTGCCTAGGATGGGGAACTAGGCTGGCGACATCATCAGTAATGCTTGCTGATGTCTTGAAGGCAAGCTCACACTTGTCATCCCATTTGAACTTGTCATCCTATTTGACAAGTGATGAGAATGGCTGACATCTTCCTGATAGGTTGGATATAAAGCATCCTAGATACTCCAATCACCCTTGAAATGATCTAAGTTGAGTTAAACTTTTAGAGGGTGGCATTTTTAATATTATGTTGATCTTCTTGAGATTAATTTAAATTCCCTGGTGTCAGACAACAAACCTAAGGAATTTCCAGCTACTCGAATGCACACTTGGGGTCCATTTTAAGGATAAATTGTCTTGTTCAAAACTACTCTCAAGTCAAACATTGTATTCTTTTTCTACTTCTAACCAGATCATCAACATCACTCTAGATGATGAATGAGTTTGTTGAAGATTTGAGTCATAGCCTGGTAGTAGCATTTTAAGGTGAAAGGCATGATATATAATAAATTCTAATTGGTGGTTCTAAAAGCAGTGTTTCTTTCATCTTCATGACATACTTATTTGGTTATATCTAGATGAGTCATCCATGAAAGGGAAGACTGTATGAGATGAAGTAATGTCCACCATCAGCTTCGAGAATGGTAGTGGAAATTCATCTTTTGGACATGCCTTATTTAAATCCATAAAATCAATGCATATGTAAATTTGACCATTCTATTTCTTAAATGGGATGGCACTAGCTAACTAGGTAGGGTATTTTTTATCTCGGATGAAGCCAACATCGATCAATTTCTTGACTTCATAAATGATCTGTTGTTTTATGTCTAATGCATGCATCTAGAAGCTTGCTTTATAGGGTTTGTAGTAGGTCCTATATAGTTCATGGACCAGTGTGAGCCAATCTTGTTATCTATTCATAACTTCTTAACTTCAGTTAATAACATAACTAAGTCATTGGTTTCAATTTCATTCAATAAAGAATTGATGTATGTCAGGTGTGGATCTTATTTAGTTCTTAAGTTGATTTCCTTGAGCTCATCGATGGTTGACTTGATCTCTTCTTCGAACTCTGGCGGTGCATCTTTGACTTCAAAATTATCTAAATCATCTGAAGTTTCTAAGCACACCTCCTTAATTTAGTTAATGTGATTTGAAAAGAACCTATCAGATTCCAAATGATTGATGATGACTAAGCAGTAATCATCATCATCGACTGGACCCACTGTACTGAATCTGAGTCTTGAACTTGATTGAGAGCTTTTGCATTTGTTCTTCCATTTTCTTTCGAAGTAGTCTAACCTACACTTTGACCAGGTATATGGGATTAACCCTTTCTTTGATAAATTATGAACACAAGGGAAGTACCAATCAAAAGGTAATTCTATTAAATCTTTATATGAATCACCCTCAAGTTCTACATCAACTTCTTGACTAGTGGATGATGCTCCTAGAAAGAACCTCAGTATTCACCCCTGGATGACTTAGGGGCTTCCTTAACTACCAAACTCTCAGCTTTTTGAGAGGAAAGTGGGTTTAGAGCTAAGTTTCTAAATTGATGCCTAACTATTTCACATATAGACTTGGGTACACTTATGCTTTGCTTTGGTGCCGATCTTTTATCGTTTGCTCAAGTGTCACCTCAAGGGAATCTACTGAGAAGAGATGGCTGGTGTACTAACCATATAAGATTCATTCTATGAACTAGATTGTAAGTCTATATGCATAGCAGGTGTACTCCTAGTAGCTGGGACATATCTTCTATTTGGTGGCCAATAAGGAGGTTTTCCACCCCTAGGACTGCCTCAGAACTGGTCTCTTCCTCTACCTGGTGGAGGTTTGATCATCCTACCCATATGTTTGAATGGAATAATGAATTATGGTTGGAATCTAATGTCAAGCTCCACTTCCTCGTCCAAGTCTATTTTCGCTCCCTTTCATTTTCTTTCTCATTTTCTATTTTTATTTCTTTTTATTTTTCTCTTTCCTTCTTCTTTTCTTTTTCTTTTTCTTTTATTTTTAAACTTTGGCCAAGTTCACGAGAATATACTTGTTAATTTTGTGGGAGGTAGTAAGCCGCATCCTCATATATGCCGACCTCATGAATTGTAAATGGCTTGAGATCTCCTTTGACGCAGTAGATGATCCCACCTCTCATGAACTTCATACACTGATGTAGAAAGATGAAACAATGTCATTCTCTTGTATCCATGGTCTCCCAAGCAAAGCGTTGAAAGATGTATCCGAGTCTATAATATGAGACTTGGCTTCAGTCTTCAAATCATCGATCTCTGAGGGCAACACTATGGAGCCTAAGGCCTGGTGACCTCACTTTTGGAGTGTAGATTCAATCTTCCCATCATAGAATTAGGAGTCTTCTAGACACTAAGACTTTCCTAGTAATAAGACACTTCTAACAATTAGGTAAACACTTAACCTAAGCCAAAAGACTTAGAAGGGTTAACCATAGGATTAGGTTATGCCTTAGGGATTAGGATAATCCACCTAAAATACAACCCAAATCCAATCCATGTTCACCTTCTCAAACCAAACCTTAAGTTCAATTCAAATATCAAATTAAAATCCAAATGTTTGAAGCCCATGATCAAATCCAAACTTGAAACCCTTCCTAAGCCATATAACCTATCCATGGACTTAGCCAAATATTAATCTAAATCAATCTAAGATCAATTGATTTTTTCATAATCAATTTATATCTTCAATCATCCTCCTAAATATAAATCAAATCTACATTCAAATGATCAAAACTAAATCACACTAAATCAAAATAAATCAAAACCCTTCTTAAGCCATATGACCTATCCCATGGACTTAGCCAAATCTAATTCCAAATCAAGTCAAACTCAATTAATTTTTTCACAAGTAAATCATATTTTCAATCATATTCAAAAATTTAAATGAAATATACATTTAAACCATCAAAAAATAAATCAAACCAAATCAAAATACAAATTTACATGCCCCAACTCCATGAACTTAGCCCGATTCCTTCATTCCAAAACCCAAATTCAATTGATATTCTTGTGAATCAATCATACCTTCAATCATATTCAGAAATATAAATGAAATATATAATCATAAAGCCAAACCAAAATCAACCCAAGTCAAACCCAACTTAACCCTTTTGACTTGAAATGTTCAAATGAACCATAACTCATTTGAACCCAAGCCAATTGCAATTGAATTTATATATCAATCCCAAATCTATACATAAACTCAACTAAATCAAACTCAACCCAAAATCAAGCCAACTAAGATTGGTCCACTTGACCCAAAGTGGCTAATTTGACCTATTTGAGCCAAGTTTTAATCCTACCCAAATTGGATTGAGCCAAGCCCATCAAAACCTCCTCCATCATGATTGTTGATCACCCTAGGTTGATCAATTATCAAATTGGGTCAAACCAAGTCAACTTGGTCATTTGACCAAGTCAACCCTATATGAACCCTATCCAAACTACAACTAAGCAAAATCCCTCTAAACCAATGATTCATAGAAAACTAATGGGCCTCTTGAATCAAGTTGACCCAAATTGACCTAAAAACTAATTTAAGTCAAATCAAAATATAAACCAAATTGATTGCAACCAATGCCTCAATTTCATTCCAAATTGATTGTTGAACTTGGCCAAAGCCATGATTGGACCTAATTGAACCCAATTGACCTACTTAGCCCAAATTGACCTAAAGGTTCAAGTTGGCCTAAATTAGAACCAAATCCAATTTAATTGAAACCAAAGCCTACAATCATCTTCAATTGGTCAACTAAACCCAAACCAACATCCAACCCAAGACAATTTGGTCAAATTGGCCAACTTAACACATTTGACCCAAATGAATTCAAATGTGCCAACATCAAATATAAGCCAAACTAAACCAAACCAATTGAACCAAAACATCCCAAATGATCATATGAACTTGACCCAACCCTTGGTTTGACCCAATTTGACCAATTGGTCAACTTGACCCAATTTAACCTTAATGAGTCAAATTAAGCCAAACCTAACTAAATCAACTCCAATTGACTTGAAATTTGGGCTAACCCACATATGGCCCATTTCAAATCTAGCTAAATCAAATCCAATGCAAAATGATCATTTTACTCTTAGGTCAAGGGCATCACATGAGACAAATCACCCATGTTAGTGGTCATTTCCAATCCTTGGCCCTTTGGTACTCTCCTAATGGTCCACATAGGCACATAGGACACTATCCAACCATACCCAAGGGGTGGTTGGGTCGGCCATGACCCATGGGAGGTGAAATCACCTAACCCTCTCCGTTGGAGCATTTGAAACCCATAGGACACCCATGATTCCTCCTTGGTAGCCACCTCCATAACTTTAACCAACCAAGCCGAGCCAACTCACCTCCTCTTTGCCACCCATGACTCCCTGAGATGGTCCAACGGCCACTAGAGGCCAAACATGATCCCACCATCCAATCAAGATAAAGGGGGATAGACCCCCTTGTTTCCACTCTAACACATACAAAAATCATGCCTCAGAGCCCTAGCTACCCAAGATGAGTTGCTAGAGCCATTCCTTAAGCTCCCAAGCTCATTCCTTGATCAAAAAATTCCCTTCCCATCCCTCCTAAAATAAGACACTCTAATTTCTGACCAAACTTCCCCATTTCTCCATCAAACTCAAATTAACTTTGCACGCACCTTCCTTAGGCCTCGTCGAGCAATAATGAATCATCTTGCAAGCTTCCTGAGCACCAAAGGTGGGACTTCGATCAAAGTTGAGCTCCAAATCATCAGTTCATGGCCTTCTGAGTGAATGTCGAGGAATTGATCCAATTGTTGCTCAACAAGGCTTTATCTCCACTAGATGAAGCTTCCATAATAATTTGAGTCACCGATCTTGAGCTCTGGTGAGGTATGTTTCCAAAATTGATCCTTAGGCAAAAATGGGTTGGAGCTTTTTGAAGAATACTTGCATCTCGTGTGATCTTGATTGTTGAATCCCCTCCTATCGATGTCATGAAGGTGTGGAATCCTTTTGGAGTTGATCCGAGCTCGGGCAAGCTAAGATCAAGTGAGCAATGGTAGATGAACTCAATTCTCCCTCACTCGTGTGATGTTAGGTCACGCACCATCCATTTTGTGTGATCAGAATGGACGATCATGATTTGATCCACTAGATCAATCTGATTTAATCCTATTAAGTTATGGGATTAATCGTAGTCATCCAATCTTAGATCAGATGGTGGATGAGATAGCATGTCTGCCACCGCCACATAGGCACTGAGTCGTATAAGTTTTAAGTAACCAATCTCACAGCGCCATGTGAGAAGCATGCCGCATCAGTGTGCTATGTGGAGCCAATAAGATTAGACTTTAATAAGGCTTATTTAATCATTTTTAATGGCTAAAACTTTTTAAAATCATAAACAATCATAGAGAAATAAAAAATGCAAATAAATACTTATTTTAAAGGTGTGTGATCTATCTCCTCCCAAGCAGTGAGAGACGGATGTCGTCAGTCGATCCTCGCTTCGATCCAAGCTCACCCAATCTTGGTTGGAGTTCAAACTCACCCCACACCCTCGGAGGAGCATAAGCAAGGTATCCAACAATCAAGATTCAATGGGATTATAATTCCATACACAAGGGACCAAGCAATTTTTATCTTAGGATCAATTTTGAGCAATACCTCATCGGAGGCTATCACCGGCTCTTCCAACTGAGCAGGTAGCTTTGTCTAGTAGAGATGAATCCCTGTTGAAGGTATCAAGCTTTGATTTGAAGTGGATGGCTCCGTTGACCAAGCTCCCCTTCAATGGAAATCGGCTTTGCGCGAAGTCCTCCTTCCCGTGGCTTTATGACTTGGGGAATAACTTGATTGAGCTTGAGGTCCCATGATGGTACTTGTAGATTAATTTTGGTTTGGTGGAGAATTGGATGAATTGATCTTCACTTCACCACCCATATTTTGGCTTTAAACAAAACCTAGAAGGAGAAATTAAGGTAGCTTGGTAATGGCTTTGGGAAGCTTGGGAATGCTTGGTTTCGATGCCTAGAGCTTAGTCAAATTTAGTACTTGTGGTTTGAGTGGGAATGAGGGGGAGTATGTCTCCCCCTCCTTGGATCAAACAGTTAAAACTAAAAATGCCATTTTAGCTCAATTGTTGAGATTGATTGATCAGTTTTGAATGATAGACACTCCATGTGATTAATGTTAGGTAGTGGTGGGAGAATGAGTGCCCATGTGCTAGGTGAGTGCATTAGTGATTCCAAGGGCTCAATTCCCATTGGAGGGCTCAATTTGGCCTTGGGTTGGATCATGGCCGACCCAAGGTGATTGGGTCATGTTCACCACCCTCCTTACTGTCCATGTGGACCCGGGAGGATGCTAAGTGGTCTCGAGAAAGAATATGACCAAATTCTAAGTTAATTTTGTCATAGGATATCATTTGACCTAGGGGTAAAGTGGTCATTTGGCCTTACTTTTGATTTGAGTGATTCAAAAATGGGTTGGACCAAATTTCAAGTGATTTTGAGTTCCTTTGGTTTGAATTGGTTCAATTTGACCCATTTATGTCAAGGTCAATTTGGGTTAGGTTGACCAATTGGTCAAATTGGGTCAAACCATGGGTTAGATCAAGTTCAACTGATCATTTGGAGCCTAGGGTATCATTGGTTTGGTTCAATTTGGTTTATATTTGGTTTTGGTTCATTTAGGTCAAATGGGTCAAGTTGACCAATTTAACCAATTGGGTTAAGTTATGGGTTGGTTTGCTTAGATCATTTGAAATGTATTGCAAGCTTTGGTTTTAATCAATTTTGGTTTAGTTTGATTTTAAGTTGATTTGACTTTTAGGTCAAGTTGGGTTCATGGTGTTGAGCTGGGTTGGGTCTAGTTAATTGAAGCTTTGGTCACGTTCAATAATCAATTGAATGAATAATTTGACCCGTTGGTTGCAATAAATTTGGCTTAGATCAAGATTTGACCCATTTTGACTTTTAGGTCAACTTGGTCAACTTAGGTCAAGTGGCCAATTAGGCTTGATTTGGCCCAATTGATGGCTTGGTCAAGTTTAATCATTGATTATGAACTAGTTTAGATCAATGGTTTCAATCAATTTGGCATAAGGTGGATTTTGGCTAGTTTAGGTTTCATTTGGGCTAAGTTTTAACTTGATCAAAGGCTAGGTTTGACTTGGTTTGACCCAATTTGAGTGATTAATCATCCTAGGATGATTGTTGCTCACAATGTGAGGCTTAGATGGTCTTAGTTCAATCCAATTTGGGTTGATTAAAATTTAGCTCAAAAAGGTCCTTTAGGTCACTTTGGGTCAAGTGAGCCTATGTGGGTCAATTAGCTTGATCAAGGCTTGATTCAAGTTTGGTAGAGTTCACATATGGACTTATGATTGAAATTTAAATCCAATTGCAAGTGATTTGGAGTCAAATGTGTTTTGATTCATTTCACAATTCCAAGATCAAAGGATGAGCATGGGTTTGATTTGGGCTAGTTTGATTTTGGTTTGATGATTGTAGTTTATGTTTATGTTTGGGCATGTGATTGAAGGAATGATGGTTTTAAGAGAAAATAGAAAGGTTTGGATTGATTTGAGAATGATTTGGTTAAGTTCAAGAATTTGACTTGAAAGGGTATAGGTTGGATTTTGGTTAGATTTGGAGAATTTTGAATTTAGTTTGGTTATTTGAATTTATATTTCATTTATATTTGTGAATATAAATGAGAATTTAAGGGTTATGAGAAAATATTTTAGTTTGGAGTGATTTGGATTTGATTTGAGCTAAGTCCATAAGATGAGATCAAAAGGGCTTAAGAAAGATTTTGAGAATTGATAATGGGTTTCAATTATTTGGAATTAATTCATGATTTGAGTTTTGGAATTGATTTATGATTTGAAAATTAATTGAGTTAAAATTGATTTAAGATTTGACTTTGAAGTTGATTCATGATTTGAAAATTAATTGAGTTGGAATTGATTTAAGATTTGATTTGGAATTGATTCATGATTTGAGAAAATCAATTGAGTTGGAATTGATTTAAGATTTGATTTGGAATTAATTCATGATTTGAGAAAATCAATTTTGTTGAAATTAATTTAAGATTTGATTTGGAATTAATTCATAATTTGAGAAAATCAATTGAGATGGAATTGATTTAAGATTTGAATTTGAAGTTTGGTTTGAATGAAGGAAGCAAGGATTGGGTTTAAGCTATAGGGTAGCAAATCTTCCTAATACCCTAAGGCATAACCTATTCCTATGGCTAACTCTTCTAAGTCTCTAAGGTTAGGTTAAGTGTTCACTTAATCACTAGAAGTGTCTTAAGACTAAGGAACTCTTAGTGTTTAGAGGAGTCCTTATGTGTAGGATGGAGAAGTTGAAAGCTCACTCCAAAAGTGAGGTCAACAAAGGGTGCCCAATAGGTGTGGTATGATGGACAAGGTACACCGCATGTATTGATGTTGATTGAGATGATCAATGATGTTGAACGATCACAAGCACTAACAAAAATGATCTACTCCTAAACTCGAGGTGCAGAAGGAATCAAGATCATAATGCAATGTGACTCTACTCATGTCAAAAACATAAGAGAGAGAAGGGGGAATCCAATAGGGACAGTGTATGTGAACCTTCCACTAGGGAAGCAGAAATCCACTGGGAGATTATAATTTGGAATCCACCATGGATAGAAGATGTGAACCTTCCACTAAGGGAACAGGTTTGGGTTGGATTGAATTGACTCCACTAGGGAGATTAGAAATAATTGCATCTCAACAAAGAGATGATGATTGATTTGATTTATTTGATTTGACTCCACTGGGGGAGGTTGGTTGATTTTGCATCTCACTAAGGAGAAGCTGATTGATTTGATTTTTTAATTTGACTCCATTGGGGAGGTTTGATTGATTTTGTTTCAGATTTTAAATTTTGGATTTTGAGATGGACCATGTCGTTTCGATGGACCGCAGGGTAGCCATGTTGGCCTTGGCCCTGATTACTAATCAAAGGGGTAGTCTTCTAACCACATAGTAGGACTATTCAACCAAAGGGTACCATTAGGTGTACAATGGCTATACTAGGAAGAAAGTGTAGTAGACTTACATCTTATAAAATAAGCATCAGTCGTTGGGGTGATCTGTTGGCGAAGCAACTAGTTTAACCCAACCTTTTGCTGACTATTGAGTGAATGCATCTAGGGACTTAAATCAGCTCAAAGATTATCAAAATTAATTTCATTTCTTAATTATATTGATGGATCTCATTGGTTTGCGATGGAGTCCACTGAGTAGGCACCATATCAGCCTTGACTTACCTCAGATTTAGCGATCAAAAGAGAGTAGTTCCCCGGTCGAAGGGAGAACTATCCAACCAAAGGTGTGCCATTTGGTTTGCAGTGGTTAATTCAAGGAAGAAAGCAAAGGGACTCACATATTTCTTAAATAAAAGACCACTATGGTGACACATTAGCAAAGTAACATGCCAACATGACCTAAGGCTACCCGTCGGTTTGCGAAAGTCATGCTAAAAAAAATGTGTAGTAGGCTTAGATCTTCCAAAGAAAAATGACTATCTGAGTAATCTATTTGTGGCAAAATAGATTGAGCCTGACCTAAGGGTGACTACAGAGAGAGTGCCGACCCGGGGTCTTATCTCAACTCAAGTGTAGTTAGGCAATTCCAATAGGGAGTTCTGCTGACACTGCCTTAAAGATAGGATGCTTGCTTGTTAAAAGGGGTCACTGAAGGCTTGAATTCCTAATCCACAAGTGAATATTTTTTTTTGTTTATTTGTTTGTTTATTTATCATGGGCCCTATTGGTTTTCAGGGATCATACTAAGAAGGAGCTTATATTAGCCTAGACCTATCTCAAATTTACTAAACCATGAGAGAATCTACTCATCCGCTGAACAAATTCTCCAACCGTAGGGGTGGCTACTAGGAAAGGGGGACTATTGAATCCAAAAGTAACCTGGGTAGTGCCTAGATGGGGTCTTAAAGGAAGTAATCCAAGTAGAGTGCACTGAAGGAGGCGCTAAGGGCTTTATCCAAAACCACGAAGAAGATTATATCTATAAGTTGGTGGCCAACTAAAAGAGAAAGCATGGGGACTCACATCTGCCAAGAGTGGAGTGCCAATGGGTGAGTCATTGTTAGCATAGTGAACATCAACCAACTTAAGGTGCTGTCGGTTTTTAATGTCTCTAGGAAGAAAGCATCCCATACTCACATCCTCCAATAGGACGATCCATTGGGATAGTCATGTTGACTCGATAGTGTTATTCAACCTAGGATGACTACTGAGTGAATACCACTGGGGGACTTATCCTAAGCCTCAAATATACTCGACCTATTCAAATTATTATGGCCAGTACAAGAAGAAAGCATGTAGACTTACATCTTCTTAAAGAGAGCCAACATGAGGTAGCTTAGTAGGCGGGATGATACTACTTAACTAACAAGATGCTTGTCGGTTGCAATGGTCAAGTCGGAAGAAAGCACAATCACATCCTCCGGATAAATAATCACGGGGTGACACTAGCAAGGTAGCATGATGGCCAAACTTAGGCACTAATGAGTGAGTCCCGGAGCTTGCTCCCACATCAAAATAGCCCGAGATAAAAGATATGTTTTTGTGTTTGTGTTTGTGTTTGAAGAGGATAGGATGTCACATGGGTTCTTTTACACCTATCCTAAAACAAGCTCAAAAGTTGATTAAATGGTTCTACAAATGGAAGTTGTGATCCCACTAAGAAAGGATGTCGCTTGGGTTATCTTACACCTAACTTAGTCATGCTAGTCAAAATAGGACGCATCTTGGGTTCTCTCACACCTACTCGAATAGTGCTGGGGAATCATGTTTAATTTGTGTTCATGTTGTGAAAGAGGGATAGGATGCCTCTCAGGTTCTCTTACACCTACCCTAAACACATCGTGGAAGATTCACAAACAAGCAAACAATGCTTCTACTGATGAGAATATTTTGATGATTTGGAAAAGAATTTTTATGATAATTATTTTCAAACATTATTTTATGGGTAGTATTTCTTCAAATAAAGCCCATTAATTGGAAGCATCATGTGTTCCCCTTTACAATTAATAAGTTGGTAAGATCCTCCTTGGTAGGCCTTCTCAATGATAAAAAGGCCATCCCAAGTGGTTTCAAACTTACCTCCCATTTTTTGACGAGCAACAATTGGTCTCCTTAGAATTAAAATAAGCTCTCTTACTTGAAAACCTCTAGGATAGACCAGCTTATTGTGAGCTTGAATCATCTTGGCTTTGTATAACTTGAGGTTTTGGCACCCCCATAGGCATCTCTCCTCCAAAACTTCAAGCTCTTCTAACCGCAACTTGGCATTCTATTCTGTAGTGATTTTACTACTCATTACTATCCTTAGTGATGGGAGTTGAACTTCTAAGGGTATAATGGCTTCAGACCCATACATTAATGAGAATGGGGTAGATTGAGTTGGAGTTCTGTATGTGGTGCGGTATGCCATCAAAGCTTCAACTAGCTGCTCATGCCACTATCGCTTATTATCGTCAAGTGTCTTCTTTAGTATCTAGATGAGAGTTTTGTTGAATGCTTAGAGCCATTTTCCCTAGGATAGTATATGTTGTAGTATCTCCAATCTATATTATGTCTCTTGGTGAAGCTTTTGATCTTCATGCTCTTGAATGAAGTACCATTATCGAATATAATTTGTTGAGGCACCCAACCTATATACGATATGGTTCCTAAAAAATTGGAGCATATCTTTGAGTTGTGACCTCTGAGTGGGATTGCCTCACACTTGGAAAAGTAGTTAGTGGGAGTTAAGATGAACATATGACCCTTGGAAGAAGGAGGATAGATAGGACCCTCTATATCGGTACCCCCAACACTCAAATGGCCATGAGGTCAAAGTAGGATGTAGAATGTTAGGTGGTTGATGTAGGACCACACAATGTACCTAATATTAGTGGCATCTCCTGGCTACATCCATGTAGTCTGTGATCATCAAAGGTTAATAGTATCCTAATATCTTGATCTTTGCTTTCATCTTCAGACTGGATTGATGAGCTCCACATAGACTTGAATGTACCTCGATCACGATCTTACATGCTTCATGTTTGTCTAAATAGCATAACCACATTAGATCAAAAGACTGTCGGTACAAGGTGTCATCCACGAGAGCATAGGAGAGAGCTCTCTATCTAACAGGCTTGTGATTTCTCATGAGGTAGTTTGTCTGTGTTCAAGTAATCTATGAATGGTTGCCTCCAATCCTATTCCTCTTCTTTATTGGTAACGGCAAACTTCCCTTCAAGAGAACGTCTCTTGATAAGTTTAGCATCAATAAGGGATAGGACTTGTCTATTTTGGACCCTTATTGGAATGGACTTATCTTCTAGACATGCCAATTCCTTAGAGAGTTTGGCCAAAGCATCTACTACATTCTCTCCTCGAGGAACCTTGTAGATGGTGACCTCAAGGATTTGGACTAATAACTTCATGGTGTACTCATGGTAGTGATGAAGCTTAGGCTTTAGAACTTTATAGGACCCAACAATCTGGTTGATGAGTAGCTAAGAATCCTCATATATGTTGATTCTTTTGACACAAACTTTAATAGCTAACTCTAGACCGACAATCAAAGCCTCATACTTTGCTTCATTGTTGGTGCATGGATTGGATAGAAAGTATGAGAATCTCATCACATCATGGTTGTTTTTCTTTTTGAAAGGAAGCCGCACCTTCAAAATACATCTCCCAACAGTGATTGTCAACCTCCCCTACATTCATGATTTGTTCATCAGGGAGATCATCACTAAGCAGAGAATCAACATGAAGTGGGTGTGCTGGTAACAAATCCGCTAGTGTATGTCCTTTCACCGCACGGAGGGGTACGAATGTAATATCAAATTGTGAGAGAATCATGGACCAAGCCAACCATCTAGATAACATCGATCGTGTCAAGAGATAATGTAGTGGATTGATTCTTGAAATTTAATTCACTTTATGATAATGCATATAATGTCATATCTTTTGGGATGCAAAGATTATAGCTAGGCAATGTTTCTCAATAGGTGGGTAGTTCGAGGATCGAGATGATGCTTGAGTTAGTAGAGAGATCTCCTTCCCCTCATCATTGGTTTGGGCTAACAACATTCTAAGGGAGTCATCCAATGCCATAGTGTAGAGCATAAGTGGCTTGCCCGCATAGGCTAGAAGCGTGGCTTAACCAAATCTTGCTTGATGTCTTCAAAAGCATGCTAGCACTTGTCATCCCACTTGAACTTGGCATCCTTTTTGACAAGTGCTAAAAATGGCTTGCATTACCCTGATAGGTTTGAGATAAAGCACCTTAGAAATGCCAACCACCCTTAGAACGATCTGAGTTGAGTTAAACTTTTAGGGGGTGATATTTCTAAGATAGTTTTGATCTTTTTTGGCTCTATCGCTATTCCCCAGTGTTGGACAACAAACCCAAGAAACTTCCCTGAAGCTACTTCGAATGCACATTTCAAGGGGTTCATTTTGAGGTTAAATTGTCATAATAGTTCAAAAACTACTCTCAATTCAAAGAGATAATCTTCCTTTTCTTTGCTTTTGACTACTATATCATCAATATAACATTCAACTTGATGATGAATGAGTTTGTTGAAGATCTGAGTCATGGTCCTGGTATGTAGCACTGACATTTTTAATGCTGAAAGGCATGACCTTATAACAATAGATTTCAATCGGGGTTCGAAAAGTGGTGTTTCTTTTTATCCTCAAGGTCCATCTTGATTTAGTTATAGCCAGATGACCCATCCATGAAGAAGCATACTACATGAGATGAGGCAATGTCCACCATTAATTTTGGTATAAGAAGTGGAAATTCATCTTAGGACATGCCTTATTTAAGTCCATTGATGCATATGCAATTTGGCCATTCTTTTTCTTAATTAACATGACACGTTAACGGGTAGGATATTTTTCTTCCGATGAAACAAATCGATCAATTTCTTGACTTGAAATGACCTATTATTCGATTTCTAATCATGCATCTAGGAGCTTGCTTGATAGGGTTAGCATTAGTCTATTACTAGTTTGTGGACTACATTAGTAGATAATTCGGGCATCTTCATAGCTCCATGCAAAGTAATCCTTAAACTTAGTCAATAGCCTAACTAAGTCATTGGTTTCTTCTTCATTAAATGAGAACGATGTATGTAGAGCATGGATCTTCTTACGTCTCGAGGTTGATTTCTTTGAGCTTATCGATAGTTGAATGGATTTTCTCTTCAAATTTTGGAGGTGCATCTTTGATTTGAAGATCATTAGCATCATCTAAAGTTTTTAAATACACATCTTCATAAGAGTTATTGTGGTTTGAGTAGAACCTATCAGACTCCAAAAGATTGGTGACAACTAAGCAGTAACCATCATCATCGATAGGACCCTTTGTACTGAATCCTAGTCTTGGTCTTGATTGTGCATCCCTTCCTTTATTGTTCGTCTGTTTCTCAAAATACTCTAACTTATGCTTGGACCATGTATAAGTAATCAAACCTTTTTTTGTAAGATTATAAACACAAGGCGAGTACCAATCAAAAGGTAATTCCATTAAATCTTTATATGATTTTTTTCTCAAGTTCTACATCTGCTTCTGGACTTGAGGATGATGATCCCAATAGAAATCTCTTTAGCTTTACATTCATGGAAGACTTAGGGGCTTTCTTAACTACTAAACCTTCAACTTTTTGAGAAGAAAGTGAGGTTGAAGCTAAAGTTCCCAACTACTACCAAATAGTTTTACATAAACCTGATTTGAATGCATTCGTGTTTTCCATGGAGGCCTAGTCTTTGTCAGAGTTTGGCTCGATTGACACCTCCAATGAAACCTTGTTGAGACACTGGTTGGTGTGCTAATCACATGAGACACATCCTCTGAGCTGGATTTCAAGTCTTTGTGAATAGTTATAGTACTCATGAACTGACCCTTATTGGCTAACTTGCCAACGGGTGTTCCACCTCTAGAACTGCCTCTATATCTACCTCTGCCTCTGCTTGGTGGAGGTTGAGTCATCCTACCCATATGTCCATATGGTGGAATGAACTATGCGTGGAATGTAACATGCGGCTCTACTTCATCTTTGGTGTCCCATTCTCACTCATTAGTACTTTCCTTCTTCTTTTCTTTTTCTTTTTCTTTTTATTTTTCTATTTCTTATTTTTCTCTCTTTTGTATTTGAATTTTGGCCAAATTCATGATAAAGGGTGTTTTGATTTTGAGGAAGTTAGTAGGTCGCATACTCATATATCTCAACCTCTCTAACTAAAAATTATTTTTCATCTCCTTTGACAGTATTGATTCAATCTCTTCAAAACTTGATGCACTATGGAGGAAGGATGGAATCATCTTATTCTAGTGTATCCAAGGCTTAGCAAAGCATTGAATGATGTATTTTAATCAATTACATAGAACTTGGCTTTAGTCTTCTAGTCGCCTATTTCCAAATGTAACACTGTGGAACCTAAAGCCCTCTCACCCTATTCGTTGAATCCTTTCAACATCATCTGATCTCCTCGGACCTTATAGAAATCAATCCTCAAATAGATAAGAGTTTCTAGGCTCATAATGTTCTTGATGCACTTGGATCAACTAAAACACTAGAAAGTTTGAATGCATATCCACTATAACATATAGGGGACGGTTGTGCTCCATGTCCCTAAAAGAAGGTCTTCATTGGTGAATGTGACTCCTTGGACTTCTCTTGAATAATGTGTCATCTCCAACATTGATCAGCTGAGCTAAGCATATCTCTGGATCAAGAAGAGCCTTGATTAATGATTCTCTCATTTCTTTGGATAAGACAAAGGCATCATATATGCTTAGTTTAGCTGGAAACTTTCTTAGGTGAGCAAGGACATTTTAGTCAACTTTGGGCTAATCCTCCATGAGCATATCCATAGTTGGAGCATCCTGTGGAGGAGCCTTTTGCTCGTTGGTACCAATGACTTATTTCCCCTTATCTTGAGGTGCTGCCCTAGGAGGTAGAACCTTACCACTTCGGAGGTTAACTTTGGTGATCTCCTGCAGTGGGTTAGTGGAGGTACATAGTAAAATCTATATTAAAATAAGTGGGGTGATAGTTTTTGATGCCTGTTGTTATAAAGTTGACTTTAGAGGAAGAGTAGAATTAAAATTAGTAGGTGCAATGGTGGAATGGAGGTGGGCAGATGGTGGTTCATTTACTGGCTCATGGGTTGGTATTGTTTGCCCTTCTTGGTAGCTTTCCACTAAGTTGACTTTGGCAACTTACAAAACTTCCTTGATGTTGGAGGTTTGAGCTACCTCAGGCACTTCCAAGAAAAGTTTCTTGATTTTGAAACAATCTTTTTTTTTGAGGTTGGGATAAAGAGATATCCCAACCTTCTTTTATTTTAAAAGGACACATGTATCCCCAAAGATTACCCTAGTTTAACTGGATGGTTATTCCACTAGATATTTCTTAGGGATAACTATGGTGCTTGACTTGTAGCTATGGTCAAGCCAATCCTTAAATGTAAAGTAATCCTCCAAAACATGGCCTAGCATGTGGCGGTAGGGGCAAAAGTTAGGATCATTGCTCTTACCCACTTCCTCTGGCTTCCTAGGCTCGTGTAGCTAAAAATCAAGTTTCTTTAAGAGGTTCTTAAAGATTTTCCTAACTACCTCCCTCTTAAATAAGTAAGGTTTTTTTAGTTTATCCAAAAGAGTAGGTGGATGATAGCTACCTAGGGCAGGTATGTGTACCATTGTTGTGAATATGGCTGAGGAGGAGGTGGCAAAGGCCATGGAGGCTAATGCGATGGCCGATATGATGGCCTAAGCAATGATAAAGGAGGTGGAAGTGATGGCTGTGGAGCTCGAGGTCTCTCATGTTGATCCCTAGTCGGTTGCTTCCCCTCGTCCAATGCTGCTACTGCCTGTGGCTTCTTTTCATAGACCTTCTACGGCTTTGGCTTTGATGACTGATCTTGAAAAGGCAACTATTTGGCCTCTCCTTGTAGACTGGCCACCTTGTTAATTAGCTTCTCAAATGCCTTTATGGTAAACCTTTAAGCATGAAGGAGACCGGGCCATGAAAATTCTTTAGTGGAATTTCAATAATGTGTGTTGTTAGAGTTTTGATTTGCATTTTATGCTTAAATTGTGTCATCTGAGAATATAGTCAATGAGAGACTCACTGGGGTGTCATGTGCTACAATGAGATCACTCATAATTGCCCTTTGTTGTGCTCCAGCAAACCTCTTAACAAAGAGTTGCTCCAACTCAGCAAAAGACTTCACTGAATCATTAGGGAGTTCAATGTACTAATCAAAAGCTATACCTGCTAGGCTGGGATGGAATAATAGTGCATTGTTGCCTCCAACATTGCAACAGTTGGCCCTGAAGTGCATCATATGCAGGCGTGGGTTCCCATTGCCAGCAAAACTTATGAAAGAAGGAGGAATAAAACCCTTAGGATATTGGATAACATCGAATTCCTCTAGGTAGGGTCTAGCCTTTGGAATTGATGAACCACCTCGAGCTTACTCCAACACTTATCTCACTTGTTGTTCAACCATGAGCTTGATATCTTTTTCTTGTATGGAGGTATTGTCCACTACTTTCCTATACAAGCTAGTGTTGCCCTACTCTACTGGAGGTGAACTCTTGGGTTGATCAAAGACATGCAGGAACTCAGGCGGTCTCCACAACGGTAGGATGTGCTACTAGGGCTCGATTCTGAAGTGCTAGAACTATCTCTAGCAAATCTTCAAGCCTCTTTCCCATCTTATCAATTTGCTCATCCTTCTATTTGAGTTATTGAAGGAGGTGTCGGGTCAAATAGGTTGTGTCATCTGTTTGCGTAACACCTTCCAAACCATCTTGATCCCAAGGAGGGAATCTCTAGTATCAACCATATGCAACTCTACTGAGTCTTCCAACAAATCATCTTCATTGGGATCAAAGCTAACCTTCTCTGCCTCTATGTTAGACCAGTCATACCCTAGGATTTCCTTCTTCTCAATGAGATACTATGCTACGATATCATTTAAGGAGCAACAGTGTCACAAATGCTCATGGCAGATCGATGGTGGTATCATGCTAATGAACATAGATACATCTGACCTCCCCAGCTACTAGAGAGCTAACCTGTGAGGTCTACGCTCACTAGAAGAAATGTGCTGATGGCTGTTAATTGCTCTAGGTGGAGTACTTCCCCTGGTGAGATCTATCGCCATAAAGACAACAGAACTATTTCCTTCTCCCTCTCTTGCTGTTACAACCATGATCTATTGAGGTGGTGGTGGTGATGGAATGACTACGATGCTATGAAATTGCCACTCCCTCTTCACCCCAATTGAAGTAGGAGGTCAAGCAAGAGAGCTCATCCTTGCCTCAGTTGATGGTGTAGATGAAATGGGATCTCTTGGCCATAGCCGGATCACCAGTGGGGCTTTCTTTTCCCCCTGATGCTGCCTTCATAGATTTAGATGGAATTGTGGAAGATGGGGCCTGTACTGGCGATGGAAGACATGGAGTGGAGTGGTGTGATGGAGACAACATGAACTCCCTCTATGCGGGGGCTCTCCTCCCATGGTGGGTAGTACCAATCAATAGAATGCTATCAGTGTGACTGGTACAGGTAGCATGTCGATCATGGAAATCTATGAGGGCAGAGGCTGTTAACTACCTAGTGGACCTTCTCCTTTCTCTGCTAGTAACATGCACTGATATATGGGCCTCATGGGCCTTCTCCTGATGGATATGCTCACCCACACTGTGAGGAATAATCGATCACAAATTAAATTGGGTACCAGACTCTGACCATCCATAAGCCCTTCCAACCTGGCACAGAATGGTCATGAGGCTGGCATAAGACCTCCTCTTATCTCTGCTAGGTGGCTCATCTTGACTGTAGGTGGGTGACACTGTAATCTTCCTAATATCTTCCTCTCCATCAGATCTGGAAAAAGGATGGAACTTATTCTATGTGATCAGAGCAGAAACTATCGTGGGTGACTCCTCTACTGAAATATGAGAGACCGCCTCCATCTCCTTGGCTATGCACACATGATATCGCTTGATCTTATGGTTCTTATTACGGAACTAAGTTCTACTGGGTGGAGTAGTGTGGGAACTAGACCCTATCTTAAAGGTAGGAGAGACTATCCCTGAAGCCAGAGTAGCCTTGCCCTTGGAGGAAGCAAATGAGTTGGTACTAGCATGTACTAAGGAAGTAATGAGAACAATTGAATAGGCACAAAGTTGTGGTTGTTGTGGAACCTCCACCCGTCTTCCTCTTGAGGGAAATTTAGAATCTGAAGGCATCTCAACATGGATAACAAGCTTCTACCTAGTCACCACATTCCTAGGTGGTGAGGGTTTCCCCTCACAAGTGATCTTGGCCCCCTCGAATCCTTGGCCAATGTGTATCAGATGAGAGAAATCAGTCTCTGGGAGGTTGGCCCAATCCAAGGCCAAATCCATCCCAAAGGGGAAAGTGAACACATACTTCTAGCATCCATTTACTGTACTGAACTTAAGAAAAAGCTGACTAAGACTGAATTTAGAACTCTGCAATTGTTGGAAACAAACTCAAATCTGATTTTCAATTTTTGATATTTTGTTGATTGATTTTTGAATTTGATTTTTAATTTGAACCCACACTTAACAATTTGAATATGCTAAGTGGGGCTCTTTGAATTTAGGAGAGCAATTTTGAATGAATTGGAGAAGAGATTTTAAGTTTTAGAATCCTCTTTCAATAAATTTATCTATGTTGAAAATGGGTTTAAATATCTTGATGAGATTCTTGATGCTTCCATTAGTTCATATTTGAATTTTATTTTTATATTTGGGGTGGGGGGGGGGGGGGGGAGAATTGATTTAGTTTAATTTTAGAACCATTAAGTTGATTTATGTTTTGTTTAGGTTAAGATGTATGTTAAGTCCATTAATTACCCATTACCTACACCAATTTAACATAATTAACCTAACAATTATGAGCCAACATATGATATGCAATCACATGAAATTTAAATCAATAATGCACCTAGGAAAGAAAGGGGCCTAATGCAATTGTCTCACCATTATTGATTAATTAAGCTAAAGGGTTTAATTAAGTACTTTCATAGCCTTCCCACACATATGAGTTGGAAATGGTTTCCTTAAGTAAGGATCTACCCAAAAAAAGATTGATTAAGTTGATTGATTTTAAAATTTGATTAAGCTAATTAAGTAGATTATTGGATTAATCCTTAAATTAATTAGGTTTAGATTAAGGAAGAAAGGGGTTTAGGGAATAACTTAGGAAAAATACCCCAAACCCATTCCATTAACCTCATCTTCACTTAAATAATGCTTAATTATCTTAATTCAGTCATTTAACCACTATTCACATGCCTAATTACTCTTAATTACATTAAGAGCATGATTAGGGATTTATTAACTGATTTCCCTAATTAACACATTAATAAATTCCTATAAAATTAGGGGAGGCAGAAGTCATCCCACTAAACATACCTAAGAAGTTTAGAATTAATTAATGAAATGATTAGGGAGTAATTAGGGTTATTAAGTTTTCAATTAAACTCTAATGAAAATTCACTGTTCAAAATCAATTAAAATAATTTTATTTATTTCTCACTAAATTATCTTTAAAATGAGCCATCATTTATATTTTTTGATTTTCTACATTTAATTTTGAATTTAGGAAGTTTTAGTGATTAAGGGATAATTAAATAGCCTAATTAATTAACTAATCTCGCGGTGCCACATGGACGGCGTGGTGCACACTACATGGCAAGGGATTCATTATTTAAGTTATCAAATCATATGCCGCATCAATCAGCGGTGCTACGTGCCTTTTCCTTGGCCATCCGATCAAGGATCAGACGGTTAGGATAAAAGCCATGGATTTAAAGGAAATAATCAATGGATCTAGTACATTTAATCAGGATCGTCCATCCAAAACATATAGGATGGATGGTCCATGATTTATCCCTGCATTTCTGGGAAATGAAGACTGTCCGTCATCCATGGCTTATCAGCTCACTTGAGCTCGGATAAGATTCAACCTACACATTCTAGGAGCATAGAAGAAGATCTAATGATGGAAATTCAATGGGATTAAAAATCCCTTCACAAAGGACCAAAGAATTTTCAACCTAAGCTCGATTTTCATACCTCATCGGAGGCTATCACCACTTCCATTGTGGTAGCTTCTTCTAGTGGAGACAAAGCCCTGTTAAAGGTTTGAAGGTTCAATTTACAATGGATCTTCCAATTTACCAAAGCTTGCTTCAATGGCTTGCGGCTTTGGTCTAGGTGAGGCTTACCATGGCTTAGAGACTTGGGAGAAGCTTTGGATGAGCTCGACTTGCCTCCCTGATGGTGCTTGCAAGAGAAATTAGATTTTGGTGGAGTGATGAGTGAGTTCAAAATTTCTCCTACCTCCCTATTTTCAGCTTAAGCAAAACTGACAAGAGAGAAATGGAATGAGCTCTAGAATTCTTAGAGAAGCTTGTAGATGCTTGCCTTTGATCCTCTGAGCTCAATCGAATGCAAGAGTCATCAATTGAATTGGAATAAGGGGGAGTATATCTCCCCCTACTTGAATTGGATGGTTGATAGCATTCTTGCCATTTTGATCAAATTGATCAGACTGAATTGGTTGTTTAGGTTGTTAAGGATCCCATATGGTTCAATTTTGGCATAAGGGTGGAAGTGTGGAGGTGCACATGGGTTAAAATGAATGTGGGAGGTGATCCATGTGGAGAAATTTGTGTGGGATGGTCAGTTTTGGCCTTGGGTTGGGTTTGGCTGACCCAAACCCATTGGGTCATGTGCACCACCTCCCTTGGTGTCCAAATGGTCCACTAGGAGGATGCCAAGTGGCCATGAAAAAAGAATTGATAAAATTCCAAGTGGATTTGGTCAAAGGGGTAAAATGGTCATTTGGCTTTGATTTTGATTTGGGAAAATTTGGTATGATTGAAAGATGGTTTGTGCCAATTTTCAAGGAATTTGGAGTTTATTTGATATGATTTGGCTCAAGTTGACCCATTTAGGTCAAAATGGTTCAACTTGGGTCAAGTTGAGCAATTGGTCAAATTAGGTCAAACCATGGGTTAGGTCAAGTTCATATGAACATTTGAAGTGTTTTGGTATCTTTGATTTGGTTCAATTTGGTTTAAATTTGGTTTTGGTTCATTTGAATTTATTTAGGTCAAATAAGTCAAGTTGACCAATTTGACCCATTTGATCGTGGGTTGGTTTAGGCTTGGTTAATCATTTGAAATGATTTGCAAGCTTTGGTTTCAATCAAGTTTGGTTTGGTTTGATTTCAAGTTGATTTGACCATTTAGGTCAAGTTGGGTTCATGGTCAATTGGGCTAGGTTTGGTCTTGTTAGCTAATTAAGGCTTTGGTCAAGTTCACCAAGTAATTAGGAATGAATTTGACCCATTGATTGCAATCAATTTGGCTTAGATCAAGTTTTAACACATTTTGACTTTTTTAGGTCAACTTGGGTCAACTTGGGTCAAGTGGCCAATTGGGGTAGGTTTGGCTCAAATGATGACTTGGTCAAGTCCAATCATTGATCATGAATTGGTCTTGATTAATGGTTTGGCTAGTTTAAGTTTCCTTTGGACTAAGTGTTGACTTGGTCAAAGGTTAGGTTTGACTTGGCTTGACCTAATTTGAGTGATTGATCATCCTACGATGATTGTTGCTCACAATGTGAGCTTAGTTGAGCTTAGTTCAATCTAATATGGGTAGGATTAAAATTTTGCTCAAGAAGGTACTTTAGGTCACTTTAGGTCAAGTGAGCCTAAATGGGTCAATTTACTTGATCAAGGCTTGATTTAAGTTTGGTTAAACTCACATATGGACTTATGATTGAAATATAAACCTGATTATAAGTGATTTAGAGTCAAATGGGTTTTGATCTATTTGACAATTTCAAGTTCAAAGGATGAACATGAGTTTGATTTGGGTTTGAGTTTTGAATTTATTTTTGGTTTGATGATTTAAGTTTATGATTGAATTTGGTTTGTGATTGAAGTATTGATTGTTTGAAGAGAAAATCCAAAGGTTTGGATTCATTTGAGTTGGATTTGGCTAAGTTCAAGAATTTGACTTGAAAGAGTTTAGGTTGAACTTTGGTTAGAATTGGGCTTGAGTTTTTAATTTGGTTTTGATCATTTGAATTTATATTTCATTTATATTTGTGAATATAAATGAGAATATAAATTGTTTATGAGAAAATCTTTTGAATTTGAAGTGATTTGGATTTGATTTAGGCTAAGTCCATAAGATGAAATCAAAATGGCTTAGGAAAGATTTTGGATTTAGAATTGATTATGGATTTCAATCATTTGGAATTGATTCATGATTTGAGTTTTAGAATTGATTTGGATTTGAGAAAATAAATTAGGTTGGAATTGATTTGAATTTGAAGTTGATTTGAATTTGAAATTGATTTGAATTTGAAGTTGGTTTGGATTTGAAGTTGATTTGAATTTGAAGTTGGTTTGAATTTGAAGTTGGTTTGAATTTGAAGTTGATTTGAATTTGAAGTTGGTTTGAATTTGATGCTTGACTTGAAAGAAGGAAGTAAGGATTTGGTTCAAGCTATAAGGTATGAAAATTTTCTTAATACCCCTAAGGCATAACCTATTCCTATGGCTAACTCTTCTAAGTCTCTAGGGTTAGGTTAAGTATTCACCTAATCACTAAAAGTTCCTTAAACTAAGGAACTCTAATGTCTAAGGAGTCCTATGCCTAAGATGAAAAAGTTGAGAGCTCACTCCAAAAATGAGGTCAACAAAGGGCGCTCAATAGGTGTAGTGTGGTTGGCAAGGTACACCGCAAGTATTTGTGTTGACCGAGATGATCAACAACAGCCAACTATCACAAGCACTAATAGAAATGATCTACTCCCAACCCAAAGTGTAAAAGGAATCAAAGCTTGGCAATGTGACTCTACTTATGCCAACAACATAAGAGAGTGAAGGAGGAATCCACTAGGGACTGAGTATGTGAACCTTCCACTAGGGAAAAGGTTAAAGTCATCCACTAGGGAATGAAAGGTTTGATTTGATTTGTGCCTCGCTGGGGAGAAATTTGATTTGATTTGTTGATTTGTGATTTGGTTTTCCACTGGGGATCAAAATGTGATGTCTCCACTAGGGGAGCAAGTTCAAGTCATCCACTAGGGAGAAGAGGTTATGAAATCCGCTGAGGGATTATAATTCGGGATCCATTGGGGATGAAAATATGAACTCTCCACTTAGGGAGCAAGTTCAAATTAGATTGAATTGGTTCCACTAGGGGAACTTGAAGGATTTGCATCTCCCTGAGGGGAAGTAAATTGATTTGATTAATTTGATTATTTTGATTGGACTCCACTAAGGAGGTTGATTGGATTTTCTTTGTTTGTTTAGTTTGACTACAGAGGAGGAGGGTTGAATTTTTCAAATTTTAAATTTTTTATTTTGAGATGGGACTATTGGTTTGTGATGGATGCATGGTAGAGGTGTTGTCCTTTTAGCTCATATTTAGCAATCCAAAGGGTAGTCTACCAACTACATGGTAGGACTAACCAACCGAAGGGTTTGCCTTTTGGTGTGTAGAAGCTGCTCTTGGAAGAAAGCATAATAGACTTACATCCTCCAAATTAGAGATCAGTTGCTTGGTTGATCCATTGGCGAGGAAATAGATTGAACCCAACCTTAGGCTGACAATTGAGTGAATGTCATTGGGGGACTTAAACCAGCTCAAAGATAGTCAATTTTAATTTCATTTTTAGTTATTTTTGATGGATCCCATCAATTTCCGATGGACTGCACTGAGTAGGGGTCATGTTGGCCTTAGTCTACTTTAGATTTACCAATCCAAAGGGGTAGTCTACCAACCACATAGTAGGACTATCCAACCAAAGGGGTTTCCTTTCGGTGTGCAGTAGCTATCTAGGAAGAAAGCGTAGTAGGATTACATCCTCCAAAGTAGAGATCAATTGATGGGGTGATCCATTGGCGAGGCAAGGGATTGAACCCAACCTAAGCTGACTATTGAGTGAATGCCACTGGGAGACTTAAATTAGCTCAAAGATAGTCAAGATTAATTTCATTTTTAGTTATTTTTGATGGATCCCATTAGTTTGTGATGGACTGCACTAAGTAGGGGCCATGTTGGCCTTGGTCTACTTCATATTTACCAATCCAAAGGGAGTAGCTTCCCGGTCAAGGGGAGAACTATCCAACCCAAGGGGTGCCTTTCATTTTGTAGTGTCTAATTATGGAAGAAAGCATGGGGACTCACATCTTTCCAATAAAAGACCATGGGAGACATATTAGTGAGGTAACATGTCAATGGCCTAGGTAGTCATGATCATGCTAAGAACCCATAGTAGACTTACATCTACCAGAGAAATGATCGTCGGATAACCTATTTGTGGTAACTTCAGTTGAACCCACCTAATGGTCAATAAAGAGTCTTGACCAGACTTATCTCAACTCAAGCATAGTGGACAATTCCTATAGGTAGTTCTGACGCCTAAAGATAGGATTCTTACTTGGGAAAGGGGCCACAGGCTTAAATTCCTAATCTATAAGTGAATAAATTTGTTTTTTTATTATTTTATTTGTTTATCATGGACCTTGTTGGTTTGTGAGGGATATTACTGAAAAAGAGCTTGTGTTAACATAAACCTATCTCATATTTACTGAACTAAGGGAGAATATGTGCATCCGCTGAACAAATTCCCCAACCACAGGGGTGGCTAATAGAAAAGGGGGATTGTCCAATCCAAGAGTAACTTGGGTAATGTCTAAATGGGGCCATAAAGGATGAGATCCAAGTAGAGTTCCCACAGGAAGAGGGGCTGCTAAGGGCTTTATCCAAAACCCGAGAAGAAAAATTGCATATGTATTTGGTGGCCAACTCAAGCAGAAAGCAGGGACTCATCATGCAGAGTGGTGTATCCATGGGTGAGTTACAGCCGCATAACATCAACCAACCTAAGTTATGTTGATTTGCAACAATCGCCTAGGAAGAAAGCATTGGGGACTCACATCCTCTATATAACTAATTGTCGGGATAGTCTGTCTTCGGATCGACTGGTGCTATCCAACCTAGGGTGACTACTGAGTGAATGCCACTAGGGGACTTAAATCAACTCAAGAGTAGTCAAGAGGAAAGGAGCCTTTTGGGTGCTTATTTTAAACCTCAAATAGACTCGACCTAGTTAGTACATGATGGTTAGTTCAAGAAGAAAGCATTCAGACTCACATCTTTTTAAACAAAATTAACATGAGGTAGCTTCTTGGGCGTGAAGCTTACCAAACTAACAAGGCTCATTGGTTTTGCAATGGTTAAGTTAAGAAAGCAGGACTCATCTATCACACAAGTGTCGGGTGACATACTAAGGTAGCATATCCCGACCTATAATAGCTAATGAGTGAGTGCCACAGGGGGCTTGCTCCCATATCAAAATAGCTCGAGATAAAAGATTTGTATTTTTTTTTTGTGTGTTTGTGTTAGAAGGAAAAGGTTGCCTCTCAAGTTCTCTTATACATATCCTAAAAACATGCTAGGGAACTAATGAAATGGTGCCATGAATGGCTTGTGATCCCTGAAAGGATGTCGCTTGGGTTCTCTTACACCTAACTTAGTTGTGTTAGTCAAATATATGATGCCTCTTGGGTTCTCTCACACCTATTCTAGTAACACTAGGGTGTTTGATTTTGTTTGTGATGAAAGGGATAGGATGCCTCTTAGGTTCTCTTTTATCCTAAACACATCATTGATTTTCAAGACAAACAAACAATGCTTCAAATGAAGAGAAGATTTTGATGAACTAGAATAATTTTTTTTATTCTTTTGATGACAATTATTTTCAAACATCATTATATGAGTAATATTTCTTCAAATATAGCCCATTAATTAGAAGAATCAAGTGTTCCCCTTTACAATCATTAAGCTGATAAGATCTTCCATGTTAGGCCTTCTGTATGACAAAAGGGCCTTCCCAAGTAGGTTCAAACTTGCCTCCCATCTTTTGACAGGAAACAATTGGTCTCCTTAGAACCAGAACAAGCTCTCTTGCTTGAAAATTTTTAGCATGGACTAGCTTATTGTGTGCTTGAATCATTTTGACTTTGTATAACGAGGTTCGCATGCCTATCTCCCCTCAATCCTTGAGCTCTTCTAACAACTTTGCATTACGCTCTATAGTGAACTTTCCTCATTGCTATTCTTAGTGATGAGAGTTGAACTTCTTAGGGTAGAACGGCATCAGACCCATACACTAAAGAGAATGGGCTAGATTAAGTTGGTGTTCTATAAGTGGTGTAGTAGGCCCACAAGGCTTCAACCAATTGCTCATGCCACTATCACTAGTTGTCATCAAGTGTCTTCTTTAGTATCTTGATGAGAGTTTTATTGAATGCAGGCCATTTACCCTGGGATACTAGATGGTGGAATATCTCCAATATATACCATGTCTTTTGGAAAAGCTATTGATCTTGTACTCTTGAATGCAGTACCATTATCAGATATAATTCATCGAGGCACCCCTGAACCTATATACGATATGGTTCCTGAAAAATTGAAGCACATGCTAAGTTGTGACCTCTCTGAGTGGGATTGCCTTTGCCCACTTAGAAAAGTAGTCGGTGGCAACTAGGATGAATCGATGACCCTTGGAAGAAGAAGGATTGATCAGATCCACTATGTCTGTACCCTAACACTCAAATAGCCATGAGGCCAATGTAGGATGTAGAATGTTGGGTGGTTGATGTAGGAGCACACTGTGTGCCTGACATTGATGGCATCTCCTAGCTACATCATGTAGTCTATAATCATCGAAGGCAAGTAGTATCTAATCTCTTGATCTTTGCTTTCATCTTTAGGCGAATTGATGCACTATATAGACCGAATGTACCTCGGTCACAATCCTAGAGCTTCATGTTTGTCCAAATAGTAACCACATTTGATCAAGATCGTCAGGTGCCATCCAAGAGAGCATAGGAGAGCTCTCTACATTATCGATGGGCTTGTGATTTCTCTTGAGGTAGTTTTCAGTGTTCAAGTAATCTATGAATGGTTTCCTCCAATCCAAAGTAACACATCTGGAGATGGTTCCTCTCTCCATCTTTGGTAAATGATTATTTTCTTCAAGTATCGATAGTGGATTTGTACTTTGTATGAGTCTGAGACTATCCTTCTTTTCTGTTGGCACTTAGTTTATTTCATTCTTAAGCTAAACTAGCCAACATCCTTTAGATTTTAGGAGCTCACTCCATGTAGGTCTTAAAATCCCTATTGGGTTTCTAATAGGTGAAAATAAAAATTTAATAAAAAGAAATAACTAAAGACTTCCTCTTAACCATTTCTATGGTAAGGAAAGGTTCATTCATAAAGAAAAGTAAATCCTTTATAAAAATAACAATATCCAAAAATGACTTTTCCAAAATGCACATAATAAAATATTCCAACCTCATCTAACAATCTTCAAGATTGCTACATGTAGGATCATTTTCAAAAATAAAATCCAAAAATCATATTTTCCAAAAAAGCACAAAAGAACATCCTCGTTCAATTTATTGAATGAAGATTTCATTTTCAAATAAAAATCATCAATCATATTTTCAAAAATCTCAAATGAACATCCTCATTCAATTTATTGAATGAAGATTTCATTTTCAAATAAAAAATCAACAATCATCTTTTCAAAAATAAAATCAATAATCACCTTTTCAAAAGCATAAATGAACATCCTCATTCAATTTATTGAATGAAGATTTAATTTCTAAAGAAAATCAAAAAACATCTTTTCAAAAATCATAAATGAACATCTTCATTCAATATACCCAAATTTATTGAATGATGATTTCATTTCCATATAAAAATCCAAAATCATCTTTTCAAAAAAAAGCACAAATGAACATCCTCTTTCAATATACCCAAATTTATTGAAAGAAAATTTCATTTCCAAATAAAATCATATCATAACATTGAAATTCCATTTCAACATATCTCACATATGTTGAAGTTAGAATTTCTTTCTTTTCATATATATATATATATATATATATACAAATTTGAAAAGAAACCTCTCCACTTAATACATCCAAATGTGTTGAATGGAGGTTTCATTTCCAAAACAAAATCACACAATTAGAAATTCCACTCAATACATTCCACATGTGTTAAGTTGGAATTTCCATCTTTTCGAAAAGAAATAAATCACAAACAGTGGATACACCACTCTGCTTGGATGTGAGTCCTTGATACTTTCTTAGGTGATTGTTGCAAGCGAGAGCACCTAAGGTTGGTTGATGTTGCTATCTTGACTCACCCGGTGGATACACCACTCTTGGCAGATGTGAGTCCCTACACTTTCTCCTGAGTTGGCCACTGAATACCTATGCAAAATTTCTTCTCGAGGGCTTTGTATAAACCCTTAGCGACCCCTCTCCCTACTGTGGGCACTCTACCTGGATCACATCCTTTACAACCCCATTTAGACACTACCGAGGTTACTCTTGGATTGGACAGTCCCCTTTCTTAGTAGCCACCCCTATGGTTGGCAAATTTGTTCAGCGGATGCACAGATTCTCCCTTGGTTCAGTAAATCTGAGATAGGTCTAGGCTAATATAAGCTCCTTCTTAGTATGATCCCTAGTAAACTAACATGGTCCACCGATAATGCTTGAGTTGAGATAAGTCCCAGTTGACCTTGTCTATAGTCACCCTTAGGTCGGGGTTTAATCCAAGAGTAACCCAAGTAGTGTCTAATTGGGGTGTAAGGATGATCCAAGTAGAGTGCCCACAGGGAGAGGGCTAAGGGCTTTATCCAATTATGGAGAAGAAAGTTTGCATAGGTATTGGTGGCCAACTCAAGGAGAAAGTGTGGACTCACATCCCAGAGTGGTGTATCCAAGGTGAGTCCTGTCGACATAGCATCAACCAACCTGGTGCATGTTGTTTGCAATCAACCTAGGAAGAAAGCTGGGACTTACATCCTCTATAGTAATTATGGGATAGTCTTTGGCTCGACAAGTGCTATCGACTAGAATGACTACTAAGTGAATGCCATTGGGGACAATGTAGTCAAGAGGAAAGAAGCCTCAGGAACTTATCATAAATCTCAAATATACTTGACCTAGTCAGTGCTTGATGGTTAGTTCAAGAAGAAAGCACAGGGACTCACATCTTCTTAAACAAAATCAATAAGATGTAGCTTACTAGCTGGGCAGTGAAGCTTACCAAACTAACAAGGCACTCATTGGTTTGCAATGATCAAGTCAGGAAGAAAGCACGAGGACTCACATCTGCTAGATATGTGATCTCAAGAGTGACATACTAGCAAGGTAGCATATCAGTTCGACCTAGAGTAGCTAATGAGTGAGTGCCACAGGGCTTGCTCCACATCAAAATAGTTTGAGATAAAAGATTTGTGTTTGTTTTTGTTTGTGTTTACATTAGAAGGAAAAGGATGCCTATCTGTTATTTTCATCAATTTCTTTAGCAGAGCTGCCAAAAAAATCTGTGGTAAATTTTTATCTTCATCTAAATGAATTAGAATAAAATAAAAATTAACTCTTTGTTGGACACCATGCAAATTCGTAGATGTTCTTATTAGAGTGATCAGGTACGATATTGAGGAATGATGTACTATCTCGAGAGATAGAAGTCACCATTCTATAATGGACCTAATCACCTAATAAGGACTCCTAAGGATGATGGGTCTTCATATATACCAGAGATTCTTCCCCTGCTTTACATAGAAAAGTAAAGTAGGATTTATTTTAAACTTAGTTATTAAGTTCCCTATGGAGGCAAGCCCTCATAGTTAATTACATATAAAGGAATGAGATTCTTTAAGAATACTCTCGATTAAGGTAAATGATCATTGTCTCCAAAGATTTCAAAGACAGGACTATCAATCAATTGGTTATTTTTGGAAGATCAAATGAGATTTATCAAAAGGAGAGAGTTATTATCGAATCAAAGAAGATAAGTAGGGGATGCTTATGATACTAGGAAGCTAGTAAGCATCCCAAACTATCTATCATTGGGCTTTATATTTTTGAAATTTGAAGAGAGTTAATTATTTGAGTTGAATTTTTATTAGAAATC
>JAKCPB010000553.1:0-94320 GCA_021442155.1 Cymbidium sinense
GTTTATTTAGTATATTTTAGTTTATTTTATTTATTTTAGTTTACTTTATTTTTTATTTTATAGATTTATTTTTTATTTTTATTTATTTTAATTTATTTTTAGGTTTAGTTTTAGGTTTTAGGTTTATTTTTTAGTTGAGTTTTATTTTTATTTTATTTTCTTAGGTTTAGGTTTTATTTTTTTTTAGGTTTAGGTTTATGTTTTTATTTTACTTCTTTACATTTAGGTTTTAGGTTTATTTTTAGGTTTTAATTTTTAGTTTAGGTTTAGGTTTATTTTTATTTTATTTTATTTTATTTAGTTATGGTTTAGGTTTAGGTTTGGTTTATTTTAGGTTTAGGTTTAGGTTTTATTTATTTTAGTTTAGTTTATTTATTTAGGTTTAGGATTATTTTATTTGTTTATTTTATTTTTTTTTAGGTTTAGTTTTTTAGTTTAGGGTTTAGGTTTTATTTTTATTTATTTTTAGGTTTATTTTTTAGGTTTAGGTTTTATTTTATTTTATTTTAGGTTTATTTAATTTTATTTTAAGTTTAGTTTTATTTTATTAAGTTTTTTTATTATAGGTTTATTTTATTTTTTTTGTTTGTTTAGGTTTTATTTATTTTATTTTATTTTATTTTTAAGTTTAGGTTTAGGTTTTAGTGTAGGTTTTATTTTATTTTATTTTTTATATTATTTAGATTTAGGTTTTTTATTTATTTTATTTTTAGGTTTTATTTAGTTTAAGTTTAGGTTTTTAGGGTTTAGGGTTTAGTGTTTAGGGTTTAGGGTTGTAAGTTTTAGGGCTTAGGCTTTAAGGTTTAGGGTTGTAGCTTTTAGGGTTTTGGGTTTCGGGTTTAGAGTTTAGGGTTTAGGTTTTTTAAGGTTTAGGGTTTAGGGTTTAATGTTAGTTTAGGGTTTAAGGTTTAAGGTTTTAGTGTTTTAGGAGTTAGGGTTTAAGGTTTAAGGTTTAAGGTTTAGGGTTAGGGTTAGGGTTTAGGGTTTAGGATTTAGTGTTTATGGTTTAGGGTTTAGGGTTTAGGGTTTACAATTTTTTAGGGTTTAGGGTTTAGGGTTGTAGGTTTAGGGTTGTAGATTTAGGGTTAGTTTTAGGGTTTTTTTTAAGGAAAATTGGAAAATTTTATTGCCACAAAGAAAAGGTACAAGGTTCTTAGAGGGGGTAAATCTCTAAGCTAATGCTCAAAGAGCTACAAAGAGTCCTAAGGAGATAAGCCCCCTTAATACAATAGTTAAGGAAAGCAAGCTAAGAAAAAAAGCAGAGATCCACAAAAAAAAATCCCATGAAATTAGCGACAAACTTTCTCACTCCTTTTGAAAACCAATCCAAGTAGCATTAGTCTCCCAACATATACCAGAGATCTGCAACATGATTAAAGGGATGAGTATAGAAAATGAAATACTTAATCAAGCATAAAGAGTAAGAGCAGATAGGAAAAATAAGATAAAGAAAAGGCTCGGGCTCACTTATAATCATCTCGAGGCACCATATGTAAGCATCTAAACATCAAGTGTTTAGGTATGTTTTTTTGGGTAGCATGGCCAAAGCAAATTTTTTATGTTCAGGGTAAATTTGCTTTGTGTCATCCTACTTTGGAGAATATTAGATCATTTTTCCGTAGGTTGAAACTCTCTCCTATCTTTTCTATCGAATTGATTGATTCCCTTCATGTCTTGATTCAGCTTTCAAATGACTTAGATTATTCTCGAGTTTTCTCTCGATGCTTGTATTTATTTTTCAATTGTCAGATGCGATTTAAAATGGAGGCCCCATTTTAATATTAAGGAGGAATATCTTATTATTTTGGTTTGGATCTCTCTTCCCAATTTGCATGTCCATTTCATTAATCATGAGTTTCTTTTTACTGTGGGTGTGCTGTTTAGTCGTCCTCCTCAAGTTGATATGGTGACTGCTTCTAATACCGGACCATTTGTTGGTGGGATTCTAGTCAAGTTGGATATAACTAAAAAATTTCCAAAGGAAATTTGGCTAGGATCAGTGAAATATGGATATTTGCAAAAAGTGGATTTTGAGAATTTTCTTGTTTTTTGTTCCCATTGCAAAATTCATGGTCATGGAGTTTTTGTTTTGTGGTTCACCCTCACCTTAAGAAACCTAAACCCGTTCATAATAACTTGGATCCAAATATTATGGCGCTCTTGGTTAAACCATAGAAAGTTATTCCAATGGATAACTCTTTACGGGTCATTGCCTTGATCACTTTGGACAATCTGGTTCTTAAGTGATCACTTTTGGATGTTAGTCATGGTAATAAGGATGCATTATTTTGTAATGAGCCTATACATTTGAATCCCACTGATATTGGTAATAATATGGACAATAATATGTATTCAAAACTTATGGATGATGATTTTATCTCAAATGATTCCATTTAATTGGACAATGCTGCTTCTTTGCCTCCTTTAATTGAAGAAAATGTGAACCTTGATGAGGGCTTGAATGGTGAGCAAACTAAGGATAAAGTTTCTAATCACGATTGATGCTTTAAATGGTTCTAATCCTTCTCTTGCTTCTTCATCTAATTTTGAATTGATTTCTAATCCGATACTTCAACATAATAATGATTTGGAAGAAGGTGAAGTGGCATGCAATGATGGTTTAAATGTGCAACCTTATTCCAAACATACCCCTGAACAATCTCTATCGAAAGGTGATGTTGTGGATATGACTAATAAATTACAAATGGTTTTAAAAGAAAAATAAAACTCTAAAACTAAATTTCTAACTTTGCGGAGTTACTAGATCTAGCTCTTACGCCCAAAAATAAATGGTTTCTTTCTTAATTTGGAATGTGAGATTGGTACCCTCAATGTTAGAAATAAAATTAGAAATTTAGTTCATTCTCATTAATTTCTTTTTTGGCTAATTTGGAACCTTTTTTTTTTATGTTTTCTTTTGGGATGAACCAGTCATAATGATTCTATTTTTGGGATGAGGAGATTTGATTCAAATTGTGAAAAGCTTAAATAATGCCTTATTAATTGGAATTAACATTATTTCAAGAACCTTTGTAATATCAAAGATATGGAGAATGAGGTTATAGTTTTGGAAGATGTTGTTAATGATCCTTTAAATTCATTTGTTGGCTCGCTAAAGATAGGTTAACATCTTTTTCAAGACATGGAGGTAAGGCGCAAAAGCTTCTATGAAATGGATCTGATGGTGATCATAATACTAAATATTTTCATGCAATTATTAAAAGAAAAAAGGCTATAAATCATTCAAAATGAAAATTAATGATTTTGGTGTTAGATAAAGACTTCTTGATTCTATTGTTTCTTTTTTATAAAGAGCTTCTAAATAAAAATGTGGCTCATGGATGATATTTCTTGGATGAAGTTATTCCTAATCTTATTTGATGATAATAACATTATGCTTTCTTCCCTTTGAGTGGAAATTGTTGATACCTTTGTAATATGAATAAGACCAGTGGCGTGTTGTTATACTACCCTCTTTTTCCAAAAATGTTGGATTATCATTAAAGAGGACTTAGCTAAAGCTATCCTTGATTTCATTAAGGGTAGTACCCTTGCTAAATATTTTGCTAGAACCTCCATTATTTTAATTCTTAAAAAAGACAATCCTGAAGTTTGGAGTGATTTTAGGCCGATTAGACTTTACTCTTTTTTTAATAAACTTATTTCTAATGTTTTGGCTAAAAGATTGACTATCTTTCTATAATTATTATCTCCCCAACCAAACCAATTTTGTTAAAGGAAATCCATTTTATAATGTTTTTTTGACCAAGAGATATCCATGACTTAAATGCCAATGTTCATGGAAACTTGTTTTAAGCGACATTTCCAAAGCTTATGATAATATTGGTTGGGTTTTAGTATATAAAATTTTGGCTTTATTTGGATTCTCTAATTATTCCTTTAATTAAGAATGGGATTAAGAATTTAGTTTTCTTTTCCTCAATGGTGAAGTGCATGGTTTCTTCTCTTCTTCTCATGGGCTAAGGCAAGGGGACCCTCTCTCTCCTACCCTCTTTTATGATGTGGAAATATTTGCTAGATGTATTAAATAGATGTTTAGTAGAATGCCTAACATGTACTTTTGAACTATTGGTGAGTTTCCCATTTCTCACCTTAGTTTTGTTGAAGATTTCATTATATTTTATGCCTCTACTCTTTAGATTAAAAAAGTGTGTAAGTTCTTAACTATTTTTGGTAAGGAGAGTGGCTTGAATATTAATCTTGATAAAAGTTGTTTTATTACTAGCTCTTCTATTTCTTTATCTAAGATCAATGCTATAAAAAATATTACAAGCATTTCACATCAAATTATCCCTATCAAGTATAGGGACTCCCTTATATAAAAAAAAAGATCTTCTTTATTTGGTGAAGTTATTCAACAAAAGTAAAACATACTAAAATGTATAATAATATTTAGTAACACACCACAACATCATATATATATATATATATATATATATATATGTATATATTTATATATATATATATATGTATATATATGAAGTTATATTGTTATGTACATTATATTTTAATATGCTTTCATATAATATATTATCTTACATTACACCTTAAAATGAATCACTTTAAACCAAAATTTTATAAAATCTGATTGAAAAATGAACATTTATTTTGGATACAAAATTCCATTCTTTTGATTAAATGACACCATAGCACACCCCAATGATGTTCCTAAAGCTTACCTTAAATTTGGCCAAATCTCATCATCTTTCAAATCAGTATTTATATATTATTACCTACAAACTCTACTACATCATACTATAACAAACTAAAATATGCTAAACAACAAGTACTACACAATAGTATGCTATAATGCATGATGCTATACTATGTTATGGTATCTATATTATAATACACTATAACATATTATATTATTTTATATTATATTGCATATCACATCACAAGGGATTGCTTAAGATTAAAATCATAAAATTAGTCTAAATAATAAAAAAAAATATATTTTAGTCATATCACTCACATAATTTAAATTGAAAAAATATATGATATCATGCTCTACCTATTATGAATTTGGGCCAAATTTCACCATTTTAAAGTCTAAATTAATATTTTTATAAATAATGCTAATGTAGGCTCGATGATTATAAAATACTAAAAGAAATTAAAATGAATAATATATTATGATATATGATGCTATATATGCTACAAGATATAATATTTATTTTGAACATAAAATCTTACTTTTTTAGACTACAAGTGGCGTAGCACACCTTTGGTACTACAACCTAATTCCAACTTCAAATTTAACAAGTATCATCATCTGATTTATTAAATCTATAATTTTATGAATTATATTAATATAGACTATAGGGCATAATACCATAATATACTAAAACATTTCAAAACATCTTATAACATCCAAAAATATCTATGATGCTTTATATAATATATATATAATATTTATTTATCTAATTCTCAAAAAAGACATTTCCTTTAGAACTATGGGATTAGGGTTTGATTAGTTTAAGGTTATTTAGGGTTTAGGTTTTAGGGTTTAGGGTTTGGGGCTTGGTGTTTAGGGTTTTAGGGTTTATGATTTATGGTTTTAGGGTTTAGAGTTTAGGGTTTACAGTTTAGGGTTTAGGGTTTAATGTTTAGGGTTTAGGGTTTAGGGTTTAGGGTTTAGGGTTTAAGGTTTTGGGTTTAGGGTTTAAGCTTTAGGTTTTAGGTCTAGGGTTTAAGTTTTAGTTTAGGGTTTAGGGTTTAGGGCTTAGAGTTGAGGGTAGCACCCCAAGTTTTTTAAGACACAAGCGATGACATAGATGAAAAATGGGCACCTATAGAGCAAATGAAAAACCCTAGATAAGTAGAACTTTCTCAAACTATACACCACGGCCTTTTTTGAGTAGTAGTAGATCCACCATCATATCCAGATCTCTCCTCTACCACCATCAAGACTGTAACCTCCGGCCGCTCTTCCCCGCCTCCCAACCACCACACCCACCAATCCACAAATCCCCCACCACCATTGCGATAACCACCGCCAGCACCTTTGCCTCCACTACTAGATCTAGATTGAGAGCTGATGCCATGTTCCTGCCACTGTCTACCCATTCTTAGTTTAGGGTTTAGTGTAGAAGGTTTAGGTAGGTTTTGGGGCAGTAGGAGGGTTAGGTTTTCAGGGTTTTAGGGTTTAGGGTTTGAGGTTTAGGGTTTATGGTTTTAAGGTTTATGATTTAGGATTTAGGGCTTCAAGCCTGGGTTTAGGGATGGTTTATTATTTAGGGTTGGTAGGGTCATTGTAGGATTATGGTTGTGTGCCTAGATAGGGTTAGTTTAGGGTTTAGGGTTTAGGATTTTTTAACCAAGCAAACCAGGTAGCCCATTTTAGTTTATTTTGTTTATTTTATTTATTTGAGTTTATTTTGTTTGTATTTTATCAGGTTTATTTTTATTTCTTTATTTAGTTTACTATTTACTTTAGGTTTATTTATCTTAGTTTAGGTTTTTATTTGAGTTTTACTTTATTTTATTTTTAGGTTTAGGTTTTATTTACTATTTAGGTTAGTTTAGGTTTATTATATTTCTCACAGGTTTAGGTTTTTTTAGGTTAATTTAGGTTATTTTCTTGGTTTTATTTGATTTTAAGTTCTTAGCCTTTATTTTATTTATATCTTAGGCTTAGCCAGTTTAGTTTATTTTAGGCCTAGGTTTAGGTTTTATTTATTAGTTTTAGTTTATTTTTAGTTTACCTTGGTTTGATTTTTATTTTAGGTTTAGGTTTTTTTTGGTTTAGTTATGTTTTATTTTTTATTTTTTAGGGTTTATTTTTTAAGTCTCAAATTTTAGTAGTTTTTTTATTTTATTTTATCTTTATTTTAGGTCTTTTATTTTATTTTAGGTTTTAATCTTATTTTAGTTTAGGGTTTTATTTTATTTTTTATGTTTAAGTTAGGTTTTAGTTTATGTATTTATTTTATTTTATTTTTATTTTATTTTGGGTTTGGTTATTATTTATTTTATTTTAAAGTTTTATTTAGTTTAGGTTTAGGTTTTTAGCTTTTTAGGATTTAGGGTTTAAAGTTTAGGTTATTTTAATATTTACGATTTAGGGTTTGGGGTTTAGGGGTTAGGGTTTAGGGTTTAAGGTTTTAGGTTTAGGGTTTAAATTTTAGTTTAGGGTTTAAGGTTTTCTTTAATAGAGAATAAATTCAACATTTCTTCTTTCAATTTCATCAACCAAGTAGCACCATAAGTTTTCTAAGACACAAGCTGGCGACATAGATAAAAAATGAGCACCCATAGAAAAATAAAAACCCTAGATATGTAGAATCATGTACGTAAGGACACGCTCCATAAGTAGATCGGATCGAGCCGCTTCTTCAATTCTCCACTCCCATCGTAACCACCCCCCACCTCTCGAGTAGTGGATCACATCATATCCCTGATCTCCTCTCCGCCACCAACACAGCTGTAACCTCTGACTCTCCTCCCGCTTAGATAACCACCATTTCTCTGACCACCACCTCAATATCCACAAACACCTCCACATCCCCCACCACCACTACGATAACTGTCACCTCCACCTTTGCTGCCATTGACAGATCTAGATAGAGCCTAGTTGATGGTGATGTTCTCATCATCGCTCCCCATTATTAGTGGTTTGGTTAGGTTGGGTTTAGGTTACTTTAGTTAGGTTTAGGGTTTGGGATCCGTGATGGTTAGGTTTAGGGTTTAGGTTTACAAGGGTTTTGTTTAGGGTTTAGGTTTAGGGTTTATGGTTTAGGTGTGGTTCTGTTTAGGGTAGGGTTTTGGTTTTAGTTTTGTGGTTTAGGGTAAGATTTAGGGTTTAGTGTTTTTTTTAAAAGTGAACCGGTAGGTTTAAGTTTATTTAGTTCAATTTTATTTATTTGAGTTTATTTCTTTTATTTTATTTATGTTAATTTTTTTTTAGTTTAGTTTATTTATTTTAGATTTATTTATTTTAGTTTAGGTTTTATTTTAGTTTATTTTTTAGGTTTAGTTTATTTTTAGTTGAGTTATATTTTATTTTATTTTTTTAGTTTTATATTTATTATTAGTTTAGTTTAAGTTAAATTTTATTTTTTTTAGGTTTTAGGTTTTATTTTAGCTTTATTTTTAGGTTTTTTTTTAGTTTAGGTTTACTTTTTTTATTTTATTTTATTTTAGTCTAAATTTAGTTTAGTTTAGTTTATTTTAGTTTAGGTTTTATTTATTTTAGTTATTTTTAGATTATGTTTAGGTTTAGGTTTATTTTATTTTTAGTTTAGGGTTTATGTTTTATTATTTATTTATTTTTAGGTTTAATTTTTTATTTATTTTTAGGTTTTATTTTTAAGTTTATTTTTTATGTTTAGTTTTTATTTTATTTTATTTTATGTTTATTTTATTTTTATTTTTAAGTTTTATTTTATTTAAGTTTTATTCCAGGTTTATTTTATTATTCAATTAGTTTATGTTTTATTTATTTTATTTTAGTTTATTTTACCTTTTTAGGTTTAGTTATTTTATTTTAATTCATTTTAGATTTATTTTATTTATCTTTTATCTTTTTATTTAGTTTAAGCCTAGGTTTTTTGGGTTTTAGGGCTAGTCATGGCCTAGTTTTAGTGTTTAGGTTTGGCAGCCTCAGGTTTGGTGGCCTTTTAGGGCTCAGGCTCAGTTTAGGGTCAGCCTGGTGGTCAGTCACCTGGGTCACTTTAGTCAGTTCAGCCTAGGGTTGATCAGCTCAGAGCCCAGTTTGGCTCTCCAGCTCAGTTTAGGGCCTCAGTGGCCTCAGGCTCAAGGTTGTGTGGAGGGCCTGGGCTCAGGGTTGTCAGGCCAGGCCTGGCTGGCCCAGTGGCCTGGGTCAGGCCTGTGGAGGCTCATGGTTGTGGTTTAGGTAGGGCCTAGCAGAGGTCCAGGTTTGAGCCTAGGGTCATTGTGGGTCAGTTTTAGTGGTCGTGGTTTACATTTTTTATTTATTTATTTAATTAAACAAACCCCAGTGTTTATTTTAGTTTATTTTTTTTATTTTAGTTTATTTTTATTTTGATTAGTTTATTTTTTTATTTAGTTTAGTTTATTTATTTTAGATTTTTTTTATTTTAGTTTATTTTAGGTTTAGTTTAGGTTTTATTTTATTTTTAGGTTTAGGTTTTATGTTTTACTTTAGTTTATTTTTAGGTTCTATTTTTAGTTTAGTTTAGGTTTATTTTAGTTTCTTTTTATTTTATTTAATTTAGGTTTTTTGATTTAGTTTACTTTATGTTTAAGTTTAGGTTTTATTTATTTTAGTTTAGTTTATTTTATTTTAATTAAGTTTAGATTTTATTTTGGGTTTAGGTTTTATTTTTTTATTTATTCTGTTTTATTTTAAGTATTATTTTAGGTTTTTTTTATTTTATTTAGTTTTTATTTTATTTTACTTTAGTTTTGTTTTATTTTATTGTAGGTTTAGTTTTATTTTATTTAGGTTTTATTTTTAAATTTAGTTTTTTTATTTAGTTTTATTTTTTATTTTATTTTTTTAGGTTTAAGTTTTTTTATGTTTAGGTTTAGGTTTTAGTTTACATTTTATATTTTTATTTTAATTATATTTTGGTTTAGATTTTTATTTATTTTTATTTTTAGGTTTTATTTACTTTAAGTTTAGGTTTTATTTTTTTAGGGTTTTAGGGTTTAGGTTTAGGGTTTAGGGTTTGTGGTTTTAGAATATTTAGTTTTTTTAACAGAGAACAAATTCATAATCAACATTTTTTTATTTGATTATTTAGTTTATTTTATTTATTTTAGTTTAGTTTATTTTATTTTTATTATGTTTAGTTTTTATTTTATTTAGTTTAGTTTATTTATTTTAGGTTTATTTATTTTAGTTTATTTTTTAGGTTTAGGTTTAGGTTGGTTTATTTTTTTAGTTAGTTTTATTTTTATTTTATTTTTTAGATTTAGGTTTTATTTTTTTTTATTTTAAATTTAGGTTTAGGCTTTTGTTTTATTTTTTAAGTTTAGTTTTAGGATTTTATTTTAACATTTTGTTTTGTTTTTTTTAGTTTAGAGTATTTTAGTTTATATTAGTTTATTTAGTTTTGGGTTAAGGTTTTATTTATTTTAGGTTTAGTTTATGTTTTATGTATTTTAGTTTAGTTTATTTTAGTTTAGGTTTATTTTTTATTTTATTTATTTTAGGTTTTTTTTTTTGGGGTTTAGGTTTATTTTTTATTTATTTTAGGTTTTATTTTTTATTATTGTTTATGTTTAGGTTTTATTTAGTTTTATTTTATTATTTTAAGTTTATTTTATCATTATTTTAGGTTTAATTTTTATTTTATTTAGTTTATGTTTTTATTTATTTTATTTTTATTTTGTTTTTATTTTTTTATTTTATTATCTTTTTAGGTTTAGGTTTTAGTTTATGTTTTTATTTTTTTATTTTATTTTATTTTATTTTATTTTATTTTATTTGAGTTTAGTTATTTAGTTTGGGTTTATTTTAGGGTTTAAGGTTTAGGGTTTAGGGTTTAGGTTTAGGGTTTAGGATTTTTAGGATTTATTTTAGGTTTAGGCTTTAGTTTAGGTTCTTTTTAGTTTAGGGTTTAGGTTTTAGTTTTTTTTTTTAACAAAGGAGTAAATTTAGATTCAATATTTCTTCTATTTTTTTATTTATTTTATTTTTTTATTATTTTAGATTATTTGATTTTTTATTTTATTTTTTATTATTTTATTTAGTTTATTTTATTTATTTTAGGTTTATTTTTAGTTTAGGTTTTTATTTTAGTTTATTTATTTTTATTTTATTTAATTTAGATTATTTAGTTTATTTTCTTTATTTTAGGTTTAGGTTTTATTTTTATTTTAGGTTTAGGTTTAGGTTTTAGTTTTTAGGTAAGTTTTAGGTTTGGTTTATTTTTAGGTTTTATTTTTAACTTTAGGTTTAGGTGTTTTAGTTTATTTTATTTTATTTAGTTTAGTTTTTTAGTTTAATTTTAGGTTTAGGTTTAGGTTTATTTATTATGGTTAGTTTACTTTAGCTTAGGTTTAGGTTTATTTTATTTTGTTTTATTTTATTTTATTTTAGGTTTAGGTTTTTTTTTAGTTTAGATTTAGGTTTTTATATTTTTAGGTTTATGTATTTATTTAGTTTTATTTTATTTTATTTTAAGTTTATTTGAGGTTTATTTTATTTTATTTTACATTTATTTTATTTTATTTAGGTTAGGTTTATTTTATTTTTAGTTTAGTTTAGGTTTTATTTATTTTATTTTAGTTTACTTTATTTATTTATTTTATTTTATTTATTTAGGTTTTTTTAGGTTTTTGTTTTATTTTTTTATTTTTTATTTAGGTTTAGGTTTAGGTTTTTTTATTTATTTTATTTTTAGGGTTTAGGGTTTAGGTTTTAGGATTTAGGGTTTAGATTTTGTTTTGGGGTTTTGGGTTTAGGGTTTAGGGTTTAAGTTTTAGATTTAGGTTCAAGTTTTAGTTTAGGTTTATGGTTTTTTTTTTAATAGAGAACAAATTCAAATTCAACATTTCATTTTTTGATTTCATCAAACAAGTAACACACCAAGTTTTGTATGACACTAGAGATGACATAGATAAAAAATGAGCACGCATAAGGCAAATCAAAAACCTAAGATAACTAGAACCGTCTCTACTATAAAGACATAGTTCCATAACCAGTAGATCGGATTGGACATTCTTTAATTTCTCTAGTTCCCATCAGAACCACCCCGACCTATCGAGTAGTGGGATCTGCCATCATATCCCCGATCTCTCCCTCCTCCACCACAATGGCTATAACCTCCGTCGCACCTCCTACCTCCATAACCACCACTGCTCCGGCCACCACCTTCATATCCACCCCACCACTTACCATCACCTCTGCCTTCGCCTCCACCGCTAGATCTACACTTAGCCTGGTTGATGGTGATATTCCTACCGTCAAGATTCTACCCATTCTTAGGGTTTAGGTTTAGGTTTAGGTTTATTAGGTTTTAGGGTTTAAGTTTATTTTAATTTATTTAGTTACTTTAGGTTTAGGTTTAGGTTTGGGAGGTTTAGGTTTTGTTTGGGGTAGGTTTAGATTAGGTTTAGTTTTTAGTTTTAAAGTTTATGGTTTTAGGGTTTAGTTTAGGGTTTAGGGTCAGTAGTGATTTTTGGTTTATAATTTATGGTTTATGGTTTTAAATTAAGTAGGTTTAGGTTTATTTATTTATTTAGTATTTTTTTATTTTTTTTTTAGTTTATTTTATTTTTTTATTTAGGTTTACTTTTATTTTAATTTAGTTTAGTTTATTTATTTAGGTTTTATTTTATTTTTTAGTTTATTTTAGCTTTAGGTTTATTTTAGTTCATTTTTTTTTTAGTTTAGGATTTTATTTTATTTATTTTTTGTTTGTTTTAGTTTTATTTTAGTTTTATTTTGAGGTTTTACTTTTATTTTAGGTTTAGGTTTACATTTAGTTTATTTTAGATTAGTTTAGGTTGTATTTATTTTAGTTTAGTTTATTCTAGTTTAAGTTTAGGTTTAATTTATTTTATTTTTATTTTAAGATTAGTTTTTAGTTTTATGTTTTATTTTATTTATTTTAGGTTTTATTTTGGTTTATTTTAAGGTTTAGGTTTATTTAGTTTTATTTTATTTTAATTTAGGTTTATTTTATTTGTATTTTACATATAGTTTTTATTTATTTAGGTTTTTTATTCTTAGGTTCATTTTATTTTTAGTTTAGTTTAGGTTTTATTTATTTTATTTTAATTTATTTTTAGGTTTAGGTTTTAGTTTATTTTATTTTATTTTATTTAGGTTAGCTTTTATTTATTTTATTTTAGGTTTTATTTAGTTTAGGTTTTATTTGTTTTGGGCTCAGTTTAGTTTTGGTTTTTGTGGTTTGGTTTTAGGGTCAGAGCCAGCTCAGGCTTTAGGCTCAGGGCTTGGCTGGTGGCCTGGGCTCAGGTTTAGGTTTAGGCCTAGTGGGGTGGCTCAGGCTTTAGCCCAGGTTTGTGCCTTAGGTTAGGTCAGTGGTTAGTTTTAGTGTTTGGCCTGGTTTGCCTAGGGTTTTCAGTGTGGTTTAGGGTTTAGGGTTTAGGGCAGGGTGGTTTGGGTCAGGTTTTAGGGTTTAGGGTTTGGATCTAGGTTTGGGGTTTAGGGTTTGTGGTTTTTTAAATTAAGCACATACAGGTTTAGTTTATTAACCCATTTAGTTTTTTTTTATTTATTTTAGTTTATTTGATTTTATTTTTATTTAGGTTTATTTTATTTAGTTTAGTTATTTATTTTATTTATTTATTTTAGTTTAGGTTTTTTATTTTAGTTTATTTTTCAGTTTAGGTTTATGTTTATTTTTTTGTTTAGTTTCATTTTTATTTTATTTTTTAGGTTTAGGTTTTATTTTTATATTTAGGTTTATCTTTAAGTTTTTATTTTATTTTTCTAGGCTTAGGTTTTAGGTTTTATTTTAGGTTTTTTTTTAGATTTAGGTTTAATTTTAGTTTATTTTATTTTATTTAGTTTAGTAGGTTTAGTTTAGTTTAGATTAGGTTTAGGTTTTATTTATTTTAGTTTAGTTTATTTTAGTTTAGGTTTATGTTTATTTTATTTTATTTATTTTAGGTTTATGTTTTTTAAGTTGGGTTTAGGTTTTATTTTTTATTTTAGGTTTATTTTTAGGTTTTGGTTTCTATTTAGTTTTTATTTTATTTAGGGTTTTGTGCCACCATTCTTCAAGATCTTTGATGATAGTGAGAACACCATATACATTGCACACTTTAGAGCCACCTACATGGAAGCAACACACCTCTTCCTCCTTTCATTAGTTGCCAAGTGTTGCATTTGGTTGGTATGTCGAACCCAATAGTTCGAAGAGTTTTGTTAAGTTGGAGCACCTCTTCATCAAGAGGTTTGCTGAGCTCGAGAGGGTGACCGTAGGCACCTCATTATATAGAAATAGAAACAAGTCCCTTGTTGATTACATTCTCGTGTGGCATAACTGAGCATGAAATGCAACCACAAGTCAACAACATGCCATTGAGATTCTTCTCAAGAATATTCAGGCCCCCTTCATGCTTAAGGGCTTTACAATCAAAACATTCGAGAAATTAATCAACAAGGGCTAGCCTACAAGAGGAAGCCAAATAGTTGCCCTTTCCGCCAATCATCTAGGCCCAAGCCACGTAAGGTGTTGAGAGGAAGCTGGATAGTTGTCATGAGAGAAGTAGCCAGCCGTGAGTTCAATATGAGAGACTACGAGCTCAGCCTCCTTTGCCACCTCCTCTTCCACCACCTCACCATCATATTGACCACCGGAGCCACACCATTCATTTCCACCACCTTAGTAGCTACCTAGTAGCAATATTCATATCCCTTGCCGGTAGCTACTTTCCACCTACTCTTTATAGATTGAATAAGCCATATTCATTCAAGAGGAGGTAGTTAGGAAAATCTTTAAGAATCTCTTAAAGCACTAACTTTCAATTACGAGAGCTTAAGAGGCCGGAGGAAGTGGGCAAGAGCAATGATCCTAGCTATTGCCCTACCACCGTCTATTAGGCCATGTCTTAGAGGATTATATCACTTTTAATGATTAGAAGCTAGCCTACAAGTTGAGATCCATAGTTACCTAAAATATTATTAACAACCATCTAGTTCTATTAGAGTGATCCTATACTTCAGATCCTTTAAGACCAAAGAAGATTAGATATCTACCATTCGAGCATCTATGAAAATCATTTCTAAGAGATTTTCTTTGTAGTGCCTCAAGTAGCCAAACCCAACACCAAGGAAGGTTTGCTACTTGCAAAGGACACTTAGTAAAGAAAGAGACCACCATAATTTGTTCCTATAGTTCCAAAAAAAAGAGTAATGCCCACTATTTAGTCGACTCCTTCTCTAATCAATAGTTCACCTTTTGAGATTAGGTTCTTCTACCATGAGAGTATATGGAACTTTCAGAGAAATAAGTCACTTAACTCAACCCACGAGTGACAAAGTTCTACCTTGGGTAGCACCTCAAGATAAGGGTAAGCAAGTCATTAGTTCTAGTGAGCAGATAGCAACTCCATAGGATGCTCCACCCATCGATATGCTTGTGGAGGACCAATCCAGAATTGATTACAATGTCCTAGCTCACCTTAGAAAGTTTCTAGCTAAGTTAAGCATATACAATTCCCTTGTCTTATCCAAAGAGATGAGCGAATCACTAATCAAGGCCTTAATTGATCTAGAGATATGCTTAGCTCAGCTGACTATTACTAAAAAGGAGGCATGCCACTCAAAGGACATCTTAGGTATTATATTCAATGATGAAGACTTACTTCTAGGGATGACCAAGCACAACCGCCTCTTTACATTATAATGGATGTTGGTAGATATAGGCTATCCAAAGTTTTGATTGACCCAGGTGTATCAGTCAACATTCTAAGTCTAAGAACCTTTGCATACTTGATCGACATTTCTAGACTCCAAAAAGAAAGGATGATGTTGAGAGATTCACTGAATAAGGTGAGAGGGCCTTATGGTGTTTACTTTTAAATGTATGAGGGTGGGGGACCACCAAGATTGTATGGGGGGTATTTTGAGGTGATGGTATGACATTGGTATGATGTATCTTGAAAGATAGAGGCATCACCCTACAATGGACCTAATCATGTAATAAAGACCGCTAAGGCATGATGGGTCTTCAAATGTACTTGAGATTTTCCCCACTCATATGGATGAATAAAGTAGGGTTTATATTAGACTAGGTTCTTAAGTTCCCTACAGAAGCAAGCCTCTATAGTTAAGAACATCTTCAAAAATGAGATTCTCTAAGAATATCTCGATTAAAGTAGACAATTATCATCTCCAAAGGTTTCAAGGTTAGAGTATCAAAGGATTGGTTGTATTTGGAAAATCAATTGGGAAAGTTCAAGGAGAAGACTTATTTTTGGAATCCAAATGAAAGTAGAGCATTCTAATGCTTATGATACTAGCAAGCTTATTGAGCATTCTAATCTATCATATGGTTGGGCTTTATAATCTGAGCTCTGCAAGCTCGATCATGTTGACGGATGAAGCTCCATTCTCCTCACTCACGATGTTAGGTCGCACCATCCATTCTCGCATGATCGAATGATCGTGATTAGATGCTAGATCGACCGATTTAATCCTATTAAGTTATGGAATTAATCATAGCCGCCGATCTAGATCGATGACGATGAGAAAGTGCATCCGCCACCGCCATAGTAATCGAGGGGAGAAGTTTTAAGTAGCCAATCCCATGGAGCCATGTGTAATTTGTGCAAAGATCCACATGGCATCAATAGGATTAGGCTTTAATTAAGATTAATTAATCATTTTAATGGCTCAAACTTTTGAAAATAATAAAAATCATAAAGAAATCAAAAAATGAAAATAAATACTCATTTTAATTGTATCTTAGAGGAGAATTAATTAAAAATGACCTTAACTTATTTTGAATAGTAATTAAGATTTAATTATAAAATTAATTAGCTTAATTACTCTTTAATTACTTGAGAAAATAATCCCAAATTTTGTTGGGTTAATTTAATGGGATGACCTCTACCTCCCATGATTTTCATGGGATTTATTGCTCACTTAATTAGGAAAATTCACTAATTAAACCTTAACTACTTTTTGAAGTTAATTAATGATTAATTAATCCCATGAATAGGAATAAATTGGTTAATTAAGTTTATTAATCATTGTTCAATAGTAAGTGAACTAAGGAATAGGGTTGGGACCCCATTCGCTAAGTTCATTTCACCATTTTTTTAAAATGAAATAAATTTAGGTTTAACTAATTAATTAAATCACTTAATCAAATTGAAATCATAATCACATCAGACCTTAATTAATTAAATCATGAGGTAGATTTTTAGGTGTTTAATAACCTAAAGGAGTTTAATGAAATTATGGTTAGTCTACATGTGGAAAACCATAAGAGTAATTAATTAAGTCCTTTAATCTAATTAACTATTAATCATGAGTCAATTAGGCCCTTTTATTTCTTAGATCATTGCAAGTTTATTTTCCATGCATATCATGTTGGCTCATAATTATATAGTCAATTACTTTAAGGTGACTTAGGTAAGGGTAAGTAATTCATCTAATTAACAGTTCAACTTAATTAACCCATAAAATTAACTTAATTACATATCCTTAAATTAAATCATTGATGTGAGAATGTGTTTAAAACAGTAAGTGATGATTTCTCTTCGCCTCTTTAAATCAAATCCAATCCAAAACTTAATTAAAAAAGTACCTTTGGTTTGCTTTAAATAATCTTATTTGATTTGATTATCCTTAAGAACTAGTTGGTTGAATGAATCACATGCTTATATTTGATTGTCCTCTTTCCAATCATGTTAAATTTAGTATGTCATTTGATTATCCATCTTTTCATAATCAAGTAAAATAAAATTGATTTCTTTTATGTAAGCATGCATGTGATGATTCAATTTAATATATGTGTTGTTATTATCACTATTAAATCCAAATGTATTTTACAAAAGCTTATAAATGAATAATAATATGTCTTATGATGTAGTTATAAATAAATAAGAAATGCATGTGCTTATAGCTTAAGTGTATGAATGTTGAGTTCTTTCCTCTATTCATGTGTTGATTTATATAAGATTGAATGGTAATGGTATAAAGTCTGACATCCCGGGAACACAAGACTTTAGCTAGCCCCTAGGAGGTCATTTGATTACCTCACTTCCCTAGTTTGTTACTTAGATGATGAAATCGAAAAGAATAAATGTTGAATCTGAATTTGTTCTTTGTTTTAAAAAAAAAACAAAACCATAAACCCTAAACTAAAACATGAATCCTAAATCCTAAACCCTAAAACCTAAACCCAAAATGCCAAACCCAAAATCCTAAACCTCAAACCCTAAACCTTAAACCCTAAACCCTAAACCCTAAACACCCTAAACCCTAAACCCTAAAATCCTAAATACTTAAAAAGCTAAACCTATCCTAAAGAAAACCAAAAACTAAAATAAATAAAAAAACCTAAACCTAAATAAAATAAAATAAAATAAATAATATAAAATCAGAACCTAAACTAAAACCTAAACCTAAAGCTTAAAATAAAAAAATAAAATAAATAAAATAAATAAAAACCTAAACTAAACAAAAAATAAAATAAACCTAAGAATAAAAAAATAAATAAAATTAAAACTAAATGTAAAATAAAAATAAAATAAACCTAAAATAAAATAAAAACCTAAACCTAAAAAATAAATAAATAAATAACAAAACCTAAACTCTAAACTAAAAATTACCTAAACCTAAAATAAAAACAAAATAAACAAAATAAAATAAACCTAAACCTAAACTAAAATAAACTAAACTAAAATAAATAAAACCTAAACCAAAACCTAAAGTAAACAAAACCTAAACCTAAACCTAAACTAAATAAAATAAAATAAACTAAAAATAAACCTAAACCTAAACTAAAATTAAAACCTAAAAATAAACCTAAAATAAAAACATAAAACCTAAACCTAAAAAAATAAAATAAAACTCTAAACTTAAACCTAAAAAAAAAATATATACGTAAAAAATAAAACAAAAAAAAAGTTCAACTAAAAAATAAACCTAACTCTAAACCTAAACCTAAAAAATAAACTAAAATAATAAACCTAAGCTAAAATAAATAAACCTAAAATAAATATACTAAACTAAATAAAAATAAAAGATAAACCAAAATAAAAATAAAAAATAAAGTAAACTAAAAAATTAAATTAAAAAATACTAAATAAACTTAAACCTATAAGTTTACTTAATTTAAATAAAATGAACATTAAACCCTAAATCCTAAACTCTAAACCCTAAACCCTAAACTCTAAACCTTCAACCCTAAACCCAAAACCCAAAACCGTCAACCCTAAAAAACCCTAAACCCTAAACCCTAACCATAAACGATAAACCCTAAAAGCATAATCCCTAAAACCCTAAACCCTAAAGCCTTACCCTAAACCCTAAACCTTAAACCTCAAACCTTAAACCCCAAACAATAAATCTAAGCCTAAAGTAAATAGGTTAATAAATAAACCAAAACCCTAAAACCTAATAAACCTAAACCTAAACCTAAACCCTAAGAATGGGTAATTGATTGGTAGAATATCATCACCAGCTTTAAATTCGCCTAAACCTAAACTACCTACTTAATTAAAACTTTATACCCCAAACACTGGACCCTAAATCCTAAACCCTAAACTATAAAACTAACCATAAACCCTAAACACTAAACTTACAACTCTAAAACTAGGACCCTAAGCCCTAAACCCTAAAACCTAAACACTAAATCCTAAACCTAAATAAATAAATCCTAACCTAACCTAAACTTAAACACAAAACCCTAAACCCTAAATGCTAAACTTAAATCCTACAAAACCCTAAACATTAAAACTTAAACCTAAAGTCTAAACTAAATAAAGTAACCCCTGCTAACCTTAAACCTAAACACTAAAACCCTAAACCCTAAACCTAAAACCTTAAACCCTAAACACTAAACCCTAAACCCTAAACATTAAACCTCACTCTAAACCTAAACCCTAAACCCTAAACCCAACACTAAAACCTAAAATCATAAACCCAAAACCTAAACCCTAAACCCTAAACTAAAACCTGAACTCTAAACTGAAAACCTAAATCTTAAACCCTAAACCCTAAAATGTACAACCCTAAACCCTATACCTTAAAAACCTAAAAACTTAAACCTAAACTAAATAAAACCTAAAATTTAAATAAATTAAAAAAGCTAAACCTAAATAAAATAAAATAAATAAAATAAAATAAAAACCTAAACCTAAACCTAAATATAAAATAAAATAAACTAATAAAAATAAATTAAAATAAAATAAATAAAAATTTAAACTAAACTAAAAAATAAAATAAACCTAAGAATAAAAAACCTTTAATAAAATAAAAACTAAATGCAAAATTAAAATAAAATAAACCTTAAATAAAATTAAATAAAAACTAAATTAAAACCTAAACCTAAAAAATAAACCTTAAAATAAAACCTAAACCCTAAACTAAAAAAAATCTAAACCTAAAATAAAAATAAAATGAAGAAAATAAAATAAACCTAAACCTAAACTAAAATAAACTAAACTAAAATAAATAAAACCAAAACCTAAACCTAAACTTAAATTAAATAAAATAAAATAAACTAAAAATAAACCTAAACCTAAACTAAAAAATAAAACCTAAAAATAAACCTAAAAGAAAACCTAAAACCTAAACCTAAAAAAAATAAAATAAAAACCTAAACTTGAACTTAAAAATAAAAAATAAAACCTAATCCTAAAAAAAATAAGAATAAAACACAACTTAAAAATAAACCTAAACCTAAACCTAAACATAAACCTAAAAAATAATATAAAACACCTAAACTAAAATAAATAAACAAACAAAATAAAAATAAAAATAAACCAAAATAAAAATATATAATAAAATAAACTAAAATAAATAAAAAATAAACTAAACCAACCTAAACTTATCGATTTAGTTAATTTTTTTAAAAAAAACCATAAACCATAAATCCTAAACCCTAAACCCAAACCCTAAACCTTAAACCTATAATCCTTAACCCTAAACCCTAAACCCTAAACCCTAACCCTAAAGTGTATACCCTCAATGCATAAATTCTAAACCCTAAACCCTAAACCCTAAACCCTAACCCTAAATCCTAAACCCTAAACCCTAAACCCTAAACCCTAAACCCCAAACCCTAAATCTAAACCTAAAGTAACTAAATTTTAGAAAACCTATACCCTAAAACCTAATAAACCTAAACCTAAACTTAAACCCTAAGAATGGGCGTAACCTTGACAAGATGAACATCTTCATCAACCTCGCCTAGATCGGGTGGAGTCAAAGGCGGATGTGATGGTTATCACAGTGGTGGTGGGGGATCTAGAGGTGTTGGTGGTCATAGTAGTGGTGGTTATGGAGGTGGGAGGAGCGACAGAGGTTATAGCCATGGTGGTAGCGAAGAGTGAAATCGAGGATATGATGGGGGATCCCACTACTGAGAGGTCGCGCTTTTGATGGGAACAGAGAATTGAAGAATGACCGATCGATCTACTTCTTATAGAATTGTGTCTTTAAAGAGACATTTCTAGTTATCCTGGTTTTAGATTTGCTCTATGCGTTCATTTTTTATCTATGTTGCTTATCTCTTAGAAAACTGTTACTTCGTTGATGAAATCGAAAAAAAGAAATTTTGAATTTGAATTTGTTCTCTACTAAAAAAACCATATACCATAAACCCTAAAGTAAAACCTGAACCCTAAACCTAAAACTTAAACCCTAAACCCTAAACCCTAAACCCTAAACCCTAAACCCAAAACTATAAGCCTTAAACCCTAAACCTAAACCCTAAACCCTAAGCCCTAAATCATAAACCCTAAACCCTAAAAATTAAACCAAAGTTAAATAAAAAACTAAAAAAAAATAAAGAAACCTAAACATAAATAAAATAAAATAAAATAAAACCTAACTAAACCAAAACCTAAACCTAAACATAAACCTAAACCAAAACTAAAAATAAAATAAAATAAAAAATAAAAACTAAACTAAAATAAAATAAATAAAAACCAAAACTAAACTAAAAAATAAAATAAACCTAAAAATAAAAAACCTAAATGTATAATAAAAATAAAATAAACCTAAAAAAAACCTAAAAATAAATAAAAAATAAAACTTAAACCCTAAACTAAAAAAACTAAACCTAAAATAAAAATAATTTAAACCTAAACTGAAAATTTAATAAACTAAATTAGAATAAATAAAATGTAAACCTAAACCTAAAATAAATTAAACCTAAAACCAAAAAAAAAACCTAAAAAACAAACTAAAATATAAAACCAAAAAAATAAACCTAAAATAAAAAACCTAAAACCTACACCTAAAAAAAATAAAAACTAAACCTAAACCTAAAAATAAAAAAATAAAACCTAAACTTAAATAATAAATAAAAATAATAAACTAAACTAAAAAATAAACATAAAATAAAATCTAAACCTAAAAAATAAACTAAAATGAAAATCCTAAACCAAAATAAATAAAATAAAATAATTAAACTAAACTAAATAAAAAATATAATAAACTAAATAAACCCAAATAAACCTAAATTTACTTAATTAAAAAAAACCTATACCTACAACTCTAAACCCTAAACCCTAAAACCAAACACTAAACCCTAAAGTAACCCTAAACCCCAATCCATAAAAACCTTAAACTCTAACCCCTAATCCCTAAACCTTGAACACTAAACACTAAAACTAACCCTAAACCATAAACCATAAACCTAAACCTAAACACTAAACAACTAAAACCCTAAACCCTAAAAAAGCTAAAACCTAAACCTAACTAAATAAACCTAAAAATAAAATAAATAAAAAATTAAACCAAATAAAATAAAAATAAAATAAATAAAATAAACTAAAACCTAAACTTAGACCTAAACCTAAACCTAAACCTAAACCTAAAATAAAATAAAATAAAAAATAAAACTAAAATAAAATAAAATAAAAAAACAAAAAACTAAATTAAAATAAAAAAACCTAAATAAAATAAAAACTAAACCTAAAATAAAATAAAATAAACTTATAATATAAAATAAAACTAAATAAAAATCTAAATAAAAATAAAAATAAAAATAAAAAATAAAATAAATAAAAATAAACTAAAAAAACCTAAACCTACCAATTTACTTAATGTAAAAAAAAACACCATAACCATAAACCATTAACCGTAAAACTAACCTTAAACTCTAAACCCTAAACCCTAAATGTACAGCCCTAAACCCTAAAACCATAAAGCCTAAACCCTAAAACCAAAACCCTAAAACCCAAAAACCTAAACCCTAAATCCTAAACCCTAAATCCTACAACACTAAACGCTAATCCCTAAACCCCAAATCCTAAATACTAAACCCTAAACCCTAAAACCTTAAAAACCTAAACCTAAACTAAATAAAACCTAAAAACAAAATAAATAAAAAAATCTAAGGCTAAATAAAATAAAATAAAATAAAATAAAACCTAAAGAAAAACCTAAACCTAAACCTAAACCTAAAAATAAAATAATATAAAAAAAATAAAATAAAATAAAAAAACCTAAACTAAGCTAAAATTAAAATAAACCTAAAAATTAAAACTTAAGTAAAATTAAAACTAAACATTAAATAAAAATAAAGAAACCTAAAATAAAATAAAATAATAACTAAATAAAAACCTAAACTTAAAAATAAATAGAAAATAAAACCTAAACCATAAACTAAAAAAACCTAAACCTAAAATAAACAAAATAAAGATAAACATAAACATAAACTAAAATAAACTAAACTAAAATAAATAAAACCTAAACCTAAACCCTAAACCCTAATCTAAATAAACCTAAACCTATGGCTTAATTTTATAAAAAACTAAACCTAAACCCTAAATCCTAAACCCTAACTAACCCTAAACCTAAACCATAACCCTAGACCCTAAATAAAAAAATAAATAAAAAATAAAACCCTAAGCCCTAAAAATAACCCTAAACCCTAAATCTTCAACCCTAAACCCTAAAACCCTAAATCCTAAACCCTAAACCCTAAACCCTAAACCTACAACCCTAAACCCTAAACCCAAACCCTAAAAAACCCTAAACTGTAAACCCTAACCATAAACTCTAAACCCTAAAAGCATAATCCCTAAAACTCTAAACCTTAAACCCTAAACCCTCAAGCCTTACCCTAAACCTTTAACCACAAACCATAAACATAAGCCCAAAGTAACTAAAAAATTAAAAATAAACCAAAACCCTAAAACCTAATAAACCTAAACTAAACCAAAACCCTAAGAATGGGCGTAACATTGATGGAAGGAACATCACCACCGGGCTCGGCCTAGATCAGGATATGGAGGTGGTGGTCAAAGTGGTGGTATGGAGGAGAGGGCAATGGAGGTTACAGTTATGGTGGTGCCTGAGGGAGAGAGCGGGGATATGATGGTGGATCCCGCTACTCGAGAGGCCGGGGTGGTTCTGATGGGAACTGAAGAAACTAAAGAACGATCGATCTGATCTACTGTTTATGGAATTATGTCTTTACAGTAGAAATGATTCTTATTATCTATGGTTTTTGATTTTCTCTATGCGTACTCATTTCTTATCTATGTTGCAACTTATGCCCTAGGAAACTTGGTGTGTTACTTGGTTGATGAAATCAAAATAAGATATGTTGAAGATTTATTCTTTGTTAAAATAAATAAATAAAAACTAAAACAAAACTCTAAACCCTATACTAAAACCTGAACCCTAAACCTAAACCATAAACCCTAAACCCTAAAACTCTAAATCCTAAACCCTAAACCCTAAAACCTTAAACCCTAAACCCTAAACCCTATACCCTAAACCCTAAACCCTATACCAACCCTAAACCCTAAACCTCAAACCTTAAACCCTAAACCCTAAACCCTAAACTTAACCCTAAAAAGCTAAAAACCTAAACCTAAACTAAAGAAAACCTAAAAATAAAATAAATTAAAAAAGCTACACCAAAATATAATAAAAAATAAAATAAAATATAAACATAAACAAAAAACTTAAACCTAAACATAAACCTAAAAGAAAATAAAATAAAAAAATAAAACTAAGCTAAAATAAAATAAATAAAACCTAAACTAAACTAGAAAACAAAACCTAAATAAATTAAAAATAAACCTAAAAAAAACCTAAAATAAAAAAAATTAAAACCTACCCAAACTAAAACTAAACTAAACTACAAATAAAAAGAAACCTAAACTAAAATAAACTAAACTAAAATAAATAAAACCTAAACATAAACCTAAAATAAATTAAACCTAAACCTAAACCTAAACTAAAATAAAATAAACCAAAATAAACCTAAACCTAAATTAAAAAATAAAACCTAAAAATAAACCTAAAATAAAAACCTAAAACCAAAACCTTAAAAAATAAAATAAAAATATAAACCTAAACCTAAAACTAAAAAATAAAACCTAAACCTAAAAGATAAAATAAAAATAAAACTAAACTAAAAAATAAACCTAAACCTAAAAGATAAACTAAAATAAAAAGCCTAAACTGAAAGAAATAAGCATAAATAAATTAAACTAAACTAAATAAAATAAAATCAACCTTAATAAAAATAAAAATAAAATAAAATAAAATAAGAAAAACTAAATAAACTAAATAAACCTAAACCTACCAGTTTAGGTAATTTTTTTAAACAAACCCTAACCCTAAACCCTAAACCCTAAAATTTACCCTAAACCCCAAAAACCCTAAATGGTAAACCCAAAACCCTAAAACCCTACAACCTAAACCGTAAACCCTAAACCCTAAACACTAAACTCTAAACCATAAAGCCTATAAGCCTAAACCCTAAACCTTAAACCCCAAACCCTAAACCCTAAACCCTAAACCCTAAACCCTAAACCCTAAACCTAAAGCTGAACCCTAAACCCTAAAACTAAAACCTAAACCTAAATTAAATAAAACCTAAAAAAAATTAATAAAAATACCTAAACCTAAATAAAAACCAAAAAATAAATGAATAAAAAACCAAAAATAGACAAAATAAAATAAACTTAAACCTAAACTAAACCTAAACTAAAAAATAAAACATAAAAATAAACTTAAAATAAAAAAACCTAAAACCTAAACCTAAAAATATAAAATAAAAACCTAAACCTAAACCTAAAAAAAAAAAAAAAAATCAAACCTATAAAATAAAATAAATATAAAACTAAACTAAAAAATAAACATAAACATAAACCTAAACCTAAACCTAAAAAATAAACTAAAGTAAATAATCACACTAAAATAAATAAACCTAAAATAAATAAACTAAACTAAATAAAAAAACCTAAATGAAAAAAACTAAAATAAATAAAAATTAAATTATATAAACCCAAACCTAGTGGTTTACTTAATTTAAAAAAAAAACTCTAAACCCTAAACCCTAAAACTTAAACACAATACCCTAAACCCTAAATCATAAACTAACCCTAAACCCTAAACCTGCAACACCAAACCTACAATCCTAAACCCTAAACCCTAAACCCTAAACCCTAAACCCTAAACCCTAAAAAACTGTAAACCCTAAACTAACCCTAAACCCTAAACCCTAAACCCCTAACCTTAAACCCAAAACCCTAATCTCTAAAACCTAAACCCTAAACACCTAGAAACCTAAACCTAAACTAAATAAATCCTAAAAAATAAAATAAATAAAAAATATAATATTCAATAAATAAATAAAAACCCAAACTAAAATTTAAACCTAAACCTAAACCTAAACCTATAAATAAAATAAAATAAAAGATAAAAACTAAACTATAATAAAATAAATAAATAATTAAACTAAACTAAAAAATTAAATAAACCTAAAAATAAAAAATCTAAATAAAATAAAACCCAAACTTAAAATAAAAATAAAATAAACCTACAATGAAATATAATAAAACTAAATAAAAACCTAAATTTAAAAAGTAAACCTAAAAAAAAACCTAAACCATAAAATAAAAAATAAAAACATAAACCTAAAATAAACAAAATAAATTAAACCAAAACTAAACTAAAATAAATAAAACCTAAACTTAAACCTAAAATAAACTAAACCTAAACCATAAACTAAATAATATAAAATAAACAAAAAATAAACCTAAACCTAAACTAAAAAATAAAATGTAAAAATAAACCTAAAATAAAAACCTAAAACCTAAACCTACAAAAAAAAAAATAAAACCTAAACCTAAACCTAAACATAAAAAATAAAACTTAAACCTAAAAAATAAAATAAAAATAAAACTAAACAAAAAATAAACATAAACCTAAACCTATACCTATACCTAAAAAATAAGCTAAAATAGAAAACCTAAACTAAAATAAATAAACTAAACTAAATAAAAAAAGAAATAAACCTAAATAAAAATTAAAATAAAATAAATTAAAATAAATAAAAACTAAACTAAATAAACCTAAACCTATCGAATTAATTATTATTTTAAAAAAAACCTGAGCCCTAAACCCTAAACCCTAAACCCTAAATACTAAACCCCGAACTGTAAACCCTAAAACTAACCCTAAACCATAAACTTTAAACCTACAACCCCAAACTTACAATCCTAAACCATAAATCCTAAAACCCTAAACCCTAAACTCTAAACTAACCCTAGACCCTAAACCCTAAATCATAAAACCCTAAATTGTAAACCCTAAACTAACCTTAAACCCTAAGTTAAACTAAATCCTAAACCCTAAACCCTAAACCTTAAACCATAAACCATAAAAACCTAAACCTTAAAGCCTAAACACTAAACCCTAAACCCAAAAAACTCTAAATTAATCCTAAACCCTAAATAATAAACCTTAAAAACCTTAAACCTAAAGCTTTAACCATAAACCAAAACCATAAACTAACCCTAAACCTTAAGCAAACCCTAAACTCTAAACCTTAAACCCTAAACCATAAAAACCCTAAACCCTAAGGCCTAAACACTAAACTTAAACCCTAAACCCTAAACCCTGACCCTAAACCTTAAACCCTGAAGCCCTAAATCCTAAAACCCTAAACCCTAAACCCTAAAACCTATAAACCTAAAAACATAAACCTAAAAAAAATAAAACCTAAAAATAAAATAAATAAAAAACCTATACCTAAATAAAATAAATCAAATAAAATAAAATAAAAACTAAAACTAAAACATAAAACTAAACCTAAAAATAAAATAAAATAAAATAAGAAAATTAAACTAAAATAAATCAAATAAAAACCTAAACTAAACTAAAAAATAAGATAAACCTAAGAAGAAAACCTAAATAAAATAAAAATTAAACTTAAAATAAAAATAAATAAACGTACAATAAAATAAAAGAAAAACTAAATAAAAACCTAAACCTAAAAGATAAACTTAAAAATAAAACCTAAAAAGAAATAAAATATAAAACTTAAACCCTAAAGTAAAAAAACCTAAACCTATAATAAAATAAAATAAATATAAAATAAACTTAAAAACCTAAACTAAAATAAACTAAACTAAAATATGTAAAATCTAATCCTAAACTTAAAACAAACTAAACCTAAACTAAACAAAATAAAATAAATAAAAATAAACCTAAACCTAAACTAAAAAATAAAACCTAAAGATAAGCATAAAATAAAAACCTAAAAGATAAACCTAAAAAAAATTAAACTCAATTAAAAAATACACTAAAATAAAATACCTAAACTAAAATAAATAAACAAAACCAAATAAAAATAATAAAATAAACTAAACTAAAATAAATCAAAAATAAACTAAATATGCTAAATAAACATAAACCTACTCATTTACTTAATTTAAAAATAAAACCTTCGACTTTAACTCCTAAACCCTAAACCCTAAACCCTAAACCCTAAAACCTAAACACTAAACCCTTCACCCTAAAAAACCCTAAACCCTATACTATACCTTGAAAGCATAAACCCTAAAATCCTAAACACTAAACCCTAAACCCTAAACCCTAAATCTAAACCCTAAACCTAAACCTAAAGTAACTAAATAAATTAAAAAATAAACTTAAACCATAAAACATAATAAACCTAAACCTAAACCTAATCTTAAACCCTAAGAATGGGCAGAACCTTGACAGGAACATCACCATCAACCAGGCTATGTCTAGATCTGGCGGTGGAGACAAAGGCGGAGGCAGCTGTTATTGTAGTGGTGGTGGGCGAGCTAGAGGTGCTGGTGGATATGAAGGTGGTGGTCGGAGCAGTGGTGGTTATGGAGGTAGGAGGAGCGACAAAGGTTACAGTCGTGGTGGTGGTCTACTTGAGAGGCTGGTGTGGTTCTAATGGGAAATGGAGAAACTGAAGAATGACCAATCCAATCTAATGCTTATGGAACTATGTCTTTATAGTAGAGATGGTTCTAGTTTAGGGTTTTGATTTGCTTTATGCGTGGTCATTTTTTATCTATGTTGTCACTTGTGTCTTAGAAAACTTGGAGTGTTAATTGTTAAAAAAAACCAAAAAGTCTAAACCCTAAACTAAATCCTGAACCCTAAACCTAAAACCTAAACCCTAAACCCTAAATCCTAAACCATAAAAACCATAAACCCTAAATCATAAACCTTAAACCATAAACCCTAATAAACTCTAAACCCTAAACCCTAAACCCTAAACCTTAAAACCCTAAACCCTAAACCCTAAACCCTAAACCCTAAATCCTAAACCTAAACCCTAAACCCTAAACCCTAAACCCTAAACCTAAGCTCTAACTACAAACCCTAAACCCTAAAGTAAACCTAAACCTAAACCTAAACCCTAAAGCTAAATTCTACACCTAAACTAAATAAAACCTAAAAATAAAATAAATAAACAAACCTAAACAAATAAAAAATAAAAATAAAATAAAATCAAAACATAATAAAACCTAAACCTTAACCTAAACTTAAACCTAAACCCAAAACTAAAAGAAAATAAAATAAAATAATAACTAAACTAAACTAAAATAAATAAAACCAAAACTAAACTAAAAAAAATTAAAACCTATAAATTAAAATAAAAATCAAAATAAATCCTAAAATAAAATAATAAAATAATAAAAAATTAAATAAAACCTAAACCAAATAAATAAACCAAAAAATAAAACTTAAACCCTAAACTAAAAAAAACTAAACCTAAAATAACAATGAAATAAACCTAAACTTAAACTAAAATAAATAAAACCTAAAACTAAACCTAAAATAAAGTAAACTTAAACCTAAACTTAAACTAAATAAATGAAAATAAACTAAAAATAAACCTAAACCTAAACTAAAAAAAAAAACCTAAAATAAACCAAAAATAAAAACCAAAAACTTAAGTGTAAAAAAATAAAATAAAAACCTAAACTGAAACCTAAAAATAAAATCTAAACCTAAATCTAAACCTAAGAAAAACTAAAATAAAAAACCTAAACTAAAATAAATTAACATAAAATAAATAAACTAAACTAAATAAAAATAAAAATTAGCCTAAATAAAGATAAAAAATAAAGTAAACTAAACTAAATAATAAATGAACTAAATAAACATAAACATACCAGTTTATTTAATTTTAAAAAAACTAAAAAAAGCCTAACACTACCTTAAACCCTAAAACTATCCCTAAACCCTAAACCCTAAACCCTAAACACTAAAACCTTAAACCCTAAACCCTAAACCCTAAGCCCTAAACCTAAACATTAACCTCTAAAACCCTAAACCCTAATCTCTAAACCCTAAACCCTAAACCCTAAAAACCTAAACCTAAACTAAATAAAACTAAAAAATAAAATAAATAAAAAAACCTAAACTAAATAAAATAAAAAAAATAAAATAAAATAAAAACCTAAATTAAATCCTAAACCTAAACCTAAACCTATAGATAAAATTAAATTAAAAATAAAAATTAAACTAAAATAAAATAAATTAACACCTACACTAAACTAAAAAAGAAGATAAACCTAAAAAAAACCTAAGTAAAATAAAACTAAATGTAAAATAAAAATAAAATAAACCTAAAATAAAAATAATAATAACTAAATAATAAATTAAACCTAAAAAATAAACCTACAAATAAAACTTAAAAATAAATAAATAATAAATCCTAAACCTTAAACCAAAAAAAATCATAAAAATAAACAAAATAAAATATACAAATTAAAATAAACTAAACTAAAATAAATAAAACCTAAACCTAAAGCTAAAATAAACTAAACCAAAACCTTAAACTAAATAAAATAAATTAATCTAAAAATAAACCTAAACTTAAACTAAAGTATAAAACCAAAAAATAAACCTAAAACCTAAACCTAAAAAAATAAAATAAAAACTTAAACCTAAACCTAAAAATAAAAAATAAAACTTATTCCTAAAAAAATAAAATAAAATAAAACTAAACTAAAAAAATAATCATAAACCTAAACCTAAAATTAAAACATAAAAAAATAAAAAAACATAAATTAAAATAAATAATCTAAAATAAATAAACTAAACAAATAAAAAAATAAAAATCAACCAAAATAAAAAAATAAAAAATTAAATAACCAAAATAAATAAAAGATCAACTAAATAAATAAACTTAAACCTACCAGCTTACTTAATTTAAATAAAACTCCTAAACCCTAAATCCTAAACCCTAAACCCAAAACGTTAAAACTAACCCTAAGCCCTAAACCCTAAACATACAACCCTAAACCCTAATCCTTAGACCTGAAACCTAAACCCTAAAACTTAAACCTTAAACCCTAAAAACTCTAAAACCCTAAACCCTAAACACTGAACCCTAAACCCTAAACCCTAAACACTAATCCCCAAACCCTAAACCATAAAGCATAATCCCTAAACCCAAAACTAACCCTAAACTAACTCTAAACCCTAAGAATGGGTAGAATCTTGATGGCAGAAACATCATCATCAACTAGGCTCTAGATCAAGGTGAAGGTGAAGCGTAGCAAGTTATCATGGTGGTGGTGGGGCATCAGGTGGTGTTGGTGGATATAGAGGTGGTGGTCAGAGTAGTGGTGGTTATTGAGGCGGGAGGAGCGATGGAGGTTACAACCATGATGGTGGTGGAGGGAGAGATCATGGATATGATGGCAGATCCTGCTATTAAAGAGGCAAGAGTGGTTCTGTTGGGAACGAGGGAAATTGAAGAATGGCTGATCTGATCTGCTGCTTCTGGAATTATGTCTTTACAATAGAGATGATTCTACTTATCTAATATTTTTGATTTTCTCTAAAGGTCCACATTTTTTATCTATGTCATCACTTGTGTCTCAAAAAACTTGAGGTGCTACTTGATTGATGAAATTGAAAAGTAGAAATGTTGAATCTAAATTTATTCTCTGTTAAAAAAAACTTTAAGCCCTAAACCCTAAATTAAAACGTAAACCTAAAATCTAAAACCTAAATACTAAATCGTAAACCTTAAACCCTAAACCCCAAACCCAAAACCCTAAATCCTAAACTAAGCTTACACCCTAAAAGCTAAAAACCTAAATCTAAACTAAATAAAACCTAAAAATAAAATATATAAAAAAACCTAAACTAAAATAAAATTAGAAAATAAAATAAAATAAAAACATAAAATAAAACTTAAACCTAAACCTAAACCTAAAATAGAAAATGAAATAGAAAATAAAAACTAAACTAAAATAAAATAAATAAAAATCTAAACAAAATAAAATAATAAAAAAGCTTAAATAATATAAAACCTAAACCTAAAATATAATAAAATAAAAACTAAATAAATACCTAAAGCTAAAAAAGAAACCTAAAAATAAATAAAAATAAAACCTAAACCCTAAGCTAAAAAAACCTAAACCTAAAAGAAAAATAAAATAAACAAAATAAAATAAACCTAAACTAAAATAAACTAAACTAAAATAAATAAAACCAAAAGCTAAATCTAAAATAAACTAAACCTAAATCTAAACCTAAACCAATAAAAAATAAAATAAACAAAAAATTAAACCTAAACCTAAACTGAAAAATAAAACCTAATAGTAAACCTAAAATAAAATCCTAAAAGATAAACTTAAAATTAAAAAATAAAACTTAAACCAAAATAAATAAACATAAACCTAAAAAATAAACTAAAATAAAAGACCTAATCTAAAATAAATAAACTAAACTAAAATAAAATATAAAATACATCTAAATGAAAATAAAAAATAAATTAAACTCAAAGAAATAAAAAATAAACTAAATAAATTAAATAGACCTAAACCTAAACTTAATTTAAAAAAAAAAATAAATCCTAAATCCTAAACCTTAAACCCTAAACCTTGACACTAACCCTAAACCCTAAACCCTAAAATTACAACCCTAAATCGTAAACCCTAAACCCTAAATCCCTAAATCCTAAATCCTAAACCATAAACCCTAAACATAAACCCTAAATCATAAACCCTAAAACCCTAAACCCTAAACCTTAAACCCTAAACCCTATAACCCTAAACCCTAAACCGTAAACCCTAAACCCTAAACCAGAAACCATAAACCCTAAACCCTAAACTAACCCTAAACTAAACCTAAACTCTAAGAATGGGTAGAACTTTGATGGAACACATCAATAAGGTTAGTCTAGACTGAAAGGTGATTATCACATTGGTGGTGGGGGATCTAGAGGTGTTGGTGGATATGGAGGTGGTGGTTAGTACAGTGGTGGTTATGGAGGTGGGAGGTGTGACAAAAGTTACAGATGTGGTGGTGGCAGAGGAAGAGATCAGGGATATGATGGAGGATCCCACTATTCGAGAGAAGGGGGTGGTTCTGATGGGAACTGGAGAAAATGAAGAATAACTGATCATCTTTGCTGCTCATGTAACTGTCTTTACAATAGAGATAGTTCTACATATCCAGGGTTATTGATTTGCTCTATGGATGCTCATTTTTTATCTATGTCATCTCTGGTGTCTTAGAAAACTTAGGGTGCTACTTGGTTGATGAAATCTAAAAGAAGAAATGTTAAATCTAAATTTTTTCTCTATTAAAAAAAACCTTAAACCCTAAACCTAAACCCTAAACACTAAACCCTAAACTCTAAACTCTAAACACTAAACCGTAGAAAACATAAACCCTAAACCCTAAACCCTAAACTCTAAACTAAACCTAAACCCTCACCCTAAACCCTAACCTTAAACCAACACCCTAAACCTTCAATAAATATGTCATTAAGAGTAGATATAAAAAATGACGTAGTCCTGACATAGTTATGGTAGCTAAAAAAATGTCTTCAAGAGACTTTCCCTTGACTATTAGAGATTTGAATACTAAACCCTAATCCTAAATCATATTATATAATGTAACATCATATATTTGAGCATGTAGTGTTGTGTTTTTAGATGTTATGGAATGTCTAGAAATGTTTTAGTATAATATGTTATTATACCCTATAGTCTATATTAATATAAATCATAAAAATATTGATTTAATAAATCAGTTGATGAAATTTGTTAAATTTGAAGTGGGAATTAGGTAGTAAAAGGTGTGCTACCACTTATAGTCTAAAAGTAAGATTTTATGTACAAAATAAATATTATATGTTGTATAGTATAGCATCATATATCATAATATATTATTCTTATTTTAAATTCTTTTAGTATTTTACAATCATGCAAATGAGCCTACACTATCATTATTTATAAAAATGTTGATTTAGACTTTAAAATGGTGGAATTTGCCAAATTCATAATAGGTAGAGCATGACATCATAATATATTGTTTCAATTTAAAATATGTAAGTGATACAATTAAAATATATAGTTTTTTCTTATTTATACAAATTTTATGATTTTTTATTTTAAATAATCCATTGTGATGTGATTTGCAATATAATATAATATGTTATAATGTATTGTAGTATAGGATGCCATGACATAGTGTAACATCATGCATTATAGCTTACTACTATGTATTACTACTTATTATTTAGCATATTTTAGTTTGTTATAGTATGATGTAGCAAAGTTTGTATATGTATAATTCATAAAAATACTAATTTATAGGCTGAGATGATGGGATTTGGCCGAATTTAAGGTAAGCTTTAGGGAACATCATTGGGGGTGTGCTATGGTGCATCATTTAATCAAAAGATTGGAATTTTGCATCCAAAATAAATGTTAACTTTTCAACCAAATTTTATAAATTTTTTGCTTAAAGTGATTCATTTTAAGGTGTAATGTAAGATAATATATTATATGAAATGTTATTAAAATATAATGTACATAACAATATCACTTCATATAACTATATATATATATATATATATATATATATATATATATATATATATATATATGAATGTGGTTTGTACATTTTAGTATGTTTTAATTTTGTTATAATACAATGGGTCAAAAATGTTAATTTGAAGGTTGAGATGTAGAATTTGGCCAAATTCATGGCAATACACAATAAGAAACCAAAATTATGCAATTTTGTACCATTTCTAATAGAAAAATAACAATTTTACATCCAAAATGAACATTATTCATATTTTGATAAAAAATTTTGTTATTTGTTTTTAAGTGATTCTAATGAGGTGTAATGTTATATAAATTATAATATAACATCATATCTTATAATATAATATAGTGTGATAATTCACATTATAAAAATGTTTAGTATGATATTGTATAGTTAGTTTGAGCTTGCACCATCAAAAAAAATCATAAAATGTTGATTATAATGTTAAGATGATGTAATTTGAATGAATACATTATTAGGCTTTTGTTGAAGTATTAAGGGTGTGCATAAGAGAAAAAAAAGATTTGATGAGAGTTCCATGTCAAGGAAATGGAGGGAGATCTATTTGGGGATAACACATGTATTGGACATGACATGTCAAGGGCATAGGAGAAGAAAATATGTTGCGGATAAGGTTTGAATTTGATTTGATTATATGATTTATGGAGAGAAGATCCACTAGGAATAAGAATATATAATCCACCATGGATTATGATCAAATCAACTTTAATTTGTTTATTTTAATTGATGTGGAGGCATATTTGCTAGAGATATGGGATCGAGTCCGCTGGGGATCAAGTATATAATCCTTTAATAAGGGAAGCAAGTTCAAGCTATCTGTTCAGGATTGGGATTTGAGTTTGATTTCATAGATTTGTTTGGGGATGTATCCACTAGGAATAAGTTTTTGGTTAGATTTCTTTGATTTTGACTCTACTGGGGGAGTTGGTTTAATTTGGCTCCACTAGGGAGGTTGGTTTTGAATTTAATTTCTTTACTTGACTTGTTTATATATGATTTGGGGCTCCACTAGGGAGAAGGGTGTGATTTAACTCCACTAGGGAAAATCAGATTGGTTTTAATTTAATCTGAGTTTATATATGGACTCGGTTGGTGTGTGTGATGAACCCACTGAGAAGAGCTATATCATCCTTGACTTACATTAGGTTTACAAATCCAGAGGGATAGTATACCAAATGTGGGGTAGAACTAGCAAACTTATGGGGTGTGGTAGGAAGAAGGTGTGCAACTACTATGCTAGAAAAGGCATATCAGCCTTACATCTTCCAAAGCGAGGAACAATCGCTGAGGTGACCTGTTGTATGCACAACAAATCAAACCTAACCTAGGGCGACTACTGAGTGAATGTCATGGGGAGTTAACATTTTATCATAATTTTATATGATTTGATATGGTTTATTTAGTTTAGTTTGATTTCAAATTGAGGGCATATCCATTAGGGATGTGAGCTCTCAAATTTGATATATTTAATTTATGGACCATGTCAAAAATGGACCCACTAAGAAGGTGCTATATCAAACTTATCTTATCTTAGATTTATAAATCCAAAGGGATTGTCTACTAGCAGTGGGGTAGAGCTAGCTAATTTGAGGGGTTGCCTTTCGATGTGCATGTCTTATTTAAATCCATAAAATCAATGCATATGTGAATTTAGCTTTTTTTCTTAATTGGGATGATGTCAAGCAACTGTAAGGTATTTTCTTCTGGATGAAGCCGATCGATCGCTTGACTTCATAAATGGCCTATTATTCTATGTCTAATCACATGCATCTAGGAGCTTGCTTGATAGGGTTAGAAGTATGATTTATTGCTAGTTTATGGACCGCTACGCCAGGAGCCAATCCAAGCATCTCTCCATAACTCAATGCAAAGTAGTCCTTAAACTAAGTCAATAGCCTAGCTAAGTCATTAGTTTTAGTTTCATTCAATAAAGAACAGATGTATGTCAGGCATTGATCTTCTTTAGTTCCTAAGTTGATTTCTTTGAGCTCGTCGATGGTTGACATAATCTCTTCTTCAAACTCTGGTGGTGCATCTTTGAATTCAAAATCATCTAGATCATCTGAAGTTTCAAAGCACAGCTCTTCATATGAGTTAATGTGATTTAAAAATAATCTATTATATTCCAAATGATTGGTGTTGATTAAGTAGTAATCATCATCATTGACTGGACCCACTGTATTGAATCCTAGTACCGATCTTGATTGAGAGCTTTTGCATTTGTTCTTCCAAATTCTTTTGAAGTAGTCTGACCTACACTTTGACCAAGTATGTGGATTAACCCTTTTGTCCTAAATTATGAACAAGGTAAGTACCACTAAAAGGTACTTCTATTAAATCTTTATATGAATCATCCTCAAGTTCTACATCAACTTCTTGACTTAAGGATAATGCTTCTAGAAAGAACCACTAGTTTTCAACTAGATGACTTAGGCTAACTACCAAAACCCTGCTTTTGAGAAGAAAGTGGGTTAGAGCAAAGTTCTCAACAGATGCCCAACTGTTTCATATATAAACTTGGATATACTTATTCTTTGCTTTGGAGCATTGTCTCATCGCTATCTGGCTCAAGTGTAACCTCCAAGGGAATCTACTATTGAGAAGAGATGGCTGGTGTGCTAATGATACAAGACTCATCCTATGAACTAAATTCTAAGTTTATATGGATAGCAGGTGTACTCCTAGTAGCATGGGACATATCTTCTATTGGGTGGCCAATAAAGAGGTTTTTCACCTAGGACAGCCACTGAACTGCCTCTTCCTATGCCTGGTGGAGGTTAGCTCATCTTACCCATATGTTTGAATAGAGTAACGAATTGCATGGTGAAAAATCTCTAGTACATTTAAAGACCCATCATTCCTTCGAAGTCCTTATTATATGATTAGGTCCATTGTAAGATGCCCCTATCTTCGATATAGTACATCATACCTCAATCTTAACCCGATCACCTCAAAAGTAATCCCAATAATCTGCATGGTGATACATCCAAAATAAACTAACCTCTCATTGTTCATTGAATCTCAACATATCCTTTCCTTTTGAGTTTGGAGATGTTGATCCTCAAGTAAACAAGGGTTTTAGACTCATAATGTAATGATAGACTTGGGTCATCAACTTCTGGATAGCCTGTTTCTTCAAACATCTACTGTAATGTAAAGAGGCAGTCGGTCGGTCATCCCTAGGAGTAAATCTTCATCGTTGAATGTAACTAAATAAAAACCTCAACCTAAATAATAAACCAAAAAATAAATAAAAAATAAACCTAAACCCTAAACAAAAAAAAACTAAACCTAAAATAAAAATAAAATAAACCTAAACCTAAACCTACACTAAAATAAACTAAACTAAAAAAAACCTAAACCTAAACCTAATCCTAAACTAAATAAAATAACATAAACTAAAATAAACCTAAACCTAAACTAGAAAGTAAACCTAAAATAAACCTAAAATTAAACCTAAACCTAAACCTAAAAAAATAAAATAAAAAACCTAAACCAAAACCTAAAAAATACAAAATAAAACCTTAACATAAAATAAAATAAAATAAAACTAAACTAAAATAAACCTAAACCAAAAAAAGAAACTAAAATAAAAAACCTAAACAAAAATAAATAAATCTAAAATAAATAACCAAACTAAATAAAATAAAAATAAACCTTAATCAAAATAAAAAGTAAAATAAACTAAAATAAATAATAAATAAACTAAATAAAAAATAAAAAAATTTACGAGTTTACTTAATTTTAAAAAAATAATAATAAATAAATAACAACACCCTAACCCTAAACCGTAAACCCTAAAATGAACCCTAAACCCTTAACTCTAAACCTTAACCAACAACCCTAAACCCTAAACCCTAAACCCTTAAACCCTAAAACCTATGCCGTAAACCCTAAACCCTAAACACTAAATACTAAACCCTAAACTCTAAATCCTAAACCCTAAACCCTAAAAACCTAAACCTAAACCTATACTAAATAAAACATAAATATAAAATAAATAAATATAAAACCCAAAGAAAATAAAACCTAAACTAAAACCTCAACCTAAACCTAATAATAAAAAATAAAATAAACTAAGAAAATAAAATAAATTAAATAAAAACCTAAACTAAACTAAAAATTAAAATAAACCTAAAAATAAAAAAACTTAAATAAAATAAAACTAAACATAAAATAAAAAATAAAATAAACCTAAATAATAAACCTAAAAAAAATAAACCTAAAAAATAAACTAAAAATAAATATAAAATAAAACCTAAACCCTAAATAAAAAAACCTAAACCTAAAATAAAAATAAAATGAACAAAATAAAATAAAATTAAACCTAAACTAAAATAAACTAAACTAAAATAAATAAAAGCTAAACCAAAACCTAAAATAAACTAAACCTAAACCATAAACTAAATAAATCAAAATAAACTAAAAATAAACTTAAACCTAACTAAAAATAAAAACCTAAAAATAAACCTAAAATAAAAGCCTAAAACCTAAACCTAAAAAAATAAAATTAAAAACTAACTTAAGCTTAAAAAAAACTAAACTTAAAAAATAAAATAAAAATAAAACTCTACTAAAAAATAAACTTAACCCTAAAAATAATCTAAATAAAAAACCAAAACTAAAATAAATAAAATAAAAATAAATAAACTAAACTAAATAAAAATAAAAATTAAACATGAATAATAATAAAAATTAAATTAAATAAAAATAAATAAAAAATAAACAAAATAAATAAAATCAATAAAAGAAGAAATGTCGAATATGAATTTATTCTCTGTTAAAGAAAAACAAAAATTAAAAACCCTAAACCCTAAACAAAATCGTGAACACTAAACTTAAAACCTAAACCCTAAACCCTAAACCCTACACCCTAAACCCTAAACCTTAAACCCAAAAAAACCCTAAACCCTAAATTAACCCTAAACTGACAAAGAAAATAAATAGGAAAATCTAAACCTAAATATTATAATAAAATATAATAAAATAAAATAAAAACATAAATTAGAACCTAAACCTAACCTTAAACTTAAAAAGAAAATAAAATATAAAAAAAACTAAACTAAAATAAAATAAATAAAAACATAAACTAAACTAAAAAAATAAAAAACATATATAAAATAAAAACTTAACCTAAAATAAAAATAAAATAAACCAAAAATAAAGTTAATTAAAAAGTAAATAAAAAACCTAAACCAAATAATAAATCTAAAAATAAAGCCTAAAAATAAATAATAAATAAATCGTAAACCTTAAACTAAAAAAAAAACCTGAACCTAAAATAAAAAAAAAATAAACCTAAACCTAAACTAAAATAAACTAAACTAAAATAATAAAACCTAAACCTAAACCTAAAATAAACTAAACATAAACCTAAACCTAAACTAAATAAAATAAAATAAATTAAAAATAAATCTAAACCTAAACTAAAAAAATAAAACCTAAAAATAAACATAAAAAAACTTAAAACCTAACACTAAAAAGTAAAAGAAAAACATAAACTAAACCTAAAAATAAAAAATCAAACCTAAACCTACAAAATAAAATTAAAAGAAAACTACACTAAAGAATAAACTTAAACCTAAACCTAAACCTAAAAAATAAACTAAAATAAGAAAACATAAAGTAAAATAAATAAACCTATAATAAATAAATTAAACTAAATAAAAATAAGAAAAGTAAACCTAAGCCAAAATAAAATATAAAATATACTAAAATAAATAAAAAATAAATTAAACAAACCTAAACCAACCAGTTTACTTAATTTAAAAATAAATAATAAATAAAAAAGAAAACCCTAACCCTAAATCATAAACTCTAAAATAACCTAAACCCTAAACCCTAAACTAACCCAAAACCTACAAATAAACCCTAAGCCTAAACCCTAATCCTAAATAAACCCTAAACCCTATACCTAAATAACCCTAAACCCTAAACCCTAAACCCTAAACTAAATCTAAACCTAACCCTAAACTAAACCCTAAACCCTAAACCCAAACCCTAAACCAAAAAACCCTAAACAACCCTAAACACCTAAACCATAAATGCTAAACCCTAAACCTTAAAACCTAAACCCTAAACCCTAAACCCTAAACCCTAAACCTTAAACCTAACTCTAAACATAAAACTAAACCTAAATCTAAATAAAACCTAAACCTAGATAAATAAAACTTTAAAATAATAAACCTAAACCTAAACCTAAACCTAAAAATAAAAGAAAAAACTAAAATAAAATAAATAAAAATCGAAACTAAACTAAAAAAAATAAAGTAAACATAAAAATAAAATATGTAAATAAAATAAAAACTAAAAGTAAGATTAAAAAATAATATAAACCTAAAATAAAATAAAATAAAATAAAAACTAAATAAAAATGTAAACCTAAAAATAAAGTCTAAAAAAAACCTAGACCCTAAACTTAAAAAAACCTAAAACTAAAATAAACAAAATAAAATAAACCTAAACCTAAACTAAAAAAAACTAAACTATAAAAAATTAAACCTAGACCCTAACCTAACCCTAAACTACATAAAATAAAACAAATAGAAAATAATCCTAAACTGAAACTAAAAAATAAAACCTAAAATAAAAACCTAAACTTAAACCTAAAAAAATAAAATAAAACCTAAACCTAAACCTAAAAATAAAAAAATAAAACCTAAACCTAAAAAATAATATAAAAATAAAACTAAACTAAAAAATAAACACAAACCTAAACCTAAACCAAGAAAATAAACTAAAATAAAAAACCTAAACTAAAATAAAACTAAAATAAATAAACTAAACTAAATAAAAAATAAACCTAAATAAAAATACAAAAGAAAATATACTAAAATAAATAAAAAATAAACTAAATAAACTTAAACCTACTAGTTTATTTATTCTAAAATTAATAATAACATACATTAAATCCTAAACCCTAAATCCTAACCCCTAAACCCTAAACCCTAAACCTATACCCCTAAACCTGAAACCCAAAACCCTAAACACCAAACTGTTAACCCTAAAAGCATAAACCCTAAAACACTAAACCCTAAACCCTAAACCTTAAACCATAAACCCTAAACCCTAAACCTTAAACCCCAAACCTTAAACCTAAACCTAAATTAACTAAATATACTAAAAAAAATAAACCTAAACCCTAAAAGCTAACAAACCTAAACTTAAACCTAAACCCTAAGAATGGGCAGAACCTTGATGGCGGGAACATCACCCTCAACCAAGCTCAGTTTAGATCTAGTGGTGCAGGTTAAGGCAGAGGTGGCGGTTATCATAATGGTAGTGGGAGATCTAGAGGTGCTGGTGGACTTGAAGGTGGTTGTCAGAGTAGTGGTTGTTATGGAGGTGGGAGGAGCAACGGAGGTTACAGCCGTGGTGGTGATAGAGGGAGAGATCGGGGATATGATGGTGGATCCTACTACTTGAGAGGTTGGGTTGGTTCTGATGGAAACTAGAGAAATTGAAGAATGATCGATTTGATCTGCTGCTTATGGAACTATGTCATTATAGTAGAGATGATTCTAGTTATCTAGGGTTTTTGATTTACTCTATTCATGCATATTTTTTATCTATGTCATCGCTTGCATCTTAGAAAACTTTGTGTGTTACTTGGTTGATAAAATCAAAATGAAGAAATGTTGAATCTAAATTTGTTCTCTGTTAAAAAAAACCCAAAAACTAAAAATTTTAAACTAAAACAACCTAAACATAAACCCCTAAAACCTAAACCTAAACCCCAAAACTAAACCAACCACAAACCTAAAATCTAAACCAAACCTAAATCTTCTAAACCTAAACCCTAAAAACCCTACACCCTATAAAACTCCTACCCTAAACCCAAACCCTAAACCTAAAACCCAAAACCCAACCAACCCTAACCCTCCTAAACCCTAACCATAAAACCAAACCCTAAACTAGCTAAACTAAACCCTAAATCCTAAAACCCTAAACCTAAAGCTAAATCCTAAACCTACCCTAACCATAATAATAAATCATAAACCTAAACCCACCCTAACTAAACCATATACCTTAAAAATAAACCCTAACCAAATAATAGTAAAATATTAAAACATAAACCTAAATCCTAAAATATAATCAAATTAAAACTAAACCAAAACCCTAAGAATGGACAGAACCTTGACAACAGGAACATCACCGTCAACCAAGCTCAACCTAGATCTCACGATGGAGGTGAAGGTGGAGGCGGCCTATCACGCATGGTGGTGTGATCTAGTATTGGTGGATATGGAGGTGGTGGTCAAAATAGTGGTGGTTATGGAGGGGGAGAACTGAGGTTCTGACCATGGTGGTGGTGGAGGGAGAGATCAGGGATATCATGGGGGATCCTGCAACTCGAGAGGTCAGGGTGGTTCTGATGGGAACTGGAGAAACTGAAGAATGCCTGATCCGATCTACTACTTATGGAACTATCTTTTCAGTAGAGACGGTTCTAGTTATCTAGAGTTTTTGATTTGCTTTATATGTGCTCATTTTTTATCCATTTTTGATCTATGTTGTCACTTGTGTCTTTGAAAACTAGGTGTGTTACTTGGTTGATGAAATCAAATAGAACAAATGTTGATTCTGAATTTATTCTCTGTTAAAACAAAAAATCAAAAATCCTAAACACTAAACAAAAACCTGAACCCAAAACCTAAAACCTAAACCCCAAACCCTAAACCCTAACCCTAAACCCTAAATCGTAAACCCTAAACCCAAACCCAAAACCTAATCCTAAAGTAACTAAAAAAATTAAAAATAAACCTAATACCTAAAACTTAATAATACTAAACCTAAACCTAAATCATAAGAATGGGTAGAACTTTGATGGTAGAAACATCACCATTAACTAGGCTCAATATAGATCTCACGATAGAGGCAAGGGCGGAGGTGGCAGTTATCGTAGTGGTGGTGGGGGATCTAGAGGTACTGGTAGATATGGAGGTGGTGGTCAGAACATTACTGATTATGGAGGCAGGAAGAGCGATGGATGTTACACCCATTATGGTGGCGAAGGGAGAGATCAAGGATATGATGGTGGATCACTACTCAAAACCGGTGGTTAATGGGAATTGGAGAAATTGATACCTGATCTTCGCTTATGGAACTCGCCTTCTGGGTAGATGGTTTTATTTGTCTAGGGTTTCTGATTTGCTCTATGCATGCTCATTTTTTATCCATTTTTGATCTATGTCATTGCTTTTATCATAGAAAACTTGGTGTGTTAATTGGTTGATGAAATAAAAAAGAAGAAATGTTGAATCTGAAATTGTTCTCCATTAAAATAAAAAAAACCAAAAACCAAAAACCCTAAACTAAAACTTGAACCTTAAACCTAAACCCTAAACCCTAAACCCTAAACCCTAAACCCTAAATCCTAAAACCCTAAACCATAAACTTTAAACTATAAAACCTAAACCGTAAACCCTAAACCTTAAACCCTAAACCAAAATAAACCCAAAATAAACCTAAAATATTAAAACCTAAACCTAAAATAAATAAAACTAAAATAAAATAAATAAAAAACCTAAACCTAAATAAAATAGAATGCAAACATAAACTAAAATATAAACCTAAACTTAAAAAGAAAATAAAATAAGAAAATAAAAACCTAAACTAAACTAAAATTAAAACCTAAATAAAATAAAACCTAAACCTAAAAAATAAACTTAAAATAAACATAAAAAAATAAATAAAAAATAAACTTAAATAAACTAAATAAAAACAAATAAAAAATAAAATAAACATAAACCAAAACTAAAATAAATAAAACCTAAAGCTAAACCTAAACCTAAATTAAATAAAATAAAATAAACTAAAATATAAACTAAATAAAACCTAAAATAAACTTATAATAAAACCTAAACCTAAACCAAAATAAATAAAACCTAAACCTAAACCTAAAAATAAAAATAAAACCTAAATAAAATAAAATAAAATAAAACTCAAATAAAAAATAAACCTAAACCTATAATCCTAAACCTAAAAAAAAAAATAAATAAAACCAAATAAATAAACTAAACTAATAAAAATTAAAAGTTAAATAAACTAAAAATAAATAAAACTAATCTAAAATAAACTAAATAAAACTAAACCAACATGTTTACTTAATTTAAAAAAAAACCACAAACCCTAAATCTAAACCTAAACCTAAAAGGCTAAACCCTAAACCAAGAACATAAACCTAAACCATAAAACTAATAGAACCTCTAAGCTAAACTAAAAATAAAACACTAAAACCTAAAAAACCCCCTAACCCAGACCTAAACCCTAAAACCCAAACTGACCCTCCTAACCCAACCCCCTCTTAAACAAACCCTAAAACCCTAAACCAAAAAAACCCTAAACTCTAAACCTAAAACCAAACCAAAACCCTAAAACCTTAAATAAAAAAAATACTACCACAACCCAACCTAAATGCTAAACCTTAAAACCCTAAACTCAAAAACTCTAAACACTAAAAACTAAACCCTAAATTTGGTCAACCATAAACCCTTGAGCATCTTCTCTCTCCTCCATTTTTAGGGTGCTCTGGAAAATTTCTTTTTCCATGTGGAGGCGGGTCTCCTTTGTTACTTTTCCTATGGAAATTTTGGAGTTTTCGTTTCAAGCTAGCTTTGCTTCGACTTTCACCATGTGTATTGAACATGGTTACATTCTTTGTTCCCTGTGGGGAAATCCTGAGATTTTGGCTACTCTCGTAAAAGATTCTTAGTCCTTGTGGATCTCTAGGTTAAACCATTCACTGGCTTTAAAATCCCTCAAGGATGTTCTTGCTGGTAAGGCCAATTGCGCTAGTGAGTCTCTCAAACTTATCTCTACCTCCTTTCAAAGTGTACCCGTGATAATGTGTTCTTTTTTGGTTGTGGAAAGGCTTGTGAAACACTTTGAATTCACATTGGTGGGTAAATTCGCTTTGCGTCATCCTACTTTATAGAATATTCATTCATTTTTTCATAACTTGAAGCTCTCTGGTATTTTTTCTATCGGATTGATCGATTCTCATCATGTCTTGATTCAGCTTTTAATTGATTTTGATTATTCGCTAGTTTTCTCTCAATGCTTGTATTTTCTTTTCAATTATCAGATGTGATTATTGAAATGGATGCCTTATTTTGATATTAAGGAGGAATCTCTAATTATTCTAGTTTGGATCTCTCCCTAATTTATGTGTTCATTTCATTAATTATGAGTTTCTTTTTGTTGTGGGTATGTTATTCGATCATCCTTTTCAAGTTGATCAGGTGACTGCTTCTAACACCAGGCCATCTATTGCTCAGATTCTAGTCGAGTTAGATATAACTAAAAAATTTTTGAAGGAAATTTGGCTAGGATCAGAGAAATAAAGATATTTGCAAAAAGTGGATTTTAAGAATTTTCCTATTTTTGTTCCAATTGTAAAATTCATGGCCATGCTGTTTTGGATTGCTTTGTGTTTCATCCTCTCCATAAGAAATCCAAAATAATACATAATAACTCAGATCCCATTATTAAGGTGCCCTCGATTAAACCATAAAAAGTTCTTCCAATGGACAACTCTTTACCTAAAATCAAGGGTCATTGCCTTGATCCTCCCACTGCTCATTTCAACATTATTATGGCTCTTAAGCCTAATCAGCCTTTGGATGTCACTCATGTTAATAAGGAGGCAATACCTTATGATGAGCCTATCCATTTAAATCACACTGATATTTGTAATAATATGGACAATAATATGTTTTTGAAACTTTTGGATGATGATTCCATTCCTGCTTCTTTGCCACCTTTAATTGAAGAGAATGTGATCCATCATGTGGTCTTGATTGGTGAGCAAACTAAGGATAAAGTTTCAAATACTAACTTGGGAACTTGTGCTTTAAACAGTTCTGATCCTTCTTCTGCTTCTTCATCTAATGTTGAACTGATTTTTAATCCAATTTTTCAACATAATAATGATTTGGAAGAATGTGAAGTAACCCATAATGATGGTTTTAATTTGAACTTTATTCCAAGAATATCCCTGAACAATCCCTATCTGATGGCAATGTTGTGGCTATGACTGATAAATTTCAAATGGTTTTTAGAGATAAAAATAAAACTCTTAAAACTCAATTTCCTAACTTTGCCAGAGTTACTAGATCTGGCTCTTCTCCCAAAAAATAAATGGTTTCTTTCCTAATTTAGAACGTGAGAGAGATCACTACCCTCTTTGTTAGAGATAGAATTAAAAATTTAGTTCGTTCTCATAACATTTCTATTTTGGCTATCTTCTAACCTTTTATTCTTCCTTCTAACATTCTTTTTATTAATAGAATGATTTGTTTTGGTAATTGTTTTGCTAATTTGAGCACTAAAATTTGGATTTTTTGGAATAGTCCCTTTGTTATGCAAGTTTTGGATGATTAATCCTAGGTTGTGAATGTTAAGATTACTTATGATAATTGGTGTTTTTCTGGATTTTTTGTTTATGCTTCTTATAATATATAAATGGTGCGACTTCTTTGGGAAGATCTTATTAGTTTCTCTTTTTCTATTTATGCTCCTTGGTTTGTGGTTGGGGATTTTAACACTATCCCTTCTTCCTCTGAGCAGGTTGGTGGAAATGCTCTGAACTTGTTTTCAATGGAGAATCTTAATAACATGATCCTTGATTATCATCTTACTGATGTTGCCATCTTATTGATTTTAATAATTATATACTCTAGCAAAGGTTATATTGGGTTCTTTTTAACCATTTGTGGATTAACCTTCTCCATAGTACTTATGTGGAGCACTTAAGCAGAACCCTTTCAGACCATTCTCCCTTGCTTATCACTATGAATTAAACCCTCCTCTCCTATCCCTTTTTAGTTTCAAAATATGAGGCTCATGGATGATAGATTGTTGGATGTTGTTGCTAATGGGTGAACCTCTACATCGATGATTCTATTTTTGGAATGAGGAGATTGTGGTTCAAATTAAAAAAGACTTAATGCCTTAATTGTTGGAATAAACATTATTTCAAGAACCAACTTGTTAATCTCAAAGAAATGGAGAATGAGGTTATAGTTTTGGAAGACATTGTTGTTAATGACCCTTCTAAAATTCATTTGTTGGCTTAAGCTAAAAATAGGTTAACATGTTATCAAGACATGGAGGAGACCCATTGGGAGAAAAAAGCTTCTATGAAATGGATCTCTGATGGTGATCATAATACTAAATATTTTCATGCCTTGGTTAAAAAGAAAAAGGCTCTAAATCACATTCATAAAATTAAAACTAATGATGGTGTTTGGTGTTAGGATAAAAAGGAGCATACTGATTATGTTGTTTCTTTTTATAAAGAGCTTCTTAATAAATATGTTGCTTATGATGAGATTTCTTCTTCTAAAGTTGTCCCTAATCTCATTTCTACTGATGATAAGAAGTTGCTTTCTTCCTTACCTTGAGTTTGAAATTGCTCACACTTTGCAAGTATGAATCTGACTCATGGTGGCCCTAATGGTTTTACTACCCTATTTTCCAAAAATGTTGGATTATCATTAAAGAGGACTTGGTTAAAGTTTTTCTTGATTTCTTTAAGGGTAGTACTCTCCTCAAATATTTTTTTAGCACCTCCATTGTTTTAATTCCTAAAAAACACAATCTTGAAAGTTTGAGTGATTTTAGGCCAATTAGCATTTGCTCTTTTTTTAATAAACTTATTTGTAAGATATTGGCTAAAAGGTTGAGTATCTTGCTTCCTAAAATTATCTCCCCAAATCAAACTAGATTTATTAAAGAGAGATCCATTTCAGATAATTTTGTTTTAGCCCAAGATATGATCCATGATTTGAATGCTAAAGTTCATAGTAGAAACCTGCTATTTAAGCTTGACATTTCCAAAGCTTATGATAATATTGGTTGGGTTTTCCTATATAAAATCTTGATTTTATTTGGATTCTCTAATCAATTTATTGCTTCAATTAAGAATGGGATTGAGAATTCTTGGTTTTCTTTGCTCCTCAATGGTGAAGTTCATGGTTTCTTCTCTTCTTCTCATGGGCTAAGGCAAGGGGACCCTCTCTCTCCTGCCCTTTTCATTATTATTGTGGAATATCTTTCAAGGTATTGAGCAGATGTTTAGTAAAATGCCTAACATGTACTTTCTGAACCCGGTGGGTTTCCCATTTCTCACCTCAATTTTTTGATGATTTCATTATATTTTGCAATGGCTCTCTTTATATTTAAAATTTGTGTAATTTCTTAACTCTTTTTTGGTAGGAGAGTGGCTTGAATATTAATCCTAATAAAAGTGGTTTTATTACTAGCTCTTCTATTTCCTCACCTAAGATCAATGTTATCAAGAATATTATGGGTTTTTTCAAATCTCTCTATCAAGTATTTGGGGACTCTTTTATATAAAGGAACGAAAAGATCTTCTTTATTTGATGAAGTCATTCAAAAACTAAATAAGAAAACCTCCTCTTGGAAGTTTCATTTACTTTCCTTTGGTGCTAGACTTATCCTAATCAAAAGTACCCTTTGCTCTCTGCCTCTATATCTCTTGTCTACTATTGTTCCTATCCGTTCTATTATTAAAAGTATCAATAAAATTTTTAATAAATTTTTTTGGGGATCTAACTCTTCTTCTAAAAGATTACATTAGGCTAGTTGGCACAACTGTTGTGGTCCTAATAAATAAGGTGGCTTGGGTTGCAAAAAATTAGAGGATTCTATTAACTATTTTTCCTATAGAATGTGGTGGAATTTTAGAAATAGCCATAATTCTTGGTCTATGTTTATGCATGATAAATATTGGGAAAACATTACCTCATTTGTGCTTTCAAATGGGATTCTCCTATGGAGAAGACTTTGTAGTATCAAAGAAATCGAACCTAATTTCTTGGGGTGTCAATTATGGTTCCTCTTTCTTTTGGCAATACAATTGGCTAAGGCAAGGCTCTATTGATTCCTTCCTCAATACTCATTCCACTATGATGCTTAAGATTAATCAATGGATTACTCACAATAACTGGGATGTGGCTCAATTAAATATCCTTGTCCCTAATGTGATAGTTGAAAAAATCCTAAAAATTTGTCCTTTCCCTAATGAACCCTACCAAATTCTCTATAAAAATTCTTCTTATGAAGATTTTGTTTTAAAGGATGTTTGGCACTTCATCAGATTTAAATATCAAGTGTCCTTGGTTTTTACTAAAATCTAGAATATTTATGTCCCTACTTCATTTTTGGTTTTAACTTGGCACATTCTGAAGCATTATATCCATGTGGATCTACTCTTTAAAAAAAAGGCTTCCATCTCCCCTCTAAGTGCTACTGTTGCTATAACATTAAAACTGTGGATCATGTTTTTGTTAATGGACTTATTGCTGCTAAAGTGTAGAATTGGTATGATAATATTTTTAAAACTTTCCATTTTAATGGTTAATTTTCTATTATGCAACTTCTTGAAGCTTGTTTCTCTCATACTTCTAAGGGTCATGTTTAAATTATTTTAACTACTACTATTCTTTGGTATATTTGGATGGAGATCGATGCTAAGCATTATAATATTCTATGAACTCTCATCATTATCATTCTAGAGCCAAATATAAAATTATGTCTCTTTTCAAAGCTAATCTTCTTACTTACTCTAGTTTTAAAAGGTGCAAGTCTATGGCCTTCAATTTTGGGATTAACCTTCCCTCTTGTAATGCTTCTCCTACCTAGAAAATTATAAACTAACCATAAACCCTAAACCTTAAACCTACGATCATAAAACTACAACCTTAAACCCAAAGCCCTAAAAAACCCTAAACCCTAAACCTTAAACCCTAAACCCTAAACAACAAACCCTAAACTAACCCTAAACCAGAACCCAAAACCCAAAACCAAAACCCCAAACCTAAACTACTTAAATCCTAAAAAAGGCCACAAACCCTGAAAACTCTTAAACCAGAGGCTTGAACCCACAGGCCCTAAACTCCTGAAACCCTAAACCTCTCTAAACCCAACCCTAAACCCTGGGCCCTCCTAACCATAACCCTAAACTAAAACCCAGACCATAACTAGCCCTACCACAACTCCATACCCTACTCCACTACTAATGCCTAAACCTAAACATAACCTGGCTACTAATTGATAATAAAAATAAATACTACCTAAATAAAATAAAATAAAATAAAAATAACATATAAAACTTAACCCTAAATAAAATAAAATAAAATAAAAATACAAAAATAAATTAAACCTAAGAATGAAACTTAAATAAAATAAAACTACCTAATAATAAAATAAACTTACAATAAAATAAAATAAAACAATGAAAAAAACCTAAAATTAAAAAAAAATGAATCCTAAAACAAACCTAAAATAAAATAAAATAAACAAATATAATAAACCTAAACCTAAACTAAAAAAAATGCAACCTAAACCTAAACATAAAATAAACTAATCCTAAACCTACACAAAACTAAATAAAATATAATAAACAAAACCTAAACTTAATAAATAAAACCAAAAATAAACCTAAAATAAAATCTAAAACCTAAACCCAAAATAAAATAAAACATAAACCTAAACCTAAAATAACAAATAAAACCTAAACCTAAATAAAATAAAATAAAACTCAACTAAAAACTAAACCTAAAATAAACTAAAATAAAAACTTTAACTAAAATATATAAAATAAGTAAACTAAACTAAATAAAATAATAATCATAAATAAAATAAAAAATAAATTAAACTAAAATAAATAAAATAATCAAATAAATAAATAAACTAAACCCCCACTTTTTTAAAATCATAAAATTAACCACTGACAAAGCCAAAATCCTACCTTAACCTACCCAAATTAACCCTACCACACCTTATGAGCTGACCACTGACCCTACCTGACTAAAACCTACCCCACTAACTAAACCTAGGCCCTAATCAGTGACCTGAGCACTAAAATCTGATCCCATCGCTACCCAGACCCACCTAACCCATGACCTCTCTAAACTTAAACCCACCTACATATCTGAGCCCTAACTAACCTAACCCTAAGCTGACTCTACCATACCCCTCAAACCTACAAAGCTAGTAAACTGAGCCATAACCAAACCTAAACCCAAAAACTAAACACTACCCAACCTAAACTAAAATCCTAAATAAACCTAATAATAAAATAAATAAATAAAACCTAACCATAAAAGAAAAGATAAAATAAAATAATAACTTAAACCTAAACCTAAAAATAAAATAAAAAAGTACATAAAAATAAACTAAAATAAAATAAATAAAAACCTAAATTAAACTAATAAAATATAATATCCCTAAGAATAAAAAACCTATACAAAATAAAAACTAAATGTAAAATAAGAATAAAATAAACCTAAAATAAAATAAAATAAACTAAATAAAAACGTCCTAAAAAAATAAAACTAAAATAAAACCTAAAATAAATAAAATAAAACCTAAACCCTAAACTAAGAAGAAACCTAAATAAAAAAAATAAAATAAATAAAATAAAAAAAAACCTATACTATAAAATAAACTAAACCAAAATGAACAAAACCTAAACCTAAAATAAATAAACAAACCTGGCTAAAAATAAAACTATAATAAACTAAAATAAACCTAAAATAAATTAAAATAAAAGACAAAATAAACCTAAAATAAAACTTAAACACCAAAAAAAATAAAATAAAACCTAAACCTAAATAAAATAAAGAAAACCTAAATCAAATATAAATATAATATAACTCAAATAAAATTAAACCTAAACCTAAAGAATAAACTAAAACCTAAACTAAAATAAATAAAATAAATAAACTAAATAAAATAAAATAAACCAAAATAAAATAAAATAAAATAAACTCAAATAAATAAAATAAATTAAAATCTACCTGTGGGTTTGCTTCTAAACCCTAAACCTCCCTACCCTACTCCACTACTAGCCATATAATAATCTTACCCTGGGCCTCCAACCACCCTAAACCTAATCTGACCTCCACTGACCCACCCTAAACTGAAACCCTACCCCAAAGATAAACCTAAACTACCAACCTAAATAAAATATAAATACTGACTCCAACCAACTCAAAAATCTAATCTAACTACCTACATAAACCCTAATAATAAACCCTAAACCTAAAACCTGGGCCCTAAACCCCAGGCCCTGGGCCACTAAAACCACTCCTAAAAGATCATACCTCCTAAAACCACCCAAATAACCTACCTATACTAAATGACCCTACTGGGCCCTAACCTGAGCCCAAAAACCTACTAAACTAAAATTAAACCTCCTAATACCTAAAACCCTGATCTGGGCCCAACTACCCCAAACTAAACCATGGGCCCTACTAAATAACCCTGGGCCGCTAAACCTAAACCTAAAACCCTAAACTGGGCCCAGGCCTGAGCCTAAATACCTACTGGTCCTAAACTCATAACTCCCCACTACATAAACTCTAAAACCTCCCTAAAAAATGTAAACCTAAACCTAAAAAAATGAAATAAAAATAAACCAAACCTAAACTAAATAAACCCAACCAAAACTGGCTAAAACCCAAAACCTAAACTTAAAAACTAAACTAAAAATTAAAAATCTAAACTAAAAACTAAACTCTACCACATACCTAAACCCTAAATAAAAAAAATCCAAACTTAAACCTACACCTAAAACCTAAACCTAAAACCTAAAATCCTCACTCCCAGGTTCTTTGGTGATTTCATTTTCCCTTTGATAACATCTCTCTTGCATTTTTTGGTGGATCCTTCTTCAATCTCGACCAATTTAGTTTTCAACCTCACGGCTGGTGTGATATCTTATGATTATGGCGGTGACATCACCATGGATTATTTCTCCCATTTTGAATGATCCAGCTAGGGAATCCAATTTTAAGGGGATTCATGAACCTAATGTCAATCATGCTATTAATTCCTTTAAGGATGCACTTTCAGTAAGAATCTACCACTTATGACTCGGTGAATCTGATTTCTACTTCTTTTGAGGTATGCCTATGATCATGTGTTCGGATCTTGATGTCAAAAAGCTTGTAAAACCTTTCATATTTACTTTGATTGGAAAATTTTCTTTATGCCAGCTGAATTTGGATAAGATCTGATATTTTTTTCATAACCTTAAACTTTTCGGTGCTTTCTCTATTGGTTTGATCGATCCAAGACATATTTTAATTCAACTTATGAACAATTTGGATTATTCAATGGTTTTCTCACGTCAATCTTATTTTCTCTTTAATTGCCAAATGCACTTGTTGAAGTGGTATCCCCTTTTTGATATAAAGGAGGAATCACCTATCATTCCTATGTGGTTAGCTCTTCCAAATATGAGAATCCACTATGTTACCCACCAAATTTTATTTATTGTCAAGGCTCTTTTTAGTCGGTCGCTCCAAATCGATCAGGCGATAGCTGTGAGATCACGTCCCTCTATTTCTCATATAATGGTTGAACTTGACATATCTAAAAAACATCCTAAGGATGTCTAGATCAGATCTAAAAAATTTGGTTATTTATAAACGTTCATATTTGAAAATTTTCTGGTTTTTTTCCCATTGCAAGATACATGGTAATGATAATTCAGAGTGTTTTGTTCTTCACCCGCATCTCAAAAAGAAATTTTTGAATGATCCTAACTCTAAATTAGCCACTGGTAAAGTTAATAAAGCTATTTTCATGCCAAAAAATAACTTAAATGTTGATATTAGGTCAGATTCTTTGGAATCTTTTGATGTTCCAACAATTGCTATTTCTATTTCTCATTTTGACCATGATGAAGGTACTAATAATGTTGATAAAGATGATTTCTCCAACAACATTTCTTTACATGAGAATATGCCTATTATGGCTAACTCCAAATTCAAAAGAGGCGAAAAAATGATGATTCATTCTCTAATGAGTATATTACTTCTTTCTTTGGCATTAATTGATGAGAATGAGGTTTTAAATGATGATTTGAATGATAACTTGAATGTGGCTAAAATTCTTAAGCAAAAAACACTAATTTTGATATTGGTAATTATGCTTGAATGGTATAATTTCTTCTCCTTCTCCAAATTCCGATTGATCTTCATTCTAAGCCCACCATTCAAGAAAATGTTGATTTGGAAGAGGAAGTTCATTAGAGATTTTCTTCTGATCCTTATCCTATTAATATTATTCTATCATTCTCTTTCTAATGGTGACACTTTGGATAAAATAGAAAATTCAAACTATTTTAAAAAGAAAACTAGAACTAAGATTCAACCTCCTAATCTTAATCTTCTAGATCTAGACCCTCTTCACATAAATAATGTGTATTTTCAATTTTTGGCTTAGGAGGATTTTTTTCTTTCCTCTCTCTTTATTATTATCATTTAATCTCCTTTATAATTTTTTTATTTTTTTTCTCTTATTTGGAATGTTAGAGGATTGGTACCCTCACTTGTTATAATCATATTTAAAATCTCTATATAATTAACAATATCTCTTTACTTATTGTTATTGAATCTCTTATATGTGCTAATAAAATCAATCATGTTGCTAGAATGCTTGGTTTCAGTAATTTTTTCTCTAACATTAGTAATAAAATTTGGTTCTTTTGGAACAGCTTCTTAAATGTTTTAATTTTAGATGATCTTCAACAAGTTGTCAATGCTCAAATTTCTTTTGGTGATTATTGTGTGTTAGGCTCTTTTATTTGTGCTTCTTGTAATAGAGCTAGCCTGAACATTCTTTGGGAGAATTTAAGAAGTTTTGCTCTTTATGTTAACAAACCTTGGTTGGTTGGGGGTGATTTCAACACTATTTTGTATTCATCTAAAAGAAGGGGTGGTTGTTCTCATAATATTCATTCTATGGAAGAATTTTCAAATGACTCTTGATTGTAATCTTATTGACATTGGTTTTAAAGGCTCTAATTAGACTTGGTAAAGTTCTAGCTCGATGACTTGATAGAATTCTTTTCAACTCTCATTGGATTAATCAATAACCTCTTACCTCTGTGACCATTTGAGTAGAACTTTATCATCATGCCCTCTTTTGGTTTATGTTAAAGATAACTCTAAAAAATTAAACACCTTGCCCGCTTTCATATTTCAAAATATGTGGATTCAACATTTGGATTTTCTTAAAGTTATGACAAATAATTGTCTTGCTCCTTTACACCCTGATATTTTTATTAGGGGTATGCATAGATTATGGTTTAAGCTTAAAAGGCTCAAACAAAATCTAGTTTTGTGGAACAAACATTATCTTAAAAATCTTTTTGCTAATATAAAAAATAGGGAACTTTTAGTTTGTGATCTTGAAATTGCTATTTTGTCCGATTCTTCTATGCTTAAGTATTTGAATGAAGCAAAAGATGATCTTGTTAATTATCAGAATATGGAAGAGACCTATTTGTGGCAAAGAGCTGCTAGTAAACATCTTGCTAATGGGGACATGAATACCACGTATTTTCATGCTTTGTTTAATAAAAAGAGAGCTTTAAATTCTATCAAAAAAATTAAAGGTAATAATGGAGATTGGATCACTGATATTAATGTTATTAAAGATTCTATTATTAATCACTTAGAAATATGCTTAATAAAATCCAATCTTATGAAGCTATTTCTAATTTGCATTTGATCCCCTCTATTATTACCAATGATGACAATCATTGGCTTACTAGGTTACCTACTGAAGATGAGATTGGTAAAGTTCTCAATAGCATGAACATTGATTTCGTTGCTGGCCCGGAAAGTCATACTACTCAATTTTTTTCAAAATTCTTATTCTATTATTAAGCATGACTTAATCGATGCTATCGTTGATTTTTTTTAGTTGTAATCATCTCCCTAAATATTTTTCTAGCATTTCCATTGTTCTAATACCTAAAAATGATAATCTAGATTCTTTGAGTGATTTCAAACCTATTAGTCTTTACACTTTCTTTAATAAATTGATTTCTAAAATTCTTGCTAATAGACTTAGTCCTTTACGCCAAATAATTATCTCCCTCAACCAAACTAAAATAAATAAAAAATAAACTAAAAAAAAACTAAACCTACCGGTTTACTTAATCTTTCTTAAAAAAAAACTCTAAACCCTAAATCCTAAAATAAAACCTAAATCCTAAACCTAAACCTAAAAACCATAAACCCTAAAACCTCTAAATAACCCCTAAATGCAAACCCTAAACCTAAACCCTAAAAGCATATACCCCAAAACTTTTATCACTAAACACTTCTAAACCTAAATAAACCAAACCAAACTACCAAACCTAAAACCTAATAAATAAATTAAAAAAATAAACCTAAACCCTAAAACCTAATAAAACCTAAACCTAAACCCTAAGAATGGGCTGAACCTTGACGGCAGGAACATCACTGTAAACCAGGCTCAGTATGGATCTGGCAGTGGAGGCAAAGGTGGAGACGGCAGTTATCTTGGTGGTAGTGGGTTATTTGGAGGTGTTGGTGCGTATGGAGGTGGTGGTCAGAGTAGTGGTGGTTATGGATGCTAGAGGAGCGACGAAGGTTACAACCATGGTGGTGGCGGAGAGAGAGATCAGGGATATGATGGTGGATCCCGCTACTTGTGAGGCTGAGGTGGTTTTGATGGGAACTGAAGAAACTGAAGAATGATCGATCTAATCTACTGCTTATGGAATTGTGTCTTTCCAGTAGAGACAATTCTAGTTATCTAGGGTTTTTGATTTGCTCAATGCATGCTCATTTTTTATCTATGTCATCGCTTGTAAAACTTGGTGTGTTACTTGGTTGATGAAATCAAAAAGAAGAAATTCCTTGATCTAGTAGACATTTCCACTCTTTTATTGGAATATCATCAGATCCTCTTGTTTTTCCACATTTCATTTTCTTTAAAGCTTTTCTAACATAAGATTTACTAATACAATGATAAAAAAAATATCTCTATTTTTGTTTAAGGTATTAAGGTTGCTAAAATCAATCATATTTTCAAATCCTTCATTGAAAATTTTATCAAAATACCTCATCCAACTATTTTTAATATCCTTTTCTACGAAAAGCACTTTATGATTTTTATCCTTAATACACCTCAATTGAGCTAGATCTTTACTTCACCTATCTCTTTGGTTAGCTAATTTATACATACACCTTCACCTTCTTTGGTATCTAATCTATTGTATAAATGACTAAAAGCTAAATTTTTTGCATCATATAGTTCTTTCTTAGAATCTCTACATACCACTTTATATTTTTCTCAATTCTCTGAGTTTTTACATCTAAACAAAGTTTTATAACAACACTTCTTATGTTTTAACTTTTCTTGCACATTTTGACTCCACCACTAACTATTTTTTATTAAAAGAAGTTTTTTTTTTCTTTTGATTCTCCAAGCACTCTTTTAGCATCTTGCATAATATCAATTGCTACTTTTTCCCACATAACATTGGCTTCTTTATGAACATCCCAAATTCTAAGCTCTTGTAGCTTGCTCTTAAAAATATTTTTATTAGTGTTCTTTAAGTGCCTCCATCTAATCCTAGGACAATAATTTGATTTATTTTTCATCTTCAAATCTTTCATCTTAAAATCTAAGACTAAAAGTTGATGTTGGTTATTTAAACTTTCACTTGCAATGACCTTACAATCTTTACAATCTAAATGATCTATTTTTCTTATCAGAAAATAATCAATCTGTGTTTTACTAAATCAATTTTTATAAGTAATAATATTCTCATCTCTTTTCTTAAATAAAGTATTAGCAATTACAAAATCATAGGCTAAAGAAAAGTTTAATATATTTCTACCTTCTTCATTAGGCACTCCAAATACAAAAACACCATGAATACTTTTAAAATCTTCTACTAATCTACCAACATGTCCATTTAAATCTCCTCCAACAAATACCTTTAATTCAAGAGGTATCTTTTGTATTAATACTTCTAATTCACTCCAAAAATTTTCTTTTGAGCTTACATCCAAACCTTCTTGAAGAGCATAAACACTTATAACAATGATAATCTTAGTATCAACAATAGTCTTTAAAGCTATAATTGTATCTCCGCATCTATTAATATTTATAATATTATACTTCAAACTTTTATCTATAATCACACCTACGCCATTTCTAATTTGACTTCTACCTAAATACCAAAGTTTAAAACCCAAATTATCAATCTCCTTGGTTTTCTCCCCAACCCATTTAGTTTCTTGAACACATAAAATATTTTTCTTCCGATGAACCATAATATCTATTAATTCCACTAGTTTACCTGTAAGAGTACCTATATTCCAAGTTCCTATCCTAATTCTAGTTTCATGGGCTAACTTCTTTGCTTGCATTCATCCATAATGTGGGAACCCTTGCTTATTTAACACGGCACCTGAGTGTCAATGCAGCAACACTTGCTCATTTTTCACTGTATACAGGCCATACAGTGTGTCGCTTCTAGGGGATGCCCTAACATTAACATAATATTTTGAAGGATTCATGTCATAATTAATTTGACAAGTTTTACATAAATAAAATTAAAAGTAAACCTAAAATAAAAATAAAATAAAAACTAAATAATAACCTAAACCTAAAAATTAAACCTAAAAATAAATAAAAAATAAAACCTAAACCCTAAACTAAAAAAAACCTAAACCTAAAATAAAAACAAAATAAACCTAAACCAAAACTAAAATAAACTAAACTAAAATAAATAAAACCTAAACCTAATCTTAAAATATACAAAACCTAAACCTAAACCTACACCCTAAATAAAATAAAATAAATTAAAAATAAACCTAAACGTAAACTAAAAAATAAAACCTAAAAATAAACCAAAGATAAAAACATCTAACCTAAACCTAAACTTAAAAATAAAAAATAAAACCTAAACCTGAAAAATAAAATAAAAATAAAATAAACTAAAAAATAAACCTAAACCAAAACTTAAACCAAAATAAATAAATAAAAATTAAAACCTAAACTAAATAAATAAAAAATAAATAAACTAAAATAAATAAAATTAAAATTAAACCTAAATAAAAAACACTAAAATAAAAAAAAAATAAACTAAATAAACCTAAACTTAGGAGTTTACTTAATTTGAAAGAAAATAAATATTAATAAAGTAAAAAATAAAAAAATCTTAACCCTAAACCCTAAACCCTGATACTAACCCTAAACCCTAACCAACAACCCTAATCCCTAAACCCTAAACATTAAACCCCTAAACCCTAAACCCTAAACCCTAAACCCTAAACCCTAAAACCTAAAACCTACAACCCTAAACACTAAACCATAAACCACAAACCATGAACCCTAAACCCTAAAAACCTAAACCTAAACAAAATAGAACCTAAAAATAAAATAAATAAAAAAACCTAAACCTCAATAAAATAAAATAAAATAAAAACATAAACTAAACCTAAACCTAAACATTAACCTAAACCTAAACCTAATTCTAAAAGTAAAATTAAAATAAAATAAAATAATAAAAACTAAATAAAAATAAAATAAATAAAAACCTAAACTAGGCTAAAAAATAAAATAAACCTAAAATAAAGCCCTAAATAAATAAAATGAAATGTAAAATAAAATAAAATAAACCAAAAAAATAAAATAAAATAAAAACTTAAAAAATCTAAACCTAAAAATAAACCTAAAAATAAATAAAATAAAACTAAATACTAAACCAGAAAACCTAAACCTATACTAAATAAACTAAACCTAAACCCTAAACTAAATAAAATAAACTAAACTAAAAAATAAACCTAAACCTAAACTAAAAAAAATAAACCCAAAATAAATCTAAAATAAAACCAAAACCTAAACCTAAAAAATAAAATAAAAACCTAAACTAAACCTAACCTAAACCTAATAAATAAAATAAAACAAAACTAAACTAAATATAAGCATAAAATCTAAATCTAAAAAACATAAACTAAAAAATAAAAACCTAAACTTAAATAAATAAATAGTAAATAAACTAAAAATAAAATAAAAAAAAATAAACCTAAATAAAATAAAAAGTAAAATAAACTAAAATAATTAAAAATAAACAATAAACCTAAACTAAAACTTAATTTAAAAAATAAAAAATAAAATAAACCCTAAACTAAAAAACCCTAAACACTAACCCTAAATCCTAAAACCTAAAACCCTAAACCCTAAAACCTAAACCTAAATAAACCTAAACCTAAGCTAAACCCTAACTATAACAATCATAAACCCTAAAAAGAAACCCTAAAACCTAAAACCCTAAAACTAAACCCTAAAACCTAAACCTAAACCTAAACTCCTATACCATAAATACTAAACAATAAACCCTAAACCCTAAACCCTAAACCCTAACCTAAACCTAAACCCTAAAACCCTAAACCTAAAACCCTAAACCTAAACCATAACCCTAAAATAAACCCTAAATAAAACCATAAACCCTAAACCTAAACCTAAACTAAAAAACCTAAACTAAAAACCCATAAAACATAAATAACTAAATATATTAAAAAAAATAAATTTAAACCTAAAATAAACATAAACCTAAAAAAACCTGATATAACAAACTAAATCTAAAAAAAATAATAGTGGTTAAATCTAAAAATAATAAAATATGGATGCTAAAATGGAGGTTAAACCATGGTAAAATAGGGAGATAAGGATATGAAATCCCCTACTTGAAATGGTTAATAAAGAAATAACCTAAACCTTATGCAATAAATAAAATAGTTCTATAAAAATTTGGTCTATGCGTGCTCAATCGATGTCTTAAAAACTACTTGTTGATGAAATCTAAAAGAAGAAATGTTGAATATGAATTTGTTCTCTATTAAAACCAAAACCCTTAACCCTAAATAAAACCTAATAACCTAAACCTAAACCCTAAACCCTAAACCATAAAAAATCTTAAACCCTATACCCTAAATCCTAAATAAACCTAAAACCCTAATCCTAAACATAAAACCCTAAACCTAAACCTAAACCCTAAACCCTAAACCCTAAACCTAAACTAAATCTAAAACCACAAACCATAAACCCTAAACCCTAAACCCTAAAGTAACCCTAAAAAACTAAAAACCTAAAAATAAACAAAATAAAACTTAAAAATAAAATAAATAAAAAAACCTAAACCAAAATGAAATAAAAAACAAAATAAAATAAAAACCTAAACCTACACCTAAAAAGAAAAATAATAATAAAATAAAAAACTAAACTAAAATAAAATAAATAAAAATCTAAACTAAATTAAAAAAAATAAAAAACCTAAATAAAATAAAAACTAAACCTAACATAAAAATAAAATAAAAACTAAATAAAAACCTAAACTTAAAAAATACACCTAAACATAAGTAAAAAATAAAACCTAAACCCTAAACTTAAAAAAACATCTAAAACTAAAATAAATAATAAAATAAACCTATACCTAAACTTAAATAAACTAAACTAAAAAAAAATGTAAACCTAAACCTAAAATAATCTAAACCTAAACCTAAACCTACAATTAAATAAACTAAACCAAAATAAAAAAACCTAAACCTAAACCTAAAATAAAATAAAATAAAATAAAATCCTAAACCTAAACCTAAAAATAAAAAGCAAAACATAAACCTAAAAAATAAAATAAAAATTAAACTAAACTAAAAAATAAATCTAAACCTAAACTAAATCTAAAAAATAAACTAAAATAAAAACCTAAACTAAAGTAAATAAACCTAAAATAAATAAACTAAACTAAATAAAAACTAAAATAAAAAATAAAATAAACTAAAATAAATAAAGAATAAACTAAATAAACCTAAACCTATGAGTTTACCAAATTAAAAAAAGATAAATTTAAGAAAAAAATAACCTAACCCTAAACTAAAACTAACCCTAAACCCTAAACCTATAAACAAAACCTAAACCAAACCCTAAACCTTAAAACCCTAAACCATAAAACCTAAACCTTAAACCCTAAACCCTAAACTTTAAACTAAACTCTAAACCCTAAACATTAAAACCTACAGCATTAAATCCTAAACCCTAAACCCCAAACCCTAAACTCTAAACCTTAAACCCTGAACCTTAAAAACCTAATAACCTAAACCTAAACTAAATAAAACCTAAAATATATAAATAAAAAAAAACCTAAACCTAAATAAAATAAATATAATAATAAAATCCAAAATTAAAACCTAAACCTAAACCTAAATGTAAAAATAAAATAAACTAAAGAAAAACTAAACTAAAATAAAATAAATAAAAACCTAAACTAAACTAAAATAAAACCTAAAATAAAAAAAACATAAATAAAATAAAACTATGTAAAATAAAAATAAATAAACTTAAAATAAAAAATATAAAAACTAATAAAAACCTAATCCCTAAACTTAAAAAAAAAATTAAACCTAAAAAAAAAAACCTAAACCTAAACATAAAATACACTAAACCTAAACCTTAAACTAATTAAAATAAAATAAACTAAAAATAAACATAAACCTAAACTAAGAAATAAACCCTAAAAACCTAAAATAAAAACGTAAAACCTCAACCAAAAAAATAAAATAAACACCTATACTGAAACCTAAAAATAAAAAATAAAACCTAAACCAAAAAAAATAAAATATAAATAAAACTAAACTAAAAAATAAGCATAAACCTAAACCTAAACCTAAACCTAAAAAATAAATTAAAATAAAAAACCTAAACTAAAATAAATAAACTAAAAAATAAATAAAAAAACTAAACAAAAAATAAAAATAAACCTAAATAAAATAAAAATAAATAAAATAAAAAATAATAATAAATTAAACATAAACCTAAACTACTAATAAATAAAATAAAACCTAAACTTAAACTTTATTTTTTTAAAAACATAAACCTAAACCCTAAACCCTAAACCTAATAAACCCTAAAACTAAACCTAAAGCATATACATTAAACCCTAAACCTAACCCTAAACCTAAATCTAAACCTAAAACCCTAAACCTAAACCTAAACCCTAAACCCTAACCCTAAAAACATAAAAAAAAACCTAAAATTAAATTAAATAAAACATAAATAAATTAAATAAAAAAACCTAAACCTAAATAAAATAAAAAAATAAAACCAAAACAAATCTAAACTAACCTAAAAATAAATAAAATATAAATAAAATAAACTAAAATAAAATAAATAAACCTAAACAAAACAAAAAAAAATAAAATAAACCTAAGAACAAAATCCTAAAAAGAACTAAACATAAAATAAAAATTAAAAAACCTAAAATAAAAATAAAAAACTAAATAAAACATAATCCTAAAAAAATAAACCCAAAAAAAACCAATAATAAATACAAATAAAATAAACAAAGAAAATAAACTTAATCCTAAACTAAAATAAACTAAAATAAATAAAAAAAAAACCTAAACCAAATAAAAACCTAAACTTAATCCTAAACTAAATAAAATAAAATAAACTAAATAAACCTAAACCTAAATAAAATAAACCTAAAAATAAACCTAAAATAAAAAACATAAAACCTAAACCTAAAAAAAAATAAATTTAAAACCTAAAAAACTAAAATAAAAATAAAAAACTAAACCTAAAATAAGATAAAAATAAAAATTAAACTAAAAAATAAGCATAAACCTAAACCTAAACCTAAAAAAATAAAATAAATAAAAAACTAAACTAAAATAAATAAACCTAAAATAAATAAATAACTAAAATAAATAAACCTAAATAAAAAATAAATAAATAAAAATTAAACTAAATAAACCTAAACCTATAACTAAAAAAAAAATAAACCCTAAAACCCTAAACCCTAAATAAACCTAACCTAAACTAAACCCCTAAAACTAAATAAAACTAAACACTAAACTAAATAAACCAAACCTAAATAAACTAAACCTAAAAAAACTAAAAAAACTAAACCCTAAACCTAAACCCTAAAACCTAAACTAAATAAAAACCTAACCTAAAATAAAACCCAAAATAAACCTAAAACCTAAACCTAAAATAAATAAAACCTAAATCCTAAACTAAACCTACTAAATAAAATAAAGAATAAACCTAAACCTAAACCTAACCCAAATAACCTAAACTAAACCTAAACCTAAACCCTAAACTAAACCCTAACCCTAAACTAAACCCTAAAAAACCTAAAGTAACTAAATAAATAAAAAAAAAACTTAAAACCTAAAACCAAATAAAAAATAAAACCTAAAACATCACCATCAACCATAATTAATAAAAATAATAAACCTAAAATAAAAAAAAAAGATAAAAAAAATACAAAACTAAAAATATAAATCTAAATAAAAAAGAAATAAAATGACCTAACTAAACTATGTCTATAATAAACCTATAAAAAATGCTAATCCATCAAACTTAGAAAATTTACTAAAATCTAAAAAAAAGAAATATTAATTTAAACCTAAAATAAAATAAAATCTAAACTAAACTAAAACCCAATAATAAACCTAAACCCTAAATCATAAACCCTAAAAAAACCCTAAACCCTAAACCCTAAACCTAAACATAAAACCTAAACCTAAACCCTAAACCTTACCCTAAAAAACCCTAAAACCCCAAAATAAACCTAAACCTTAAACCCTAACTAACCCTAAACTATAACCTAAACCCTAAACTAAACCTAAACCTAAACTAAATAAAACATAAAAAAATAAAATAAATAAAAAACCTATAAAAATAAAATAAAAAATAAAACCTAAACCTAAACCTAAACCTAAAAAAAAGAAAATAAAATAAAAAAAAATAAAAACTAAACTAAAAAAAATAAATAAAACTTAAACTAAACTAAAAAATAAAACTTAAAAATAAAACTAAAAAAAAAACCTAAATAAAAGTAAACATAAAATAAATAAATAAATAACTTAAACTTAACAAATAAACTTGAAAATAAAACCTAAAAATAAATAATAAAAAAAATCTAAACCTAAAATAAAATAAACCTAAACCTAAACCTAAACCCTAAATAAAATAAAATAAACTAAAAATAAACTTAAAACTAAACTAAAAAAATAAAACCTAAAAAAAAACCAAAAAAAAAATCCTTGACCTAATCTTATACAAATAAATTAAAAACATAAACATAAACATAAAAAATAAAAATAAAACCTAAACCAAAAAATAAATAAATATAAAGGCAAACTAAAAATAAACCTAAACCCAAACCTAAATCAAAAAAATATACTAAAATAAAAAACTAAAAAATAAACCTAAAATTAATAAGTTAAACTAAATAAAATAAAAGTAAAGTTAAATAAAATAAAATAAAATAAACTAAAATAAATAAAAAATATAAAAAAATAAACTAAAACATAAACCTGAGTTTACTAATTTAAAACTAAAAAATAAAAAATAAAACCCTAAACTAACCTAAACCCTAACCTAACTTAAACCTAAACCTAAACCCTAAACCATAAACCCTAAACTCTAAACCCTAAACCCTAAACCCCAAACCCTAAATATAAAACCTAAACAAAAATAAATAAAACCTAAATATAAAATAAATAAAATATATAAACTTAAATAATTTAAAATTAAATAAAATAATAAAAAACTAAACTAAAACCTAACCAAAACCTAAACCTAAACCTAAACATAAATGTAAAATAAAATAAAAAAATAAATACTAAACTAAAATAAAATAAATAAAACCTAAACTAAAAGTAAAAAAATAAAATAAACATAAAAATAAAAAAAACTAATAAAAAAAAAAACTAAATGCTAAATAAAAAATAAAATAAACCTAAAAATAAAATAAAATAAAAAAATAAATAAAACCTAAACCTAAAAAAATAAAAACTTAAAATAAATAAAAAATAAAAACCTAAAATATAAACTAAAAAATCTAAATTAAAATAAATAAAATAAAATAAACCTACACTAAAAAAAATAAACTAAACTATAAAAATAAAACCTAAACCTAAACCTAAAATAAACTAAACCTAACCTAAACTAAATAAAATAAAATAAACTAAAAATAAATAATAACTAAAAAAATAAACATAAAAATAAATCTAAAAAAAAAAAACCTAAAACCTAAACCTAAATAAATAAATAATAAAAAAAAAATAAATAAATAAATAAAAATAATAATAAATTAAATAAACCTAAACCTAAACTAAATAAAACTAAAATAAAAATAAATAAAAAATAAAATAAATAAAATAAACCTAAACCTAAACCTAAAAAAAAAAATAATAAAATAAAATAAAATAAAAACTAAACTAATATAAATAAATAAAACCTAAACTAAACTAAAAAAAAAAAATAAATATTATAAAACTAAACAAAAATAAAATAAAAATAAAAAAAAAAAAATAAAACCCTAAACTAAAAAAAAAAAAAAAAAAAAAAAAAAAAAAAAACTAAACCCATCCTAAACAAATAAATTAAACCTAAACATAAACCTAAATAAAAAAAATAAACCTAAACCTAAATGAAATAAAAATAAAACTAAACCAAAAAATAAATAAACCAAAAAATAAAAATATACTAAAATAAAAAAAACAAATACTAAAATAAATAAACCTAAAATTAATATTAAACTAAATAAAAAATAAAATAAAGTTAAATAAAAATAAAAAATAAATATACTAAAATAAAAAAATATAAAAAATAAACTAAATAAACATAAACCTATGAGTTTACTTAATTTAAAAAAACCTAAACCATAAACTAAAAAACCTAAAATTAAAATAACTTAAAATAAAATAAACTAAACTATAAGAAATTAAACCTAAACCTAACCCTAAAATAAACTAAACCTAACCCTAAACTAAATAAAATAAAATAAATTAAAAATAAACTTAATCCAAACTTAAAAAACCAAACATAAAAATAAACCTAAAATAAAAACCTAAAACCTAAACCTAAAATAAAAAACCTAAACCTAACTAAAAAATAAAAAAAATAAAACCTAAACCTATAAAATAAAATAAAAAATAAAACTAAACTAAGAAATAAATATAAACCTAAACCTAAAAATAAACTAAAAAACCTAATCTAAAAAATAAATAAACCTAAAATAAATAAATTAAACTAAAATAAATAAAAAATAAATAAATAAAAAATAATAATTAAACTAATAAAAACTAACTAATTTAAAAAATAAACCCTAAACCCTAAATCTTAAACCCTAAACCCTAAACCTAAATAAAATTAAAAAATAAACCCTAAACTCTAAACCCTAAACCCTATATAACCCTAAACCCTAAATAACCCTAAACTTAAAATAAACCTGCTAACCTAAACCCTAAACCCTAAATCCTAAACCTAAACCTAAACCCTAAACCTAAACACTAAACTAAAATAAAAAACCCTAAACCCTAATCCCTAAAACCTAACTTAAACTAAATAAAACCTAATAGTAAAATAAATAAAAAAACCTAAACCTAAATCAAATAAAAACCTAACTAAATCCAAAACCTAAACTTGAAAATAACATAAAATAAAAAATAAAAATAAGCTAAAATAAAATAAATATAAACTTAAACTAAACTAAAAATATATAATAAACCTGAGGATAAAAACCTAAATAAAATAAAACTAAACTTAAAATAAAAAATAGAAAATAAAATAAAATAAAAACTAAATAAAAACCTAAACCTAAAAAATAAACCTAAAAATAAATAAAAAATTAAACCTAATCCCTAAACCTAAAAGAAAAAAAATGAAATAATTAAAATAAAATAAACCTAAACCTATTCTAAAGTAAACTAAACTAAAATAATTAAAACCTAAACCTAAACCTAAACCAAAAATATACTAAACCTAAACCTAAACCTAAACTAAATAAAATAAAATAAAGTAAAAATAAACCAAAACCTAAACTAAAAAATGAAACCAAAAAATAAACCTAAAATTAAAACCTAAAACCAAAACCTAAAAAAATAAAAAATAAAAACCTAAACCTAAACCTAAAAATAAAAAATAAAAACTAAACCTAAAAAAAATATACTAATAAAACATGTTAAAAATAAACTTAAACCTAAACCTAAATCTAAAAAATAAATTAAAATAAAAAACCTAAATTAAAATAAATAAACCTAAAATAAATAAACTAAACTAAATAATAAATAAACCTAAATTAAAAAAATAAAATAAGCTAAAATAAATATAAAATAAACTAAATAAACTGTTTACTTAATTTGCTAAAAATCCCTAAACCCTAAATCCTAAACCCTAAACCCTAAACCCTAAATCATAAACCCTAAACCCTAAAACCTACAACCCTAAACCCTAAACCTAAACTCCAAACCCTAAACCCTAAACCCTAAACCATAAACCCTAAACCCTAACCCTAAACCCTAAACCATAAACCTTGAATAAAGATGTCATCATTAGTAGATCTAAAGAATGACCTAATCCTAACATAGTTATGGTAGCTAAAGAAAATTTCTTCAAGAGAAATACCCTAAACCCTAACCCTAAATAATATTATATTACCATATAATATAGTATAATGTAGCATCATATATTTGAGCATGTAGTGATGTGTTTTTGGATGTTATAAGATGTTTTGAAATGTTTTAATATATTATGGTATTATGCCCTATAGTCTATATTAATATAAATCATAAAAATATTGATTTAATAAATTAGATGATGAAATTTGTTAAATTTGAAGTGGGAGTTAAGTTGTAGTACCAAAGGTGTGCTACACCACTTGTAGTCTAAAAAGTAAGATTTTATGTTCAAAATAAATATTATATGTTGTACAACTTAACATCATATATCATAATATATTGATATGCACATTTTAAATTATTTTAGTATTTTACAATCATGCATGAGCCTACACTAGCATTATTATTTATAAAAATGTTGATTTAGACTTTAAAATGGTGGAATTTGGCCAAATTCATAATAGTAGAGCATGGAATCATAATATATTATTTCAAATTAAAATATGTAAGTGATATGACTAAAATATATAGTTTTTTATTTATACTAATTAATTTTATGATTTTATATCATAAGAAATCCCTTGTGATGTGATATGTAGTATAATATAATATAATATGTTATAGTGTATTATAATATAAGATTTCATAGCATAATGTATCATCAAGCATTATAGCATACTATTGTGTATTACTACTTGTTGTTTAGCATATTTTATTTTGTAATAGTATGTTGTAGTAGAGTTTGTACTGGTATAATTCATAAAATACTAATTTATAGTCGAGATGATGGATTTGGCCAAATTTAAGGTAAGCTTTGGGAACATCATTGGGGTGTGCTATGGTGTGTCATTTAATCAAAAGAATAAAATTTTGCATCAAAATAAATGTTCATTTTTCAACCAAATTTTATAAATTTTTTTTGCTTAAAGTGATTCATTTTAAGGTGTAATGTAAGATAATATATTATATGAAAGCATATTAAAATTTAATGTACATAACAATAAAACTTCACATATATATGAATGTGGTGGTGTTAATAAATGTTATTGTACATTTTAGTGTGTTTAACTTTTGTTATAATACATTGCAAAAAACTCACAAAATGTTAATTTGAAGGTTGAGATGGAAGGATTTGGCCAAATTCATAGCACACACAGAGAAGCAACACCAAAATTATGCTATTTTGTAACATTTCTAATAAAAAAATAATAATTTTACATCCTAAATAAACATTATTCATATTTTGAGAAAATTTTATTATTTATTCCTTTTAAGTGATTCTAATGAGGTGTAATGTTAGACAATATATTATATTATAGCAAATTATAATATAACATCATATATTATAATATAATTTAGTGTGTTTTTCAAACTATAATATGTTTAGCATGTTAATGTATAGTTAGTTCAAGTTTGCACCATCATAAATCATAAAATGTTGATTACAATGTTAAGATGATGTAATTTGAACGAATACATTGTTAGGCTTTTGGTTGAAGTATTAAAGGTGTGCATAAGAGAAGAAATAAGATTTGATGAGAATTCCATGTCAAGGAAATGGAGAGATCTACTACAAGATCACACATGCATTGGACATGACATGTGAGAGTCTATGTCGAGGCATAGAAGAAGAAAATGTGGGGATAAGGCTTGAATTTGATTTGATTATATGATTTATGGAAAGAAGATTGTGGGATAAGAATCTATAATCCACTGGGGATTAAGATTGAATCGACTTTAATTTGTTTTATTTTAACTGTTGTGGAGGCATATTTGCTAGAGATATGGGCTTAAGTCCCCTAGGGATTGGGTATATGAACCTTCCACTAGGGAAGTAGGTTCAGGCTATCCATTGGGATTTGAGTTTGATTTCAGATGTTTTGGATGTATCGGAATAAGAGTTTGGTTGAATTTCTTTAATTTAGACTCAACTAGGGGATTTAGTTTAATTTTGCTCTAGTTAGGAGGTTCATTTTGAATTTAACTTATTTGTTTAACTTGTTTATATATGATTTAGGGCTCCACTAGGAGAAGGGTGTGATTTAACTCCAGGGAAAATTTGATTGGGTTAATTTAATCTTAGTTAATGTATGGACCCTATCAGTGTGGGATGGACCCACTAAGAAGGGGCTATATCAGCCTTGACCTACCTCAAGTTTACAAATCCAAAGGGATAGTCTACTGGCCGTGGGGTAGAGCTAGCCAACCTAAGGGGTTTCCTTTGCGTAATGCAAGAAGAAGGAATAGCAGACTTACATCTTCCAAAGTAAGGAACAATAGCTGGGGTGACTTGTTGGATGCACAACAAATTGAACCTCACCTAGGGAAACTACTGAGTGAATGCCGCTAGGGACTTATGTCAACTCAAAAGTAGTCAAGATTAATTTTATCTTAATTTCATGATATTTGATATGGTTTGTTTGGTTTATTTTTAGTTTGAATTGATGTCATATCCGGTGATGTGAGCTCAATCAAATTTGATAGATTTAATTTATGGATGATGTCTGTGTATGATGGACCCACTAAGAAGGGGCTATATCAAACTTATCATATCGTAGATTTATAAATCCAAAGGGATAGTCTATTGGCCGTAGGGTAGAGCTAGCCAACCTAAGGGGTTACATTTTGGCGTGCAATGGCTATGCTAGAAAAAAGGCATAGTAGACTTACATCTTCTAAAGGGAACAATCACTGGGGTGACCTGTTGGTAGCACAACAAATCAACACTACTTAAGGGTGACTACTAAGTGAATGGCTGGGGACTTATATCAACTTAAGAGTAGTCGTGATTCTATAGGAGTTTTGCCGACACTACCCTCAAGATAGATTCCCGCTTGGGAAAAGATACCGCTAGGATTGTTCTTCTAATCCATAAGTGAATATATATTTTGTTTATATGTTTGCGTGGATCATGTTAGTGTGCGAGGGACCATAATGAGAAGGGGCTATGTAGGCCTTAACTTATCTCAGATTTACTAGACCAAAGGAGAATCTGCACATCCATAGGATGGATTCTCCAACCTCAGTGATGGTTATTATAAAAGGGGAATATCCAATTTGATAGTAACCCGAGTAGTGTCTAAATGGGGTTGCAAAGGATGTGATCCAAATATAGTGCCCACAAGGGAGGTGCTGCTAGGGGAATTATCTTGAGAAAAAAAGAAAGCCCATGTATAGGTAATGGCCAACTCAAGGAGAAAGTAGTAGACTTACATCTGCCATGAGTGGTGTATCCTAAGGTGCGAGAACCAACCTAAGGTGTATCCATCAGCATGAGTGGTGTATCAGTCAGCATAGTGAGAACCAACCAACCTAAGGTGCCTATTGGTGTGCAACAATCAATCTGGAAAGAAAGCATGTAGGCCTACAACTTTCCAAGTGGAACTGATAATCGGGATAGTCTGTCATCAATAGGATAAATGTTATCTAACCTAGAGAGACTACTAAGTGGAGAGCCTTAAGGAAGAATTGGACCTAGACTTGAAGCAGTCATGAGGGAAGGATCCATTAGGGGACTTATCCTAAACCTCAAATATACTCAACCCAGCCAGTGCACGAAGGCTAATCCAAGAAGAAAGTGTAGTAGACTCACATCCTCTTAAATGAAGCCAACATGAGGTAGCTTACCAGCCACGCATTAAGGCCTACCAAACTAACAAGGCTCACAAGGATCAAGTAAGGAAGAAAAGTAAGTAGACTTACATCCTTCAAAGCAAGAACATCATTAGGGTGACACACTAGGTGGTAGCACACCGCCTCACCTAGAGCAGCTAATGAGTGAGTGTCGCTAGGGGCGTTATCTGAACTTAGAGAAGCCCAAGATAAAAGATATGTGTTTGTTTTATATGTTTGTGTGTAGTTTGTATTTGTGTTGTGTCGATGAAGGATAGGACACCTCTCAGGTTTCTTATACCTACCCTAAACACATTATGGTGATTCACAAACAAGAATACTTTTGACATGGAAGAGATTGAATTTGAAATGGAATTTTCATTGATGATAATTATTTTCAAACATGATTTATAATATTTCTTTAAGTAGAGCCCATTGATTGGAAGCATATGACACTCTCCCTTATAATTAATAAGCTGATAAGATCTTCATTGGGAGGCCTTCTCTATGGAGAAAGCGCCTTCCCATGTGGGTTCAAACTTGCCTCCCATGTTACGATGGGCAACAATCAGTCTCCTTAGAACTAATAAGCTCTCACTTGAAAAGCTCTTGGACAGACCAACTTATGGTGAGCTTGAATTATTTTAGCTCTGTATAACTTGAGGTTTTGGCATGCTCACATTAGTCTCTCCTCTAAATATTCAAGCTCTTCTAACTGTAACTTGGCATTATGTTGTAGTGCAATCTTGCTACCCACAACTATCTTTAGTGATGGGAATTGGACTTCTAATGGTTGAATGGCTTGGGACCCATACATTGAGAAAAGAGTAGACTAAGTTGGAGTTCTAAATGTGGTGCGAGTTCAAGGCTTCAACTAACCGCCCATTCCTGTCGCTTGTCGAAAGTGTCTTCTTTAGTATTTACATGAGAGTTTTGTTGAAGGCTTCTGTTTTTCCATGAATAGTTGATGGTAGAATATCTCCAATCTATGTTGTGTCCTTGAGCAAAGTTGTTGATCTCGGTGCTCTCAAATGTAGTACCATTTTAAGATATAAGTCATCTAGGCACTCTGAACCTAAATACAATATAGTTCCTAAAAAACTGGAGCACATGTTGAGTTGTGACCTCTCTGAGTGAAATCACCTTCACCCATTTGGAAAAGTAGTCAGTAGCAGCTAAGATGAATCAAATGACCCTTGGAAGAAGGAGGATCAATCAGACCCACTATGTCTGTATCCCAACACTTGAATGGCCATGAGGCCAATGTAAGATGTAGAATGTTGGGTGGTTTGTGTAGGACCACACCATGTATTTGACATTAGTGGCATCGCCTAGTGGTATCCATGCAATCTTTGATCATCGATGGCGTAGTATCCTAATCTCTTGATCTTAGCTTTCATCTTCGATTGATTGGTTGGCTCCACATAATCGAGTATTCCTTGATCACTCTTAAGGGTTTTGTGCTTGTCTAACATAACCACATATGATTGAAAGATCGAGAAGACACCATCCATAGCATAGAAAATGCTCTACTTCATCCGATGGGCTTGGGATGTCTTGAGGTAGTTTATCTTTATTTAGGTAATCCATGAATGGTTGCCTCCACCCTAACTCCTCATCCTTCTTGGCAATGGAAACCTCCCCTTCAAGAGAGTACTTTTTGATGAGTTCAATATCAATAAGGGATAAGACTTATCTATTTTGGACATTTATTGATATAGACTCATCCTTTGGACATGCCAACTCCTTGGCAAGCTTGGCTAAAAGCATATGCATGTCTTCCTTGAGAGGAATCTTATAAATTATAACCTCTAGGATTTGGCACAACAACTCCATGGTGTACTTATGGTAGTGATGGAGCTTAGGCTTTATAACCTTATAGGACCCAGGGATTTGGTTGATAACTAGCCAAGAATCCTCAAAGATGTTGATGTTCTAGATGCTTAGAGTAATGACTAACTCTGAACCAGTAATCAAAGCCTCATATCGCTGTTGTTGATGCAAGGATTGATGATGAGAATTCTCATCACATCTGAGTTAAGAAAACTATTCCTACCCCTTTCCTAGAATATTAGATTGTGGTTCTTCTCCTCTTGAGAGAAAGCTGCACCATCAAAGTATCCCAACAAATGCTAGTATCCCCTATGTTCATGATTCATTCATCGGGGAGATAATCACTAAGCAGAGAGTTAGCAGGAAGTGGGTGTGCTGCTAAGAAATCCACTAGCGCTTGTCCTTTCACCGCACAGAGGGTTACAAAGATAATGTCAAACTGAGAGGATCATGCCAACCCCATCAGATAGCATTGACCATGTCATGAGATACTATAGTGGATTGATCCTAGAGATTAAGTTCACCTTATGAGGAAGCATGTAGTGTCATAGCTTTTGGGATGTAAAGATTAAAGCTAGGCAATGCTTCTCAATGGGTGGATAATTAGCCTCAGTAGGGATTAGATGATGGCTAAGGTAGTGCTTTTTCCTTCCCTTCATCATTAGCTTGGGCCAACAAAGCACTAAGGGAGTCATCTAATGCAGTAGTGTAAAGTATAAGTGGCTTGCCTGGAATAGGGGCTGCTAAAACCAGCATCATTATCAGGTAATGCTTGATGTCTTTGAAGGCATGCTCACACTTATCATCCCGCATAAACTTGGAATACTTTTTGACAAGTGTTGAGAATGGATGACATCTTCCCGATAGATTGGATATAAAGCATCTTAGATATGCCAACCACCCTTGGAATGATCTAAGTTAAGTTAAACTTTTAGGGGGTGGCATTTCTAATATCACCTTGATATTCTTCAGATCGATTTCGATTCCCTGGTGTCAAACAACAAACCCAAGGAATTTCTTTGAAGCTACTCTGAATGCACACTTCAGCGGGGTTCCTTTTGAGGTTAAATTATCTTAACTATTCAAAAACTACTCTCAAGTCAAAGAGATGTTCTTTCTTTTCTCAACTTTTGATCAAGAGATCATCGACATAGTACTCAACTTGATGATGAATGAGTTAGTCAAGATTGAGTATACATCGGTATGTAGCACCGATGTTTAAGGCGAAAAGGCATGACCTTGTAGCAATAGATTCTGATCAGGGTTCTAAAAGTAGTGTTTCTTTCATCTTCAGCCATCTTTGTTTGGTTATATCCGATGAGCCATCCATGAAAGAGAAGACGCATGAGATGAGGCAATGTCCACCATCAACTATTGGATTGGTAAAAATTCATCCTTAGACATGCCTTATTTAAATCCTAAAATTGCACATATGTGAATTTGGCCATTCTTTTCTTAACATGAAGTTCTAACCAGGTGGGTATTTTTCTTCGATGAAACCACATCAATCAATTTCTTGACTCCATAAATGACATGTTGTTCAATGTCTTATCGCATGCATCTAGGAGCTTGATTGATAGGTTAGTAGGCTCTATTACTAGTTTATGGACCGCTATGTTAGAGCCAATCTGCATCTCTTCATAACTCCTACAAAGTAGTCCTTAAACTCAATCAATAGCCTAAGTCATTAGTTTCAATTTCATTCAACAAAGAACTGACATATTTCAGGTGTGAATCTTCTTCAATTCCTAAGTTGATTTCCTTGAGCTCATCGATGGTTGACTTGATCTCTTCTTCAACTCGGCGGTGCATCTTTCAGATCATCTAAAGTTTCTAAGCATAGCTCCTCATATGAGTTAATGTGATTTGAAAACCTATCGATTCCAAATGATTGGTGATGACAAGAGTAATCATCATCATCGAGACCATACCAAATCCTAATCTGTCTTGAGAGCTTTTGCATTTGTTCTTCCATATTATTTTGAAGTAGTGACCTATGCTTTGACCAAGTATGTGGGATTAACCCTTTCTTTGCTAAATTATGAACACAACCAATCAAAAGGTAATTTATTAAATCTTTATATGAATCATCCTCAAGTTCTACAACTTCTTGACTTGAGGATGACACCCTAAAGAACCTCGAAGTCTTCACAATTGTGGATGACTTAGGGGCATCCTTAACTACCAAACCCTCAGCTTTTTGAGAGGAAAGTGGGGTTAGAGCTAAGGTTCCCAACTGATGCCTAATTATTTCACATATAGACTTGGATACACTTATGCTTGGCTTTGGTGCCACCTCTAAGAGAATCTACTATTGCGAAGAGCTAGCTGGTATGCTAACCATATAAGACTCATCCTATGAGCTAGATTCTAAGTATATAGATGTGTATTTGACATATCTTCTATTGGGTGGCCAATAAGAAGGTTTTCCACCCCTAGACCGACTCAACCTGCCTCTTCCTCTGGAGGTCGTCATCCTACCCATATGTTTGAATGGAGTAATGAACTGTGGTGGAATCTAATGTCGATCCACTTCCTCCTCCAAGTCTATTTTCGCTCCTTTATTTTCCTTTTCATTTTCTTTTCTTTTTCTTTTCTTTTTTTTTTCTCTTTCTTTTTTCTTTTCTTTTTTTTTTCTTTAATTTTAAACTTTGGCCAAGTTCACAAGAATAGACTTGTTGATTTTGAGGAGGTAGTAAGCATCCTCATATATGCCAACCTTGTAAATGGCTTGAGATCTCCGGCATATAGATGATCCCACCTCTCACAACTTCATTGATGTAGAGGATGTATTGTTATTCTCTCATGTATCCATGTATGAGTCTATAATGTGAAACTTGGCTTGGTCTTCCAATCATCTATCTAAGGCAACACTATGGAGCCTAAGGCCTATTGACCTCACTTTTGGAGTGCGATTCAATCTTCCCATCTTAGACTTAGAGTCTTCTAGACATTAAGACTTCCTAGTCATAAGACACTTCTAACAATTTGGTAAACACTTAACCTAAGAAAGACTTAGAAGGGTTAACCATAGATCGTTATGCCTTGGATTAGGATAATCCACCTACCCTACAACCCAAATCCAATCCATGTTCACCTTCTCAAACCAAACCTCAAGTTCAATAAAAACATCAAATTAAAATCCAAATCCAAACCCAAATTCCAAAACCAAATGATTGAAGCTCATGATCAAATCCAAACTTGAAACCCTTCCTAAGTATATGACCTATACCATGGACTTAGCCAAATCTTAATCCACATCAATCCAAAATCAAATTGATTTTCTCATAATCAATTTATATCTTCAATCATCTTCTAAATATAAATCAAATCTACATTCAAATGATCAAAATCAAACTAAATCAAACTAAATCAAATTAAATCAACCCTTCCTAAGCCATATGACCTATATCCCATGGAGTTAGCCAAATCTTAATCCAAATCAAGTCAAAACTCAATTGATTTTCTCACAAATCAATCATATTTTCAATCATCTTCACAAATTTAAATGAATTATACATTTAAATCATAAAAACTAAATCAAGCCAAATCAAAATTCTAAACTTAAGCCACATGACTCAACTCCATGGACTTAGCTAAATTTCTTCATTCCAAAACTCAAATTCAATTGATTTTCTCATGAATCAATCATACCTTCAATCATATTCACAAATATAAATGAAATGTACAATCATCAAGACAAACCAAAATCAACCCAAGTCAAACCCAACTTAACCCTTTTGACTTGAAATGTTCAAATGAACCAAACCCATTTGAACCCAAGCCAATTGTACTTAAATTTATATATCAATCCCAAATCCATATATAAACTCAACTAAGTCAAACTCAACCCAAAATCAAGCCAACTAAACCCAATTGGTCCACTTGACCCAAAGTGGCCAATTTGACCTATTTGAGCCAAGTTCTAATCCTACCCAAATTGGATTGAACCAAGCCCATCAAAACCTCCCATCATGATTGTTGATCACCCTAGTTGATCAATTGTAACAAATTGGGTCAAACCAAGTCAACTTGGTCATTTGACCAAGTCAACCCCTTTATCCATATGAATCCAAACTAGCTAAATTGCAACCTAAGCCAAATCCCTTGAAACCATTGATTCATACCAAATCAGAATCAATAATTGAATATGGCTTGACCTTAAATTGAGTCAAGCCAAACCCAATTGGCCCTCTTGTTGACCCAAATTGACCTAAAAGTCCAAATTGGATCAAATCAAAATATAAACCAAATTGATTGCAACCAATGACTCAAGTTCATTCCAAATTGATTATTGAACTTGACCAAAGTGATGATTGGACCCAATTAAACCCAATGACCTACTTAGCCCAATTTGACCTAAAGGATCAAGTTAGCCTAAATTAAAACCAAATCCAAATTAATTAAAACCAAAGCCTACAATCATCTTCAATTGGTCAACTAAACCCAAACCAAAAGCTAACCCAGCCAATTTGGCTAATTTGTTCAAATTGGTCAACTTAACCCATTTTACCCAAATGAATTCAAATGACCCAAAATCAAATCTATGCCAAAATAAACCAAACCAATTGAACCAAAACATCCCAAATGATCATATGAACTTGACCAAACCTTGGTTTGACCTAATTTGACCAATTTCAATTGACCCAAACCAACCCAATTTGACCTAAATGAGTCAAATTGAGCCAAACCTAACCAAATCAACTCCAATTGACTTGAATTTGGCTAACCCATTTTGGCTCATTTCAAATCTGCCTAAATCAAATCTAATGCCAAATGATCATTCTACTCTTAGGTTAAGGGCATCACATGAGATAAATCACCCATGTAAGTTATCATTTCCATTCCTTGGCCACTTGGTACTCTTGCAATGGTCCACCTATGCACCTAGGACACTACCGAACTTGACCCAATGGGTGGTTGGGTTGGCCATGACCCATGGGAGGTGAAATCACCTCACCCTTCCCATTGGAGCATTTGAAACCCGTAGGACACCCATGATTCCTCCTTGGCAGCCACCTCCACACCTTCAACCAACCAAGCACTCACTCCTCCTGCCACCCATGACTCGAGATGGTTAGACTACTATAAGCCAAACCCCATCCCACTATCATATACTCCCTCATTTCCACTCAAACACATACAAAAATCATTCCTTGGAGCCCTAGCTACCCAAGAGGACCCTATAGAGCCATTTCCTAAGTTCCCAATCTCATTCCTCTATCAAAAAATGCCATTCTTTTTTATCCCAAAATAAGACATTCCCATATCCAACCAAACTTCCCCATTTCTCCATCAAACTCAAATTAACTGCATGTACCTTCCTATGTCTCTTGAGCAAGAATGAATCATCTCCCAAGCTTTTGAGCACTAGAGGTGTGACTTGATCAAGCCAAGCTCTAAATTCTCATGGCCTTCCAATGAATGTGAGGAATTGATCCAATTGTCAACAGAGCTTCATCTCCACTAGATGAAGCTTCCTCAATCGCTCAAGCCACTAGTCTTGATCTGATGTATGCTTCCAAACTGATCTTTAGGCAAAAATGGGTTGGAGCTTTTTGAAGAAAACTTGCATCTCATGTGATTTTGATCATTGGATCCCCTCTGATCGATGTCATGAAGGTGTGGGATTAATCACAGCCGTTCTACATGATCAAGTGAGAAGTGGTGGATGGACTCCATTCTCCCTCACTCGCGTGATGTTACATCACGTATCGTCCGTTCTACATGATCAAAATGGATGGTCATGATTAGATCTACTAAATTGATCTAATTTAATCCTATTAAGTTGTGGGATTAATCATAGCCGTTCAATCTTAAATGAGACGGTGAATGAGAAAGCATGTCCGTCGCTATCACACAGGCGCTGAGTCAGATAAGTTTTAAGTAGCCAATCCTGCACTGCCATGTGGAAAGCATGCTATGTCAGCACGCCACATGGCGCCAACATGATTAGGCTTTAATTAGGCTTAATTAATCATTTTTAATGGCTAAAACTTCTAAAAATCATAAAAAATCATAGAGAAACTAAAAAATGCAAATAAATACTTATTTTAAAGGTATTTTGGAGGATAATTAATTAAAATGATCTTAATTTTAGTAATTAAGGTTTAATTAAGTTTAATTACAAAATTAATTAGCTTTATTACTCTTTAATTACTTGAGCAATTAATCCCAAATTTTGTGGGTTAATTTAATGGAATGACCTCTACCTCCATGATTTTCTTGGGATTTATTGCTCACTTAATTAAGAAGATTGACTAATTAAACCTTAACTACTCTTTTAAGTTAATTAATGATTAATTAATCCCATGAATATAATAAATTAGCTAATTAAGTTTATTAATCATTGTTCAGATTAAGTGAACTAAGGAATAAGGTTGGGACCCCTTTCCTAAGTTCATTTGACCCTTTTAAAATGAAATTAATTAAGATTTAACTAATTAATTAAATCACTTAATCAAATTGAAATCATAATCACATTAGACCTTAATTAATTAAATCATGGGGTAGATCTTGTTTAATAACTTAAAGAGTTTAATGAAATTATGGTTAGTCCACATGAGGAAAACCATAAGAGTAATTAAAGTCCCTTAATCTAATTAACTATTAATCTTGAGCCAATATTCCCCTTTATTTCCTAGATCATTGCAGTTTATTTTCCATGCATATCATGTTGGCTCATAATTATTTAGTTAATTACTTTAAGGTGACATAGTAAGAGTAATTAATTCATCTAATTAAGGGTTCAACTTAATTAACCCATAAAATCAATTAATTACATTTCCTTAAATTAAATCAAATCAAATCACTAATGGGAATGGGTTTAAAATAAGTGATGATTTCTCTTCTCCTCTTTAAATCAAATAAAATCCAAAACTTAATTAATAAAGACATTTTGGTTTGCTTTAAATAATCTTATTTTATTTGATTATCCTTAAGATCTAGTTTGGTTGAATGAATCACATGCTTATATTTGACTATTCTCCTTCCAATCATGTTAAATTTCGTATGTCATTTCAATTCATGCATCCATCTTTTCAAAATCAAGTAAAATATAATGGATTTACTTTATGTAATCTTGCATGTGTTGATTTAATTTAATATATGCGTGGCTATTATCACTATTAAATCCAAATGTATTTTCAAAAGCTTATAAATGAATAATAATATGAGATGATGCTAGTTATAAATACATAAGAAATGCATTTGCTTATAGTTTAAGTGTATGAATTTTAGGTTCTTTTTCCTCTATTCATGTGTTAATTTATATAAGATTGAATGGTAATGGGTATATATTCGACATCCTGAACATGAGGCTTTAGCTAGCCCCAAGGAGGTCATTTGATTACCTCACTTTTAACAAAGACATACCCATTTGATTTCATTCTTATGTATTTCAATTAGAATTTGGATTGAGCTTTAATTCATATATATAAAATGATTCAATAAAAAATATACAATCTTTGAATGGTTTTCTTTCCTCATTTATGTATACATCCATGTGTGTCCAAGAAAAGCAAGTATATAGACATCCCAAGAATGAGGCTTTAGTTAGCCCAAGGAGGTCATTTGATTACCTCACTTCTTTTTAACAACAACACATACTTGCCTATATCTTTGTACATGTATATGCATATGTGATTAGTGAATAAAATCCCATTTTACATTAAAATTGCATGCATTCATAATTGACTGAGTGGTTGAATTAATTGTCAATATGATTTGGAACTTACTTTCTATGTTCATGTATATGAATTTACATATAAATGCAAATGGGTATATAGTCTGGACATCCCAAGAATAGCTTTAGCTAGCTCCAAAGAGGTCATTTGATTACCTCACTTGGTTTAACAATGGCACATGCCTATTTAATTCTTATGTCCTTTTGTATAAGAATTTGGATAAAGTTTTAAATTAATATGTTCAAACAAATAAAATATAAATTTAAACATACACATACATTCATCATTTAAGTAAAATATGTTGCATGTATAGATATACTTAAGATTAAATCATATGCATGTTACCTGTGATGGAAAGGAATGATTTAATATATGTCATGTGGTAGTAATTCAATTAAATTAATCTTATGATGCCTTTCATTTTGAATAAGATTATTTAAAGTGAACCTAAACATGGGATTAACTAAATCATTTAATAAGCCATTCACTAAAGAGAACTAAATCAAATTAATATACTTTAGAAAGTGACTTAAGGTAGGGATGAAAGAGGGCAACCTCTTTTTCTCTTTATAACACTTAGTTGCTAAGTGTAATCAAATGAAAAAAAGAAAACACAATTTAAAATTCTCAAATCAATTAAACTACTTCAAGTGAAATCAACCTTTCATGTTAAATTGAATCCTTCTACACTTAGAAAATACAACACTAATGCCTAACAAGACTTACCACACAAGCCTTAATACACACATTAGAATTAAGTCACCACTTCTAGTGAGGATGGTGTATGATGTGATATATGATTTTTTTATGATGCATTATTTTAGATTGGATGTTAGGGTGTATGCTTCATAGACTGGATGATAGGCCAATATTAGCCTAATCATGTTTTCTACAAGGGATTATGCTTAAGGGATGCTTAAAAATAAATGTGAATGCTCTTTTGCAGGTTGCTTAAATCCTTAAGCAAAATCAAAGTTAGATGTAGCTTACCCATATGTAGGTACTAAGTCCAAATTATAAATACAATTGGGGATTATATGTATATTTAGCAAACATCTATTTTGTGTGTGTAGTTAGATTTACTTTTCCCATAGAAATGTAATTTTTGTGATAGAATTAGGATTAGTGTCATGGGGATTAGATGATGAAAGGCAAGTTTTGTCCTAGGGTGCCTTATGATTCCTTTGAAGCAAGCACCATCCAAATCAAAGAAGGAACCAAATCATAAATGAAGATATGAAGAAAGAAGACCCCATAGCATTTAATACAATTATAATTATTTTTCATATTCAGTTGTATAAGGGTAGAGCTCTACCCCCATCTTTTCTCTCTTGGGTTATGAGGTGCCCACGACCTAACCTTTTATTCTTTTATGATAGTTTATATAATTGTTTGATGTTATGTTTACATTGTGTATTAGATGACATGCTTTTCATAGTTTCTTAAATGATTGATGCTTTAATGTGTGGCTTGGATATGATTAGGCTCTTAGGATAAAATAGCTTTTCTACCCAACTAATCACTCATAACTAAATTTTAAACGCTCATAACCTCATCATAAAGCCTAAGACATAAATAATATAATTAAAAGATTTAGCAACCCCTTTGTTGTATGGTTGTATGTTTCACATCATGCATGCATATTCTTTCTCTCTTGAACATGAAGGATCTCCATCCTTGCACTATAAAGGAATGCTTGACCTATGAGGGCATCCCTTGAGGTGGAGAATGCCTTCTACTGATTTGATATAACCTATTTCATCATGCATTTAAGCATAAGAAATCCTAAAGCCTCAACCAAAATGATGTTTCTAAAATGAAATAAAATTTGAAAATATTTTGCATCTATAGATTAAGTCATATGCTTATACCACTCATGCTCTAGTCTCTTAGGGAGTGTGTTTAGACTTTAGTCTCTTCTAATTAAATAACTACCCTAGCTATCTTGCAATTCATAAGACTGGAATACATGGTTTTAAAATCATAGGAGTTAGTGGAGGCCACTCTATGCTTTTAAGTCCATAAGTCGTGCAATTTATTCTCTCTTGTGGAGGTAAACCCTTATGTCCATCTCGCTTAGATTTAGGTCATGCTTTAGCTCATACTAAAGCTCCCTAGATTTAGGATCTGAGGTAGCTATTTCCTTTGGGCTATGAGCATAAATCCTCACCTCTTAGGCATTCCCACAACCTTATTTTGGTGGATTATAAGCCCTAGTAATCTAATTAAATTTCAACTCAAAATATATAAATATCCTCAACTTCAAAATTATAAAGCCCAACCATAGATAGGTTGGAATGTTTATTAGGCTTCCTTATCATAAGCATTTCCTACTTATTTCATTTGGATTCCAAAAATAAGTCTTCTCCTTGAACTTTCCCAATTGATTTTCCAAATACAACCAATCTTTCATAGTCTAACCTTTAAATATTTGGAGATGATAATTGTCTACTTTAATCGAGAGTATTCTTAGGAAATTTCATTTCCTAAGATGTAATTAACTATAGAGGCTTGCCTCCATAGGAAACTTAAGAACCTAGTTTAATATAAACCCTACTTTATTCATCCATGTAAAGTAGGGGAGAAATCTCTAGTACATTCAAGACCCATCAAGCTAAGAGTCCTTATTACTTGATTAGGTCTAATTTAGGTGATGTCTCTATCTTTGAGATAGTACATCATACCTCAATCTTGTACCCATCACCTCAAAAGTGTCCCCTTACATCTCCATGGTGTCCTCCCACCCCCCGCATCCAAAATAAAGACCACAAGACCCTCTCACCTTGTTCATTGAATCCTCTTAACATCATCCTTTCTTTTTAGAGTTTGGAGATGTCATCCTGGCAAGTGATCTTAGACTCATAATGTTGACCGATACACTTGGTCAACCAAAACCTTGGATAACCTATATTTGCAAACATCCACTCTAATGTAAAGAGGCTGTTGTTCTCGGTCATCCCTAGGAGTAAGTCTACATCCAATGTAACTCTAAGATGTCCTTCGAGTGACATGCCTCCTTTAGTAGTGCCAAGCTAAGTATCTCTAGATCAAGTAAGGCCTTGATTAGAGATTCCCTCATCTCTTGGATAAGACAAGGGCATATGCTTAACTTAGCTAGAAACTTTCTAAGGTGAGCTAGACATTGTAATCAACTCTGCATTGGTCCCCATAAGCATATCCATGGGTGGAGTATTTTATTGAGGGGCTATCTGCTCACTCGAACTAATGACTTGCTTACCATTATTTGAGGTGCTACCCTAGGAGGTAGAACTTTGCCACTGCGTAGGTTGACTACTATGACTTCTTGGAATGATGAGCTTGTGGAAAGTTCTACCTTCTCATCGCATACCTACAACTTCCTATGAGATCCTCGAGTCGCTAACTCCAAGTCAATCTCAAGAGGTGAACCCAATTGATTTAGAGAAGGATAGTCAATCAATCGAAAGGAAAGGATCAAAACTACTAAAGCTATTATTATTTAGAGACTGAGAGTTTTCAATAGGAATAAAATCAAATTTTCTTCATTTTTTTTTGGGTGGAGGTACATGATAGAAATCAAGTAAGTAGAGTGAGGGATTTAGTGCCCTTTGAGATACAATGCTCTTGTGAGAAGAGGAGCTAGTAGAAGAGGTGGTAGAACGGTGGAGGGAGTACTAGACCGATGGTGGCAATGCTAGGACTATCCCAGCAAGTATGGTGAGTCTCGGGTGGCTATCACCATCCCTAGTTATCCTTCATAAGCAAACCTTCCTTGGTGTTGGAGGTTTGAGCTACTGTGCACCTACAAGGAAAGCTTCTTGATCTTAGAAATGATCTTAGAGGTTTGGATAGGGAGATATCCTAACCTTCTTTGGTCTTAAGAGGATCAAGTATCCCAAATGATTACTCTAACAACGGATGGTTGTTCTAATAAGTATTCCTTAAGGATAACTATCGCTCTCAACTTGTAGTTCTGCTCAAGCTAGTCCTTAAAAGTGAGACAATTCTCTAAGACATGGTCTAACATGTGGTAGGAGCAATAGCTAGGATCATCATTGCCCACTTCCTCCACCTCTTAGGCTAAAAAAGTCGGTTTCTTTAAGATATTATTAAAGATTTTCCTAACTACCTCCCTCTTGAATTAATATGGCTTAATCAATCTATCGAAAGAGTAGGAAAGTACTACCTCTGATGGATATGAATACCGCTGTTAGGCTACTAAGATGCTGGAAATGGTCATTGTGGTGGCTGGTAAGATGGCCAGGGTGGTGGAAGAGGAGGTGGCAAAGGAGGCTACTGAGCTTGTAGTCTCTCAAATTGATCTTTGGCTAGCTTCCCTCTGTTCACAAGCACAACTATCCCTAGCTTCTTCTCAAACACCTTTTATGGCTTGGGCCTTGATGATTGGTTGGGAAAGGGAAACTATATGTAGGCTAGCCATCTTGTTGATTAATTTCTCGATTATTTTGATGGTAAAGCCCTTAAGCATGAAGGCGACGGGGCCATGAATATTCTTGAGAAGAATCTCAATACCAAGCTTCTTATTATGGTTCTATTTCATGCACGTTGTGTCACTTGAGAATGTAATCAACAAGGGACTCGCTGCTTTACAATGAGGTCTTACAATGACCCTCAAGCTCCATCAAACCTATTGATGAAGAGGTGCTCCAACTCAAAAGTCTTCATCGAACTAGTTCACTACCAATCAAATGCAACAAACTTAACTAAAAAGGCAAGAGGATGTATTACCATGTGTGCAACATACTAAATGTGTGCAATCTATTATCGGGGTTCTCACTACATCAAAGATCTTGAAGGATGGCGAACAAAACCCTAAATAAAATAAAACTAAACAAAAAAAACCAAACCTAAAAAATAAAAATAAAACCTAAACCAAAACTAAAAGAAACCTAAACCTAAAATAAACAAAATAAAATAAACATAAACCTAAACTAAAATAAACTAAACCTAAATCCTAAACTAAATGAAATAAAATAAATTAAATATAAACCTAAACCTAAACTAAAAAAAATTAAAAATAAACCTAAAATAAAAACCTAAAACCTAAACCTAAAAAAATAAAATAAAAAACTTAACATAAATGTAAAAATAAAAATTAAAACCTAAACTTAAAATATAAAATAAAAATAAAACTAAACAAAAAAGTAAACATAAACCTAAACCTAAACCTTAAAAATAAACTAAAATAAAAAAACCTAAATTAAAATAAATAAAAATAAAATAAAAAACCTAAACTAAAATGAATAAAACTAAAATAAATAAACTAAACTAAATAAAAAATAATAAATCAATCTAATAGAAATAAAAATAAAATAAACTATAATAAATAAAAAATAAACTAAATAAACCTAAATAACACTTAAAATTAAAATAAACTACAATAAATAAAAAATAAACTAAAATAAATAAAAAATAAACTAAATAAATATAAACGTCTTGGTTTACTTAATTTTTTTAAAAAATAAACCCTAATATCTAAACCATAAATCCTAATCCCTAAACCTAAACCCTAAACCATCAAACTAACCCTAAACTCTAAACCTAAAAACCAAAAACCTGAAAACCTAAACCCTAAACCTAAACCTAAACCTAAAACCTAAACTAAACATAAACCTAAACATTAACCTAAACTAACCTAAACTCCTAAACCTAAAACTAAACTTAAACCTAAACTAACCTAAACCTAAACCCTAAACCCTAAAACCTTAAACCTAAAACTAAACCCTAAAACTAAACTAAAAACCTAAACCTAAACTAAACCTAAACTACACCTAAACCTAAACCCTAAAACTAAACCTAAACCCTAAACCTAAACCTAAAACCTAAACCTAAACCCTAAAACCATAAACCCTAAAACACTAAACCCTAAACCCTAAATGTAAAATCCTAAAACCTAAACCTAACTAAATAAAACCTAAAAATAAAATAAATAATAAAACCTAAACCTAAATAAAATAAAATAATAAAATAAAACTAAAACCTAAACTAAAACCTAAACCTAAAACTAAAACTAAAAATAAAATAAAAGTAAAAATTAAAAATAAACTAAAAGAAATAAAATAAAAATGTAAACTAAACCAAAAAGTAATATAAACCTAAGAATAAGAAACCTAAATAAAATAAAAAACTAAACATAAAATAAAAAATTAATAAACCTAAAATAAAATAAAAATTGAATAAAAATCTAAACCTAAAAATTAAACCTAAAAATGAAACCTAAAAATAAATAAATAATAATAGCCAAACCTTAAACTAAAATTAAAAACTAAACCTAAAATAAAAAAGTAAAATAAACATAATAAAATAAACCTAAACCTAAATTAAAATAAATTAAACTAAAATAAATAAAGCCTAAACCTAAACCAAAAATAAACTAAACCTAAACCCAAATTAAAATTAAATTAAATAAACTAAAAATAAAACTCAACATAAACTAAAAAATAAAAGCTAAAAATAAAAATAAAATAAAAACCTAAAACCTAAACCTAAAAAAATAAAATAAAAACCTAAACCTAAACCTAAAATAAAAAATAAAACCAAAACCTAAAAAATAAAATAAAAATAAAACTACACTAAAAAATAAACATAAACCAAAACCTAAACAAAAATAAAATAAAATAAAAAACCTAAACTAAAATAATAAACATAAAATAAATAAACTAAATGAAATAAAAAATAAAATATGCCTAAATAAAAATAAAAAATAAAATAAACTAAATAAACCTTAACCTTACTTAATTTAAAAATAAATAAAAAAATAAAGATAAATAAATAAATTGTAACCCTAAATCCTAAACTCTTAAACTAACCCTAAACCCTAAACTCTAAACCCTAAACTTACAACCCTAAATCCTAAATAAAACCCTAAACCCTAAACCCTAAACCCTAAACCCTAAAACCCTACCCTAAACCCTAAACCCTAAACCCTAAACCCTAAACCTAAACCTAAACCCTAAACCCTAAACCCCAAACCCAAAATAAAACCCTAAACCCTAAACCCAAAACCCAAAACCCTAAACCCAAAACTTAAACCCTAAACACTAATAACATAAAAACCTAAACCTAAACTAAATAAAACCTAAAAATGATATAAATAAATAAAAACCTAAACCTATATAAAATAAAATAAAATAAAATAAAATAAAAACCTAAACTAAAACCTAAACCTAAAAAATAAAAAAAATAAATAAAAACTAAAAAAAATAAAATAAGTAAAAACTTAAACTAAACTAAATAAATAAAAAAACCTAAATAAAATAAAAACTAAACATAAAATAAAAATAAAATTAACTTAAAATAAAATAAAATAAAAACTAATTAAAAACCTAAACCTAAAAAATAAACCTAAAAATAAATAAAAAAAAACCAAAACCCTAAACTAAAAAGAAACCTAAACCTAAAATAAACAAGCTAAAATAAACTAAACTAAAATAAATAAAAGCTAAACCTAAACCTAAAGTAAATAAAATAAAATAAACCTAAACCTAACCCTAAATTAAAAAATAAAACCTAAATATAAACCTAAAATAAAACCAAAACCTAAATAAAAAATAAAATAAAATAAAAAACTTAAAATAAAATAAAAAAAATAAAACCTAAAAAATTAAAAAATAAAACTAAACTAAAAAATAAACATAAACCTAAACCTAAACCTAAAAAATAAACTAAGATAAAAAACCTGAACTAAAATAAATATACCTAAAATATACCTAAATAAAAATAAAAAATAAACATCAATAAAGAATAAAATAAACTAAAGTAAATAAAATGAGCTAAAATAAAGAAAATATAAACTAAATAAATTAAGTAAACCTAAACCTATCAATTTACCTAATTTATTTATTTTTTTAAAAAATCCAAAACCCAAAACCAAAAATCCTAAACCCTAAATCTTAAACCCAAAAACCTAAACACTAAACTAAAAACCCTAAACCTACAATCCTAAACCCTAAACCCTAAACCTTCAACCCTAAACCCTAAACCCTAAACTCCAAACCCTAAACCCTAATCCCTAAACCCTAAAAACCTAAATTAAATAAAATATTAAAATAAAAAAGTAAAAAACCTAAACTTAAATAAATTAAAAAATTAAAATAAAATGAAAACCTAAACTAAAACTGAAACCTAAACCTAAAAATAAAATAAAATAAACTAATAAAAATAAATTAAATTAAAATAAATTATAACTTAAACTAAGCAAAAAATAAGATAAACTTAAGAATAGAAAACCTAAATAAAATAAAAAATAAATTTAAAATAAAAATAAAAGAAACCCAAAATGAACCTAAAATAAAACAAAATAAAAACTAAATAAAAACATAAACCTAAAAAATAAACCTAAAAATAAAACCTAAAAATAAATAAAAAATAAATTTAAACCATAAACTAAAAAAAACATAAACCTACACTAAAATTTACTAAACTAAAATAAATAAAACCTAGACCTAAACCTAAACCTAAACTAAAAATAAAAAATAAACTAAAAATAAACCTAAACCTAAACTTAAAAATAAAAATAAAAAAAAACTAAAATAAAAATCCAAAACCTAAACCTAAACCTAAAAATAAAAAGAAAAACCTAAACCAAAAAATAAAATAAAAATAAAACTTAACTAAAAAATAAACCTAAACATAAACATAAACCTAAAAAAGAAACTGAAATAAAAAAATAAAGTAAAATAAATAAACTAAAAAATAAATAATAAACATAAATAAAAATTAAAATAAAATAAATTAAAATAAATAAAAAATAAATTGAATAAACTAAATAAACTTCAACATGCCAGTATACTTAATTTTTTATAAAAAAAACTAAACCCTAAGCTAAACCTAAACCCTAAAAATAAACTTAAAATAATGTAAACTTATCGATTTACTTAAATTAAAAATAAACCTAAACTAAAACTTCAACCCTAAACCTAAAACCTAAACTATAAATCCTAAACTTAAAAAAAAAACTAAAATAAATAAATAAAAACCCCAAACCCTAAAAACCCTTAACCCTAAAGCCTAAACACTAAACCATAAACCCTAAACCCTAAACCCTAACCCTAAACCCAAAACTCTAAAACCATAAACCCTAAACCATAAACCCTAAACCCTAAAAAAAAACCTAAAGATAAAATAAAATAAAACTCAACTAAAAAAATATACCTAAACTAAACCTAAAATAAAAAAATAATCTAAAATAAAAAACCTAAACTAAAATAAATAAACCTAAAATAAATAAACTAAACTAAATAAAAATGAATAATAAACCTAAACAAAAATAAATAAACTAAATAAACTTAAACCTATCAGTTTACTTAATAAAAAGATAATCCCTAAATCATAAACCCTAAACCCTAGCACTAACTGTAAACCCTAAACACTAAACCTACAACACAAAACCTACAACCCTAAACCCTAAACCCTTAGCCCTAAAACCTAAGAAACCTTAAGCCCTAAATCATAAACATAAACTAAAACTTGAACCCTAAACCTAAAACCTAAATCCTAAATCCTAAACCCTAAACCTATAACCCTAAACCCTAAACCCTAAACTCCAAAACCATAAACCCCAAACACAAAACCTAAAACCCAAAACCTAAAACCCAAAATGCAAAACCCTAAAGCCTAATTTACCTACACCCCAATCTAACCCTAAACTCTAAACCATAAAAATAAACTAAAAATAACCTAAACCTATCAGTTTACTATTTTTAAAAATAAACCTAAACTAAAACCAGAACCTTAAACCTTAAACCTAACCACTAAACCCTAAACCTTAAACCCTAAACCCTAAACCAGTAAACTTAAACCTTAAACCCTAAAAATAAAAAAAAATGAAAGAAAAAGAATCTTAACCCTAAACTCTAAACCCTAAAACTAACCATAAACCTACAACCCTAAACCATAATCCCTAAACCCTAAACCCTGAAATGCTAAACCCCAAACCTTAAACCCTAAACCCTAAACCCTAAACCCTAAAAACCTAAAACCCTAAAGCCTAAACCCTAAACCCCTAAACCCTAAACCCTAACCCTAAACCCTAAACCCTAAAACCCTAAACCCTAAACCCTAAACCATAAACCCTAAACCAAAACCCTAAACCCTAAAACCTAAAACCTAAACCTAAACTAAATAAAACCTGAAAAGAAAATAAATAAAAAAAACATCAACCTAAATAAAACAAAAAAATAAAATAAAATAAAAACCTAAACTAAAACCTAAACCTAAACCTGAATATAAAATAAGATGAAAAATAAAATCTAACTAAAATAAAATAAAGAAAAACCTAAACTAAATTAGAAAATTAAATAAACCTATGAATAAATATCTTTAATAAAATAAAAACTAAATGTAAAATAAAGATAAATTAAACTAAAAATAGAAATAACCAAATAAAAACCTAATCCTAAAAAATAAGCCTAAAGTAAAGCCTAAAAATAAATCAAAAATAAAACCTAAACCCTAAACTAATAAAAAACTAAACCTAAAATAAAAATAAAATAAACAAAATAAAAAAACCTAAACCTAAACTAAAATAAACTAAACTAAAATAAACAAAACCTAAACCTAAAATAAGCTAAACCTAAACCTAGACCTAAACTAAATAAAATAAAAATAAACTAAAAATAAAAATAAATCTAAACTGAAAAATAAAACCTAAAAATAAACCTAAAATAAAACCTAAAACCTAAACCTAAATAAAATAAAATAAAATGTAAATAAACCTAAAAGAAAACTAAAATAATAGACTTAAAATAAATAAACTAAACTAATAAAATAATATATATATATAAATAAAATAATAAAATAAAATTAACTATAAAAAATAAAATAAATTAAATAAACTAAATAAACTTAATAAACCTAAACATAAAAGTTTATTTTTAAAAAAACCCAAAACCCAAATAAACTTAAACTATCCCTAAGATTTTAAACTCCTAAACTAACCCTAAACCATAAACCCTAAACTAAACCCTAAACCCTAAACCTAAAAAAACCTAAAACCCTAAACCTAAACTAACCTTAACCCTAAACCCTAATCCTAAACTATAAACCTAAATGATAAACTAACCTAAAACTTATACCTAAACTATAAAACCCTAAAATACCTAAACCTAAATCCTAAAATCCAAAACCTAAAACTAAAAATCCTAAACCTAAATCTTAAACCTTAAACCCTAAACACTAAACTCTAAAAGTAACCCTAAACCCTAACCCTACAACCATAAACCCTAAACCCTAGAAAACCTTAAACACCAAACCTTAAACCCTAAACCCTAAAACCTAAAAACTATAACCCTAAATCCTAAACTCCAAACCATAAACCCTAAACCCTAAACCCTAATCCCTAAACCTTAAAAACTTAAACTAAATAAAATATTAAAATAAAATAAAAAAAACCTAAACCTAAATAAATAAAAAAATAAGAAAACTAAAAAACTAAACTAAAATTGAAACTTAAACCTAAAAATAAAACAAAATAAACTAATAAAAATAAAAGAAAATAAAGTAAATAATAACCTAAATTAAACTAAAAAATAAGATCAACTTAAGAATAAAAAACCTAAATAAAATAAAACTAAATTTAAAATAAAAATAAAATAAACCCAAAATGAACCTAAAATAAAACAAAATAAAAACTAAATAAAAACATAAACCTAAAAAATAAACCTAAAAATAAATAAAAAATAAAACTTAAACCATAAACTAAAAAAAACATAAACCTACACTAAAATTTACTAAACTAAAATAAATAAAACCTAGACCTAAACCTAAACCTAAAATAAATAAAATAAAATAAACTAAAAATAAACCTAAACCAAAACTTAAAAATAAAATCTAAAAATAAACCTAAAATAAAAATCCAAAACCTATACCTAATCCTAAAAATAAAAAGTAAAACCTAAACCAAAAAATAAAATAAAAATAAAACTTTACTAAAAAATAAACCTAAACCTAAAAAATAAACTAAAATAAAACCTTAAAGTAAAATAAATAAACTAAAAAAATAAAAAATAAACATAAATAAAATTAAAATAAAATAAATTAAAATAAATAAAAAATAAACTAAATAAAGTTCAACATTAATATACTAATTTAAAAAAAAAACCTAAATTAACCAAAATAAAATAGCAATACGTAA
>JAKCPB010000554.1:0-121742 GCA_021442155.1 Cymbidium sinense
GATGGGAGTTGGACTTCTAATGGTAGAATGAGACCCACTAAGGAGAAAGGGTATTGGTTGAGTTCTATATGTGTGTAGGTAGAGGCTTCAACTATTGCTCATGCCACTCTTGTTGTATTTGTCAGTGTCTTCTTATTTGGATGAGAGTTTTGTTGAAGGCTTCTAAGCTGTTTTCCTTGGGTAGTTGATGGTAGAATATCTAATATCTATGTCTTTGGGCAAAGTTGTTGATCTCGGTGCTCTTGAATGGTCATTATCAGATATAATTTGTCGAGGAACTCCAACCTATATGATATGGTTCCTAAAAATTGGAGCACATGTTGGTGTGACCTCTGAGTGGAATCACCTTTATTTGGAAAAGTAGTAGTAGAAGCTAAGATGAGCGATGACCCTTAGAAGAAGAAGGATCAATCCACTATGTGGTACAACACTCAAATGTCTGAGAGGTAGGATGTAGAATGTTGGGTGGTTGGTGTGACCACCTATGTATTGACATTGGTGGCATCTAGATTCCATGCAATCTTTGATCATCGATGGCTAGTAGTATCCTAGTCTCTTGATCTTGGCTTTCATCTTGGACCAGTTGGTTGGCTCCACATAATCACGAGTGTACCCTGATCATGATATGGGCTTTGTGCTTGTCTAAACAATGTAACCACATATGATCGAAGACCACGGTACAAGACACCATCCACAGCATAGGAAAGTGCTCTCTACTTCATCGATGGGATTGAGACTTCTTGAGAGTTTTCTTTATTTAGGTAATCTAACTCTCATCCTTCTTGGCAATGGCAACCTCCTCTTCAAGATAGTACTTTTTGATGAGTTTAATATCAATAAGGGATAAGACTTGTCTATTTTGGACCTTTATTGATATGGACTCATCCTCAACTTACCAACTCCTTAGCTTGGCTAAAGCATATCTTTATGTTCTCTCCTGAGAATCTTATAAATGATAACCTGGATTTGGGACAAACAACTCTATGGTGTAGTTGTGGTAGTGATGGAGCTTGGGCTTTATAACCTTATAGGACCCAATTATTTGGTTGATAACTAGAATCAGAAGATGTTGATGTTTGGATGATTAGAGTAACTAACTCAGGCAAAGCCTCATGTTCATTATTGTTGAAGGATTGGATAGATGATATGAGAATCTCATCACATCGAGGTCAGTTAAGAAGAACTATTCCTACCCTGCCTTTTTTTGGAATAGTAGATTATGGTTCTTCTCCTCTTTGAGAGAAGCGCACCATCAAAGTACATCTCCCAATGGTGAATGCTAGCATCCCTAAGTTCATGATTTGTTCATCGGGGAGATCATCACTAAGCGAGAATTGAAGTGGTGTGTTGCTAAAAATCTAGTGCTTGTCCTTTCATAGAGGGTATGAAGGTAATGTCAAATTGTAGAGGATCATGGACCGTCATGCCAGAGATCAGATAGTGTCGTGTCATGAGGTACTATAGTGGATTGATCCTAGAGATTAAGTTTCTTATGAGGAAGCATGTAGTGTATAGCTTTTGGGATGCAAAGATTAAAGCTAGGCAATGCTTCTCAATGGGTGGATAATTAGCCTCAATAGGGATTAGATGATGGCTGAGGAAGTATAGTGCATTTTCCTTCCCTTTCATCATTGGCTTGGGCTAACAAAGCACCAAGGGAGTCATCTAACACAACAATGTAAAGTATGAGCGGCTTAGGGATAGGGCTGCTAGATGATGATGTCATCGGTAATGCTTGATGTCTTTAAGGCATGCTCACACTTATCATCCCACTTGAACTTGGCATCCTTTTGACAAGTGTTGAGATTGGACATCTTCGATAAGTTGGATATAAAGCATCTTAGATACACCAACCATCCTTGGAATGATCTCGAGTTGAGTTAAACTTTTAGGGGTGGAATTTCTAATATCCTTGATCTTCTCTTGATCAATTTGATTCCGGTGTTGGACAATAAAAAAAGAATTTCCCTAAAGCTACTTTGAATGCATCTTCAGGGGTTCATTTTGAGGTTAAATTATCTTAACTGTTCAAAAATAACTCTCAAGTCAAAGAGATGGTCTTTCTTTTCTCTACTTTTGACTATGAGATCATCGACATAGCACTCGACTTGATGATGAATGACTTCATTGAAGATTTGAGTCATAGCTCGCTAGTATGTAGTACCGACATTTTTAAAGCTGAAAGGCATGACCTTATAGTAATAGATTTTGATCGAAGCAGTGTTTCTTTCATCTTTAGGGGCCATAGTTATTTGGTTATATCCAGATGAGCCATCCATGAAATATAAGACTACATGAGATGAGGCAATGTCCTCCGAGAATGGTAGTGAAAATTTATCTTTTGGACATCCCTTATTTAAATCTATAAAATTGACTCATATGTGAATTTAGGCATTCTTTTTCTTAACTGGGACAATGGTAGCTAACCAGGTAGGGTATTTTTTCTTCTCGGATGAAGCTAACATCGATTAGTTCCTTGACTTCATAAATGACTTGTATTATTATGTCTAATCACATTAGGAGCTTGCTTGATAGGGTAAGCGGTAGGCTCTATTACTATGGTACGAGAGCCAATCCAGGCACCTCTTCATAACTCCATGCAAAGTAGTTCTTCAACTCAATCAAAAGCCTAACTAAGTCATTGGTTTCAATTTCATTCAATAAAAACTGATGTATGTGCATGGATCTTCTTGTTCTAAGTTGATTTCTAGAGCCCTTCGATGGTTGACTTGATCTCTTCTTCAAACTTAGCGGCATCTTTGACTTCAAAATCATTGGATCATCAGTTTCTAAGAATCTCCTCATATATAAGTTAATATGATTTGAAAAGAACATATTAGATTATAAATGATTGGTGATGACTAAGGAATAATTATCATCATTGACTAGACCCACTGTACAGAATCCTAGTCTCGATCTTGATTGACAGCATTTGCATTTGTTCTTCCATATTCTTTGTACTTTGTGCTTTGACCAAGTATGTGATTAACCCTTTCTTTGCTAAATTATGAACACAAGGCAAGTACCAAAAGTAATTCTATTAAATCTTTATATGAATCATTCTCAAGTTCTACATTAACTTCTTGACTTGAGGATGATGCTCGAAAACCTCCTCAGTCTCTGCCACCCCGGTGGATGACTTGGGGCTTCCTTAACTACCAAACCCTCAGCTTTTTGAGAGAAAACTATGGTTCGAGCTAAGGTTCCCAACTGATGCCTAACTATTTCAGAAAAAGACTTGGATAGACTTGTGCTTTGATTTGGTGCTCGGCCTTCCTCGCTATCTGTCTCAAGTGTCAGCTCCAAGGGAATTTACTACTAAGAAGAGCTAGCTAGCATGATAATCATATAAGACTCATCCTATGAACTAGATTCTAAGTCTATATGGATAGCAAGTGTACTCCTAGTACATATCTTCTATAGACAAGCCACAAGGAGGTTCTCCTAGACCTCCCAACTACCCTTAGTGGAGGTCAAGTCATCCCACCCATATGTTTGAATGGAGTAATGAACTGTGGGTTAAATCTAATGTCAGGCTCCACTTCCTCCTCCAAATTTATTTCCGCTTCATTTTATTTTATTTTTCATTTTTCTTTTCTTTTCCTTTTTTTCTTTTTTTTCATATTCTTTTATTTTTTAATCTTTGGTCAAGTTAATGAGAATAGACTTGTTAATTTTCAGGAGGTAGTAAGCCGCATCCACATATATGCCGACCACGTGAACTGTAAATGGCTTCAGATCTCCTTTGACAAAGTAGAGGATCCCACCTCTCACGAACTTTATACACTCATGTAAAGAGGATGGAACTATGTTGTTCTCATGTATCTATGGTCTCCCAAGCAAAGCGTTGAAAGATGTATCAGTCTATAATGTGAAACTTGGCTTTGGTCTTCCAATCATCTATCTCCAAGGGCAACACTATGTAGCCTAAGGCTTGTTGACCTCACTTTTGGAGTGTTGATTCAATCTTCCCATCTTTGATTTAGGAGTCTTCTAGTCACTAAGACTTCCCTAGTCATTAGACACTTCTAACAATTAAGAAAATGCTTAACCTAAGCTTAAAGACTTAGAAGGGTTAACCATATGATTAGGTTATGCCTTAGGGATTAGGATAATCAACCTACCCTACAACCCAAATCCAATCCATGTTCACCTTCTCAAGCCAAACCTCAAGCTCAGTTCAAACATCAAATTCAAATCAAAATCCAAACCAAATTCCAAAACCTAATGATTGAATCCCATGATCAAATCCAAACTTTAAAACCTTCTTAAGCCATATGACCTATCCCATGGACTTAGCCAAATTTTAATCCAAATCGATCCAAAATCAATTGATTTTCTTATAATAAATTTATATCTTCAATCATCTTTCTAAATATAAATCAAATCTATATTCAAATGATCAAAAATAAATCAAACTAAATCAAATTATATCAAAACCCTTTCCTAAGCTTAAGCATATGACCTATCCCATGGACCTAAATCTTAATCCAAATCAAGTCAAACAAAATTGATTTTCTCATAAATCAATCATATTTTTAATCATCTTCACAAATTTAAATGAAATATACATTTAAATCATCAAAACTAAATCAAACCAAATCAAAATCCAAACCTAAGCCACATGCCAACTCCATGGACTTAGCCAAAATTCCTTCATTCCAAAACCCAAATTCAATTGATTTTCTCATGAATCAATCATACCTTCAATCATATTCACAAATATAAATGAAATCTACAATCATCAAGCCAAACCAAAATTAACCCAAGTCAAACCCAACTTAACCCTTTTGACTTGAAATGTTCAAATGAACCAAAACCATTTGCCCAATTGCAATTGAATTTATATATCAATTCCAAATCCATATATAAACTCAATCCAAAATCAAGCCAACTAAACCCGATTGGTCCACTTGACCCAAAGTGGCCAATTTGACCTATTTGAGCCAAGTTTTAATCCTACCCAAATTGGATTGAACCAAGCCCATCAAAATCGCCCATCAATATTGTTGATCACCCTAGGTTGACCAATTATCACAAATTGGGTCAAACCAAGCCAACTTGGTCATTTGACCAAGTCAACCCCTTAACCCATATGAACCCAAAGTAGCCAAATTGCAACTTAAGACAAATCCCTTGAAATAAATGATTCATACTAAATTAAAATCAATATTTGAATATGACTTGACCTTCAATTGAGTCAAACCAAACCTAATTGGCCCTCTTGACCCAAGTTGATCTAAATTGACCTAAAATACCAAATTAGGTCAAATCAAAATATAAACTAATTTGATTACAACCAATGGCTTAAGTTCATTTCAAATTTATTTTTGAACTTGACCAAAGCCATTATTAGACCCATTTGAACCCAATTGACCTACTTATCCCAAATTGACCTAATGGTTCAAGTTGGACTAAATCAAAACTAAAACCAAATTAATTAAAACTAAAGCCTACAATCATCTTCAATTGGTCAACTAAACCCAACCCAACACCCAAGCCAATTAGCCCAATTTTGTCAAATTGGTTAACTTAACCCATTTGACCCAAATGAATTCAAATATCCCAAAATCAAATCTAAGCCAAAATAAACCAAACCAATAGAACTAAAACATCCCAAATGATCATATGAATTTGACCCAACCTTTGGTTTGACCCAATTTAACCAATTGGTCAACTTGACCCAACCTAGCCCAATTTGACCTAAATGAGTTAAATTGAGCTAAACCCAACCAAATACTCCAATTGACTTGAAATTATGGCTAACCCACTTTTGGCTCATTTCAAATGCCCAAATCAAATCAATGCCAAATGATCATTCATTACCCTTGGGTCAAGGGCATCACATGAGACAAATCACCCATGTAAGTTGTCATTTCCATTCCTTGGCCACTTGGTACTCTCCCAATGGTCCACCTAGGCTCCTAGGACACTGCCTAACCTGAACCAATGGGTGGTTGGGCTGGCCCCCATGGGAGGTGACGTCACCTCACCCTCCTTATTAGAGCATTTGAAACCCATAAAACACCCATGATTTTTCCTTGACAGCTAGCTCCACACCTTCAACCAACCAAGCTGAGCCAACTCACCTCCTCCCTGCCTCCCATGACTCCCTGAGATGGTCTGATGGCCACTAGAAGCCAAACCCATACCCACCATTCGATCAAGAAGTAGGGGGTAGACACCCTCTCGTTTCTACTCAAACACACAAAAATCATTCCTCAGAGCCATAACTATCAAAGATGAGCTGCTAGAGCCTTTTCTCTAAGCTCCCAAGCTCATTCCTCGATCAAAAAATGCCATTCCCATCCATCTCAAAATAGGACACTCCTATTTTTGACCTAACTTCCCCATTTTTTGTCAAACTCAAATTAACTTTGCACGCACCTTCCCTAGGCCTCATCGAGCAAGAATAAATCATCTCCCATGCTTCCTGAGCACCAGAGGTGGGACTTTGATCAAAGTTGAACTTCAAATCATCAATTCATGACCTTCTAAGCAAATGTCAAGGAATTGATCTAACTATTGCTCAATAGGGCTTCATCTCCACTAGATGAAGCTTCTAGTCTTGAGCTCCATGAGGTATGATTCCAAAACCTATCCTTAGGCAAAAATGGGTTGGAACTTTTTGAAGAAAACTTGCATCTCATGTAATCTTGACCGTTGGATCCCCTCTCATCAATGTCATGAAGGTGGATCCTTTTGAGTTGATCCAAGCATGGGTAAGCTCGGACAAAGTGAGCAATGGCAGACAGATTCCATTCTCCTTCACTCATGTGATATTAGATTACACACCATTCATTCTACGTGAATAGAATGGATAGTCAGGATTAGATCTCATCGAAGCTAAACTTATTAAGTGGGATTATAGCCATCCAATCTTAGATGGCGATGAGAAAGTGATCATAATCGCCATGTAGGCTAAGTCGATAAATTTTAAGTAACCAATCTCGGTTAATGAAAAGTGCACCACATGGCTCCAACAAGATTAGGCTTTAATTAGGCTTAGTTAAACATTTTTAATGTCTGAAACTTCTGAAAATCATAAAAAAATCATAGAGAAATAAAAAAAATGCAAATAAATACTAATTTTAAAAGTATTTCAAAGTGAATTATTTAAAAATGATCTTAACTAATTTTAAATAGTAATTAAGGTTTAATTATAAAATTAATTAGCTTAATTACTCTTTAATTACTTGAGCAATTAATCCTAAATTTTGTTGGCTAATTTAATGGGATGAACTCTACCTCCCATGATTTTCTTAGGATTTATTGCTAACGTAATTAGGAAAATTGACTAATTAAATCTTAATTACTCTTTTAAGTTAATTAATGATTAATTAATCCCATGAATAGTAGCAAATTGGCTAATTAATTTTATTAATCATTGTTCAACAGTAAGTGAACTTAGGAATAAGGTTGGGAGCCCTTTCCCTAAGTTTATTTTACCTTTTTTAAAATGTAATTAATTAATATTTAACTAATTAATTAAATCACTAATAAAATTGAAATCATAATCTAATTAATTAAATCATGGGATAGATTTTTAGGTGTTTATTAACCTAAAGGAATTTGATGGAATTATGGTTAGTCCACATGTGTGGGAAAATCATAAGAGTAATTAATTAAGTCCCTTAATCTAGTTAACTATTAATCATGTGCCAATTGCATTAGGACCCTTTTATTTCTTATGATCATTCCAAGTTTATTTTCCATGCATATCATGTTATTCATAATTATTTAGTTAATTACTTTAAGGACATAAGGTAAGGGTAATTAATTCATCTATCAAAGGGTTCAACTTAATTACATTTCCTTAAATTAAGTTAAATCACTAATGTGGGAATGGGTTTAAAAAAGCAAGTGATGATTTCTCTTCTCCTCTTTAAATCAAATCAAATCCAAAACTTAATTAATAAAGAAGCTTTGCTTTGCTTTAAATAATATTATTTGATTTGACTGTCCTTAAGAACTAGCTTTGTTGAATGAATCACATGCTTATATTTGATTGTCCTCTTTCCAATCATGTTAAATTTGGTAAGTCATTTGAATTCATGGATCCATCTTTTCAAAATCAAGTAAAATAAAATAGATTTTATTTATGTAAGTTTTGCATTTGTTGATTTAATTTAATATATGCTATTATCACTATTAAATCCAAAGTATTTTTCAAAATCTTATAAAAGAATAATAATAAGTGTTATGATGATAGTTATAAATACATAAGAAATGCATTAGTTATGTATGAGTTCTTTTTTCTATTCATGTTTATTTATATAAGATTAAATGGTAATGGGTATATATAGTCTAACATCCCGGAACACGAGGTTTTAGTAGCCCAACTAGGTCATTTGATTACTTCCCTAGTTTAACAATACCCATTTGATTTCAATCTTATGTATTTCAATATTAGAATTTGGATAGAGTTTTAATTCACATATATAAATGATTCAATCAAAAAAATATATAGAATCTTTGCATGGTTTTCTTTCCCACATTTATGTATACATCCATGTGTGTCAAAGAAAATAAAGTATATAGTCTGGACAACCCAGGAATACGAGGCTTTAGTTTTCACCAAGGAGATCATTTGATTACCTCAGTTCCCTGGTTTAACAAGGACACATACTTTCCTATATTTTTGTACATGTATATGTATATGTGATGAAAATCCCATTTTACATTAAAATTGCATGCATTCATAATTGATTAAGTGGTTGAATTAATTATCCATATGATTTGGAGCTTACTTCCTATGTTCATGTATAAAAATTTATATATGTTTGAATGTAAATGGGTATATAATCTAGACATCTCGAGAATATGAAGCTTTAGCTAGCTCCAAGGAGGTCATTTTGATTACCTCACTCACTAGTTTAACAATGCCTATTTAATTTCATTTTATTCCTTTTGTATAATAATTGGATAAAGTTTTAAATTAATATGCTTAAATAATTCAATCAAATAAAATATAAATTCTATACACATACATTCATCATTTAAGTGTGCTAAAATATCTTGCATGTATAGATACACTTAGATTAAATCATAAGCATGTTACATGTGATGGAAAAGAATGATTTAATATATGTCATGTGGTAGTAATTCAATTAAATTAATCTTAAGATGCTTTTCATTTTGAATAGGATTATTTAAAGTGAACCTAAACTTAGGATTAATTAAATCATTCAATAAGCTATTCACTAAAGAGAACTAAATCAAATTAATATACTTTAGAAAGTTACTTAATGGGGATGAAAGAGGTAACCACTTTTCCTCTCTTTATAACACTTAATTGCAAAGTGTAATCAAATGAAACAAAAGAAAACAAAAAAATTCTCAAATCAATTAAACTACTTCAAGTGAAATCAACCTTTCATGTTAAATTGAATCCTTCTACACTTAGAAAATACATCACAATGCTTAACAAAGACTTACAAGCTTTAATATGTATTAGAATTAAGTCACACTTCTAGCTCTAAGTTGGGATGGTGCATGATGAATGTTTTATTTTATGATGTTTAGTGGATGTAAGGGTGTATGCTTCATAGACTGGATGATAGGCCAATATTAGCCTAATCATGTTTTCTGTAGAGGATTATGCTTAAGGGATGCCTAAAAATAAATGTTAAAGCTCTTTTGCGTGTCACTTAATCCTTATGCATAATCCAAGATAGTGGGCTTAGTTAGTGTAGAGTGCTAAGTCCAAATTATAAATACAACTACATAGAATTATATGTATATTTAGCTAACCTCTATTTTGGTGTGTTAGATTTACTTTTCTCATATAAATGTAATTTTGCAATAGAATTAGATTAGATATGGGGATTTGATGAGCAAGGGAAGGCTTTGTCCTGGGGTGTGCTGTGATTCCTTTGAAGCAAGCACCATCCAAATCAAAGAAGGAACCAAATCAGAATTGGAGATATGAAGAACAAAGACCCCAATAGTATTTAGTATAATTATAATTATTCTTTCATATTTCAGGTTGTATATGGGTAGAGTTCGGCTACCCAATGTTTCTCTCTTCAAGTTGTATGGTGGTACTTGACCACATCGGTATTTTATTCTTTTATAATAGTTTATATAATTGTTTGATGTTATGTTTACATTGTGCATTAGGATCATACTTTTCATAGTTTTTAAAACATTGAAGCTTGAATGTGCTTGGATACATTAGGCTCTTAGGATAAAAATAACTTTTCATCCAACTAATCACTATAACTCAATTTTAAACAACCCATAACCTCATCATAAAGCATAAGACATAAATAAGATAATTAAAAGATTTAGCAACCCTTTACTGTATGGTTGTTTCACATCGGGCATATTCTTTCTCTCTTGAATATGAAGGATCTCCATCCTTGCATAAAGGAATGATTGATTGTGAGGGCATCCCTTGTTGTGGAGAACAGCTTCTTCTAACTGATTTGATCCATAACCTATTTAATCATGCATTTGGGCATAAGAAATCCTAAAGCCTCTGTCAAAATGATATTTCTAAAATGAAATAAAATTTGAAAAGATTTTGCATCTATAGATTAAATCATATGTTTACACCACTCATGCTCTAGTTTCTTAGGGAGTGTGTTTAGGACTTTAGTCTCTTTCTAATTAAATAACTACCCTAGCTATCTTGAAATTCATAAGACTAGACTACATGGTTTTAAAATCATATGAGGAGTTAGCTGGTGGCCACTCTAGGTGGTTATAAGTCCAGAAGTTGGATAATTTATTCTCTCCTGTGGAGGTAAACCCTTATGTACACTTATCGCTTAGATTTAGGCCATGCTTTAGCTCATACTAAAGATCCCTAGATTTAGGATCTGAGGTAGCTATTTTCTTCAGGCTACGAGCATAAATCCTCACCTCTTAGGCATTCCCATAACCTTATGTTGGTGGATTATAAGCCCTAGAAATCTAATTAAATTTCAACTCAAAATATATAAATCTCCTCAACTTCAAAATTATAAAGCCCAACCATATGATAGATTAGAATTCCCACCAGGCTTCTTAGTATCATGAGAATTTCCTAATTATTTCATTTAGATTCCAAAAATAAGTCTTCTCTTTGAACTTTCATAATTGATTTTCCAAATACAACCAATCCTTTGATAGCCTAACCTTGAAAACTTTGGACATGATAATTGTCTACTTTAATCGAGAATATTCTTAAAAAATTTCATTTCCTAAGAAGTAATTAAATATGGAGGCTTCCCTCCATAGGCAACGTAAGAACCTAGTTTAATATAAATATTACTTTATTCATTCATGTAAAGTAAGGGAAAAATCTCTGGTACATTCGAAGACCCATCATGTCTTAGGAGTCCTTATTATGTGATTAGGTCCATTGTAGGGTGATTCCTCTATCTTTTGATATAGCACATCATACTTCAATGTTGTACCTAATCACCTCAAAAAGTTCCCCCCCCCATTGTGGTGTCCCCACCCCTACTTCCAAAATAAACACCATATGGCCCTCTCACCCTATTAATTAAATCTTTTTAACATCATCCTTTCTTTTTAGAGTTTGGAGATGTTGATCCTCAAGTACGCAAGGGTTCTTAAACTCATAATGTTGACTGATACACTTGGGGCAACCAGAACTCTAGATAGTCTATATCTGCCAACATCCACTGTAATGTAAAGAGGCGTGCCTCCCTAGAGTAAGTCTTCATCATTGAATGTAACTCCTAAGATGTCCTTCAAGTGGCAAGCCTCCTCTTAAGTAGAGGCCAGCTAATCTAGGCATATTTCTAGATTAAGTAAGACCTTGAGTAAAGATTCCCTCATCTCTTTGGATAAGACAAGGTTGTCATATATGGCTAACTTAGTTGGAAACTTTCTAAGGTAAGCTAGGACATTATAATCAAATCTAGCTTGGTCCTCCACAAGCATATCCATGGGTGGAGTATCATGGGCTACTCACTCAAACTAATTACTTACCCTTAACCCGAGGTGCTACCCTAGAGATAGAACTTTGCCACTATGTAGATTGACTTGAACTTCTTAGAATGATGAGCTTGTAGTTTTACCTTCTCATCTGCATACCCCCTCCTATGGGATCCTGAGTCAGTTGACTCCAAGTCAATCTCAAGAGGTGAACGATTGATTCAAAGAAGGATCGACTCAATTAGAGGAAAGAAAGAATTGCTAGAGCTATTATTTTTATTTAGACTCGAGAGCTTTCAATAGAATAAAATCAAGAGCATCAGTAGACAATATAGCTTTCTTTATTAATTTCTTTTTGGGTGGAGGTACAAAATAGAAATCAAGTAAAGAAAACATAGTAAGGTATTTTGTGCTCTTATTCACAGATACAATGCTCTTATCGATACAAGAGGAGCTAGCAGAAGAGGTGGTAGCTATAACGATGGAGGGAGTAATAGCATTGTTACTGACTCAGAAAGTATGGTGAGTCTTGCTATTGCCACCCTCCTCGAGTATCCTTTGTATCTAACAAACCTTTCTTGGTGTTAGAGGTTTGAGCTATTTCAGGCACCTATAAGGAAAGCTTCTTGATCTTAGAAATGATCTCTATAGAGGTTTGGGATAGGGAGATATCCTAACCTTCTTTAGTCTTAAGATAATCACAAGTATCCCCAAGGATTACTCTAATAGAACTGGATGGTTGTTCTAATAAGTATTCCTTAAGGATAACTATGGCTCCGAAATGTAGCTGTGCTCATGCTAGTCCTTGAAAGTGATACAATCTGATAAGACATGGCCTAACATGTAGTGGTAGGTGAAATAGCTAGGATTATTGCACTTACCCACTTCCTCCGGCCTCTTAGGCTTTGGTAACTGAGAGTCAAGTTTCTTTAAGAGATTCTTAAAGATTTTCCTAACTATGTCCCTCTTGAATGAATATGGCTTATTCAATCTATTTTCAAGAGTAGGTGGAAAGTAGCTACATGGATATGAATGCAACCGCCAAGAGGTCATTGAGGTGATGGTGGCTACATGGTCATTAGATGATGGTCGAGGTGGTGGAAGAGGAGGTGGCAAAGGAGGCTTCAGCTCGTAGTCTCTCATACTAAACTCGTTGGTCGCTTCCTCATAACTGTCCCTGGCTACTTCTCAAACACCTTCTATGACTTGGGCCTAAATGATTGGTTAGGAAAGGGAAACTGTTTGGCTTCTTCTTGTAGGCTAGCTACCTTATTGATTAATTTCTCAAATGTTTTGATGGTAAAGCCCATAAGCATGAAGGTGATCGGGCCAAGGATATTTTTCAGAAGAATCTCAATCGCATGCAGTTTGGACAGCTATGGTTTGTATTTCATGCTCAGGTTGTGCCAGCTGAGAATGTAATAAAAAGGGACTCATTGAGTTTCTATTTCTCTTCCATGAGATCACCTACAATCACCCTTTGTTGAGCTCCAGCAAACCTCTTGATGAAGAGGTGCTCTAACTCCGCAATAGTTTTCAGTGAACTATTGGAACGTACGGGCCAAATGCAACACCGGATCGCTAACGAAAAGGAGAAAGAGGAGTGTGTTGCTGCCACTAGTGTTGAAACAACCAGCTATAAAGTGTGCAATGTATTATCATTAGTTCCCACCACCGTCAAAGATCTTGAAGGATGGTGGCACAAAATCCTAAATAAAATAGAAACTAAATAAAAACCTATACCTAAAAAAATAAACATAAAAATAAAACCAAAAACAAAATAAAAAATAAAACCTAAACCATAAACTAAAAAAACTAAACCTAAAATAAATAAAATAAAATAAACATAAACTTAAACTAAAATAAATATAACCTAAACCTAAACCTAAAATAAACTAAACCTAAACCCTATCCTAAAGAATAAAATATACTAAAAATAAACCTAAACCTTACCTAAAAATAAATCTAAAATAAAACCTAAAACCTAAACATAAAAAATAAAATAAAAACCTAAACCTAAAACTACAAATAAAAAATAAAACCTAAACTTAAAAATAAAATAAAAATAAAACTAAATAAAAATAAACATAAACCTAAAGTTAAACCAGAAAAAATAAACTAAAATAAAAAACCTAAACTATAAAAATAAACTAAAAAAAAATAAACCTAAATAAAATTTAAAAATAAAATAAACTAAATTAAATCAATAATAACCTAAATAAACCTAAACCTACCACTTTACTTAATTAAAAAAAACCCTAATCCCTAAACCCTAAATCCTAAACTATAAACCAAAACCCTAAACCATAAAACTAACCTTAAACCCTAAACCCTAAACCTACAACCCTAAATCCTAAACCCTAAACCCTAAACCCTAAAAACCCCTAACCTAAAACTAAAATCCTAAAACCCTAAACTAACTAAACTAACCCTAAACCTTAAACCATAAACCTTAAACCTTAACCCTAACCCTAAATCCTAAACCCTAAACCATAAAACACTAAACCCTAAAACCATAAACCCTAAAACAAAAACTAACCCTAAACCCTAAAACTTAAACCCTAAAAATCATAAACCCTAAACCCTAAATCCTAAACTAACCCTATACCCTAAGCTAACCCTAAACCATAAACCCTAACCATACAACCCTAAACCCTAAACCCTAAAATCCTAAACCCTGAACCCTAAACTAAAACAAAACCCATTCATTCGAGCATCTTCTCTCTCCTCCATTTTTTTGGTGCTCTAGTGAATTTCATTTCCCCTATGGAGGCACGTCCCCTCTGTGGATTTTTCTATGGTAATTTTAGTTATTGCTTCCATTTTAGCAGGTTCAATCAGCATTCAGCTTGCCCCGTCATGCACTGCTATTGATCATGGTTGCGAATTCTACTTCCAAGTGGGGAAATCCTGGTAATTTAGCTGCTCTCGCTAATATTTTTGGCTCTTTGGGGGTTTCTAGCTTAAATCCATCACTAGCTTTGAAATCATTCAAGAATGTTCTTGCTAGTAAGGCTAATTACATTGGTGAGTCTCTCGAGCTTTTTTTGACTTCATTCTAGAGTGTACCCATGATAATGTGTTCTAATTCAGTTGTGGAAAGGCTTCCAAAGCCTTTTGAATTTATGTTGGTGGATAAATTCGCTTTGCATCATCCTACTTTGGAGAATATTTGATCTTTCTTATATAGCTTGAAACTCTATGGAATTTGTTCTGTTGGATTGATCGATTCTCATTAAGTATTGATCCATCTTTCCAACTATTTGGATTACTCTCATGTTTTTTCTCGTCGCTCATATTTTTTTTTCAATTGTCAGATGAGATTGTTGAAATGGACGCCTCTTTTTGATATTTAGGAGGAATCTCCTACTGTTCTAGTTTGGATCTCTCTTCCCAATCTACTTGTCCATTTCATTAATCATAAATTTCTTTTTGCTGTGGGTGTGATGTTCAGTCATCCTCTTCAAGTTGATCAGGCAACTACTTCTAATACTCGGCCCTCAATTGCTTGGATTCTAGTCAAGTTGGATATAACTATAAATTTCCTAAGGAAAATTGGCTTGGATTAGAGAAATATGGATATTTGCAAAAGTGGAATTTGAGAATTTTCTTATTTTTTGTTCCCATTGTAAAATTCATGGTCATGGGTTTTCAAATTGTTTTGTGGTTCACCTTCACTTTAATAAATCAAAACCAGTTAATAATAATTTGGATCCCAACCTTATGGTGCCCTTGGTTAAAGCACAAAATTCTGCTCTTATGGACATTTCTTTACCTAAAACTGAGGGACATTGTCTTGATCCACCCACTATTTCTATGGATAATGCTGTGATTCTTAAGCCTGATCAATTTTTGGATGTCAGTCATGTTAATAAAGATTCCTTACCCTTCAATGATTCTATACAGTTGAATGCCCCCGATATTGGTAATAATATGGGTAATAATATGTTTTTTAAACTTATGGATGATGATTCTATCTCAAATGATTCAATTCCTGCTTTTATGCCACCATTAATTGATAAGAATGTGATCCTAGATGAGAGTTTTAAGGGAGAGCAAACTAATGGAAAGGCTTCTAATTTTGACTTGGGCACTTATGCTTTAAATCGCTCTAATCTTCCTCTTCTATTGTTGAACTAATTTTTATTTTGACATTTCAACCTAATACGGTGTACTAAGGTTGAAGATAATAAAGTTCTTTTCTTAGAAAAGGAAATTGAAAATAAGTGGATGAGATATTTTGATAAACTTTTCATTGAAGGATCTGAATGTAGGATTGATTTTAGCAACCTTAATACCCTAAAACAAAATAGAAAATTTTCTTTTTATCATCGTATTAGTAAATCTAAAGTTAGAGAAGCTTTATAGAAAATGAAATGTCAAAAAGCAGTAGGACCTGATGATATTCCAATAGAAGTGTGGAAATGTTTAGGAGATCAAGGAATTTCTTTACTTACAAATCTTTTAATGTTATTTTAAAGACAAAAAAGATGCTAGATGAGTGGAGAAAGAGTTTGTTGGTTTTTATATTTAAGAATAAGGGTGATGCACAAGAGTGTGCAAATTATAGAGGAATTAAGTTAATGTTTCATACATTAAAATTATGGGAGAGAGTAATTGAGCATAGGTTATGATGTGATACAAAATTTTCTCACAATCAGTTTGGTTTCATGCCATGTAGATCTATTATGGATGCTATAAATTTTTTAAGAGGTTTGATGGAGTAGTATAGAGAAATTAAGGAGGATTTACATATGATATTTATTTATTTAGAGAAAGCTTATGATAAAGTTTCAAGAGATGTCCTTTGGAGAGTTCTAGAATAGAAAGGAGTTAATATTTGTTATATTCAAGTCATTAAGGATATGTATACTAAAGCTATTACCTGTGTCCAAACATAAGGAGGATTGACAAAATATTTTCCCATTTCAATTGGATTACATCAAGGATCAGCTTTAAGCCCTTATCTTTTGCTTTAGTTATGGATGTTCTTAGGCAGGAAGATGTACCTTGGGGTATGCTTTTTGCTGATGACATTTTTCTTGTTGATAAGACTAGATAGGGAGTCCAAGAGAAACTAGAATTATGGAGGTCAACATTAGAGTCTAAAGGTTTTCATTTAAGTAGATCTAAAATTGAATATATGGAGTGTAATTTTAGTTGTAGAAGTTCTAGTGGTAGTGTTTTGACATTAGGTTAACAAATCATTAATAAGAGTGAGCGATTCAGATATTTAGGCTCTATTGTTCAAAATGATGGTGAAATAGATGGAGATGTTATTAGTAAAATTCAAGTTGGATGGTTGAAGTGGAGGAATGCATCTGGCCTGTTGTGTGATAGAAAAGTTCCACCTAAACTTAAGAGAAAATTTTATAAGATGGTGGTAAGACCTACAATGACTTATGGTGTAGAATGTTGGCCAATAAAAGAGAAGCATAATACTAAGTTAAGTGTTATAGAGATGAGGATGCTCAGGTGGATGAGTGGCTTTACTCTTAGAGATAAAATGTGAAATGAGTATGGGGGAAAAAGTTGGAGCCCTCCAAGAGATAAGATTAGAGAGTCCTTACATGGTTTGGCCACATAAAGTGTCGTCTCGATGACCTAGTTAGACAAGAGATGCATTAGATTTTCCTTATGTTAAGGTATAGGTAGACCTAAAAGACTTGGTTAAGATGTATAAAAAATGACCTTAGTATACTTGAATTAAATGAGAATTTGACACATAAAAGGACACAATGGAGACGAAGGATTCATATAGCCAACCCCACTTACTGGGATAAAGGCTTGTTGTTGTTGTTGTTGTTGTTGTTGTTGTTATTGTTCTATTTCAACCTAATATGGATTTGGAAGAGGGTGAAGTGGCTTGCAATGATGCTTTAAATGTGCAAATTTTTTCCAAAAACAACCCTAAACAATCTCTCTTAGATGGTGATGTAGTGGATATGAATAATATGTTCCAAAATATTTTTAGAAAGAAAAATAAAATTACTAAAACCAAATTTCCTAATTTTCCAGATTTACTAGATATAGCTCTTCTGCCCAAAAAAAATGGTTTCTTTCTTAATTTGGGATGTGAGAGGGCTTGATACCCTCTCGTTAGAAATAAAATTAGAAACTTAGTTTGTACTCATAACATTTCCTTCTTGGCTATCTTGGAACCATTTATTCTTCCTTCTAACATTTCTTATGTTGCTAGAATGATTGGCTTTAGTAATTATTTTGCTAACTCTAGCAATAAAATTTTGATATTTTGGAGAAGTCCCTATGTTATGTAGATTTTTGATGATTTATCCCAAGTTGTGAATGTTAAGATTACTTATGATAATTTTAGTTGTTTTGGTTCCTTTGTTTATGCTTCTTGTAATGAAATGGTAGACACATTCTTTGGGAGAAACTTATTAGTTATTCTTCTTGTTGGCCTCCTTGGTTTATGTGTGTGATATTTTAATACTATCTCTTCCTCCTGAACGTATAGTGGAAATGCTCCTACTTATTTTCTATGGAATATTTTAATAACATGATCTTTAAATGTCATCTTACTCACACTCATTATTCTAGGTTCAATTTACATGTGGAAATTATGGCAAGGCAGGATAGGGTTCTTTTAATTTTCCATGGATTAATCTTTTCCCTATTACTTCTATGGACCAGCAGAACCCTATCGCAATATTCTCCTTGCTTATTAATTTTAATGCTAACAAATCCTTTCTCCTATCCCTTTTCATTTCCAAATGTATGTATGGATGATAGATTTTTTGTTATGTTGTTGCTAGTAACCTGGGAACCTCTCCATTATGATGACACTATTTTGGGATGAAACGATTGTGGTTCAAATTAAAAAGACTTAAATAATACCTTTCTTGGTGGAATAAACACTATTTTAAGAATCTTTTTGTTGATATTAATAAAATGGAGAATGAGGTGATCGCAAGATGTTGTTGTTAATGATCCTCTAAAATTAGGATGTTGGCTCAAGCTAAGATAGGTTGACATGTTTTCAAGATATGGAGGAGACTTATGCAGAAAAAAAGCTTCTATGAAATGGATCTCATGGCAATCACAATACCAAATATATTTCCATATGATTAAAAAGAAAAAAGCTATAAACCAAATTCATAAAATTAAAATTAATGATGTAGTTTGGTGTTTGGATAAAAAAAAGAGCTTTATGAGTTTGTTGTCCTTTTTTTTATAAAGAGCTCTAATAAAATATTTGCTATGATGATATTTCATGGAGTTTGAAGTTATTCATAATCTTATTTCAGATAAGGATAATAATGCTTTCTTCCATACCTTCTAAGACCGAAATTGATATTTTGAGTATAAAGACTTAAATTAGGCGATGGTTACTCTTACCCTTTTTTTCCAAAATGTTGGGTTGTCATTAAAGAGGGGCATAAGGCAATAATTCGACTTTTTTAAGGGTAGTATCCCTAAATATTTTGAAAGCACCTCCATTATTTTAATTCCTTAAAAAGACAATCATGAAGTTTGAGTGATTTTAGTTTGCACTTTTTTTTAAAACTTATCTCTAAGATTTGGCTAAAAAGGGTATATCTTTCTCCCTAAAATTATCTCCCCAATCAAACCAATTTTGTTAAGGGGAAACCCCTTCGATAATGTTCTTTTTTGAGATGAGATCCATGATTTGGAAGTTTGAGGTGGAAAGTAGCTTTTTAAGCTTGAAATTTCCAAAACCTATGATAATATTTGTTGGGTTTTCCTATACAAAATTTTGTCTTTATTTGGGTTCTCTAATCAATTTATTACTTTAATTAAAAATGGGATTGAGAATTCTTGGTTTTCTATGCTCCTTAAAGGTGAAGTGCATGGTTTTTTCTCCTCTTCTCACGGGCTAAGGTAAGGTGACCCTCTTTCTCCCTACTTTGCATTATTATAGTGGAATATCTTTAAATGTTTTAGCATATGTTTAGTTGAATGCTAACATGTTCTATAGAACCATTTATTTTGTTTGCATTTCTCTTAGTTTCTTGATGATTCCATTATATTTTGCAATGTCTGTACTCATTACAATAAAAAAAAAGTTCTTAATTCATTTTGGTAGGGAGTGGCTTGAATATTAATCCCGATAAAGTATTTTTATTATAGCTCTTCTATCTCTTTATCTAAGATCAATGTTATCAAAAAGATTACAGGTTTCTTTCATCAAAATCTCCCTAACAAGTATCTAGGGACTCCCTTATATAGAAGCATGAAAAGATTTTCTTTATTTGATGAAGTTATTCATAAAATAAATAAGAAAACCTCCTCTTGGGAATTTCATTTACTCTCTTTTGGTGCTAGACTTATCCTTATCAAAAGCAACCTTTACTCTCTACCAATGTATCTTTTGTCTACTATTGTCCCTACCTATTTTATTATTAAAATGACTAATAGACTTTTTAATAAATTCTTTTGGGGATCTAATACATCTATAAAAACTTTACATTGCTGGTTGGCATAACTATTGTGGTACTAATGAAGGTGGTTTGGGTTGCAAACCTTAGAGGATTCTATTAATTATTTTCCTATAAAATGTGGTGGAATTTAAAAATAAAGATAGATCGGAAGTTTATGCATGCTAAATATTTTTTAGGAAAACACCCTCATTAGTGCTTTCAAATATGGGGATTCTCCTATTTAGAGAAAAAATTGTAGTATCAAATGGAGGAAATTTAATTTCTTGGTATCAATTCTAGTTCCTCATTTTTTGGCAAGACAATTGGTCGTGGCTCGTGATTCCCTTCTCAATACTCATTCAATAGTGGTGCTAAGGTTCGCTAATTATTAATAATAATTGGGATGTGGCTCAATTGAATAACCTTGTCCCTAATGTGATCATCAACAAAATCTTTAAAATTTTCCCTCACCCTAATGAATCTGACCAAATTCTTATCAAAATTTCTTCTTCTAGAGATTTTGTTTTTATGAATGTGTGGCATTTTATTAGATTTAAATTTCAAGTGTCCTTAGTTTTTACAAAAATCTTGAATAATAGTATCCCTATTTTTCATTCTGGGTGTTAACTTGGCGTTCTTAATATTATCCCCTGGGATGCTACTCTTTTGAAAAAAAAAGGTTTTAACTCCCCTCTGTCACTATCACATTGAAAGTGTGGATCATGTTTCTATGAATGGACCTATTCTGGTGCTAGAATGTATGATAATAATTTAATACTTTCCACTTTAATGGTTTATTTTCTATATGTAACCTTGAAGCATGATTCTCTACTTCTAAATCATATTAAAATTGTATTAGCTATTACTATTCTTTGGTATATTTTTGATGGATAGAAATGATGCAATGCAATTAATATTCCTATGAATTATAATCATATCACTAGATCTAAATATATATAATTTTGATCCAATCTTCATACTCACTCCAAATTTAAAAGGTACAATTTTGTGGCCTTGAAATTTGAGATTAGCCTTCCTCCTTGAAATCTCTCTCATACCCAAAAAATTATATATTAGAGTAAACCTATCATTGCATTAAGGTTATGCTGGATCATTCTTGGTTGTGGTGGGATTTTGAGAGATCATGGTGGCAAGGTTATTTCTACTTTTCCCCTTTGGCCTTGTTTTGTTTTATTTACATTCCATCACTTTATTATTTACATTCCAGGTTTTATAAGATTTGGTTTGAAGTTGATGCTCTCTTTCTTTTGATTTACTTAAATCTAATTTTCAAGGTAATGAAGTGTTTTATTTGCTTAATCATATAGGTCTTCTTCCTTTCAAATTTTTCATATTTATAGGGAGGCAATTCTTCTGTGCCAAGTCTTCTAGTTTGCAAATGTTTTCTAATGATGGCATACCTTTCCTTTTAAGGGGTCATGTGAATCTTGATAAAATTGGATTTCCTTACATTAGAGGCTTTTAGCTTTTCCTTCCTCTTTTGGGGCTTTGGCATTCTCTATGGTTGTGTTTTTTCTTAGAACTGGTTATTTCCTTTGCTAGTTTGGTCTTGAGTTTTCTCTTCACCTAAATTTATTTTTATTCTCCAGTTTGAGTTCTTCTTATCTTTTGGATTGGATGGGGTTGTTTTTTCTTTTTTTGGCTTTCTCTTTGTAGTTTTTTGGTTTTCGGTTTGTTTTCTCTCCCCCACGGTGGATGTGTTTGTGGCAGTTTTGGGTATCTTATCTTATTGGTTCTCTTTATTGGTTGGATCTCTCTACAGCAAGTTTGTTTATCTTGGACTTTTGATTGGTTGGTTGTTGGTGTTGTCTGGATGTGGGTTTTTTCCCTTCCCGGGTGTTGCTCACTGGATTTGTTACCCTTTGGTTCTGGCTCTCTTTTCTAGTGGTCATTTTTTGAGTTTTTCTAGAATGGTTGTTCTATGGTTGGATGACTTGTCACCTAGTTATTTGTTGACTAGGGTGGTTATTCATGGTGCTTTTGGTTGTCCATTCTCTCATGAGTTTCATGCTTCTCACCTACTTTTGTCCTTTTAGGTTTTTGCTTTGTTTGAGGTGGGTTTCTTGGTTGGGGTTTAATAATCGAATTGTGGCTATTAGCAGCTGTGTTTATGTGGTTATTTCCCCTACTGTTAAGAGGGGTTGGGTGCCCTTGAGGGCTATTTGCTACTTTCTTGTAGCTTGGAGAACTATTTTTCTGTGGCTATTTAACCTTACTTTGTCTTTGTTCTGAATGAGTTTGAGGATAGATGCAACTAGATTATTATATCTTTCGAATATGGGTTTGTCCTCCCCTTGTATTACTGAGGTTTTTATTTTGAACGGGCAGGCTGAAGACTATTGGTGGGCTATTTTTTGACCTTGGGTGATGGTGGTTTTGTTGGGTTTTTATTTTGCTATTGTTTCTGTTTATTAGATTATATTTTGTCCTAATGGGCATTTTCTTTTTCTGTCAGTGGCTCTTATCTCTATCTTTCTGGACTGGGTTTTTTGGATTGGGATTGGTAGCTGCTGACTGTTTCTATCCCCCGAGATATTTTTGATGTTTGTGACTGGATGACTATTGTTGGCTTTTTTACTGATGGTTTTGGGTTTGATGACTTGGATCTTTGGCTATTATGGTGGCTTGTAGGGTTGTCTTCCTTGCTAGTTTCTTGGATTGGATGTTTTGGTTGGCTAGGTTTGTTAAATGAGTATTTATTTTGGTATAATTTTCTCGTTCCTTTGGAGACAATGTTGGGAACCAGCTGATTTTCCATTCTGAGCTACAGCTAAACCTCTCAACTTTCTTATTTGGATGGTTGCCTTGCTGCCTAACCCTCTTGCTATTAGTCTTATTATTATATTGGGTATTATTTCTTTGGGATATTTGCATGTCCTTTTAATGGAGGATCCTACCGCCTATGTGTTTCCTTTTGGCTTTGTCTTGTCTCTATTTAGTGCTTTTTCTCATATTTTGATGTTTGTTCTGAGTGATTTTGTTAGTCATTCTTGGTGGTGGCTTTGGTGGTGCTCCCCCTCCTTGGTTTACTATCCTGGTTTACCTCCATTTATATTGAACTTAATATATCAGTGCTAGGTGTTTGGAGGTTATATTTGTTGTTTGAAATTTTATGCGGATCGTGATCGTCCTTATATAAGATGCTACAAGAGGTATCAATGATGGCCTTGATGTTTCCACTCTTTTCATCTTTTGGCTAAATAGCCTATATGTAATTGTAACCCTTCACCTAAAGTATGGATGTTTTCATATTATGTTGCTCCTTGAGATGATTGTAACTGAGCTTGAGCTTTTTCTTTATCTTATTCCTTTTGCTACTTTTACTTTTTATGGTTGATTAATTACGTGATTATATGTTCTCATCCCTTTAAAATCATGTTGTAGATCTCTTTTACAGGTTTAGAGACTATTGATGGTGGATTGTCCTGGTTTCAAAAGGAGCCGAGGAAGTTTGATGTTGCTTACATGGAGTTTCTTTTGTGGATTAATGTTTCTATTTTCCTTTGCTTGCTTTTCTTAACTATTGTATTAATTTGGGGGCTTATCTCTTTAGGACATTTTGTAACTCTTTGAGCATTAGCTTAGAGATTTACCCCCTAAGGACTTTGTATTCTTTGCACAATAAAATTTCTAATTCTCTATAAAAAAATTCCCTAAACCTAAACTAAAACCCAAAACCTAAACCCTAAACTCCCCTCATAAACCCCTCATCCCTAAAACCCAAACCCTCCTTAAACCCTAAACCCTAAACCTACAAAACTAAACCTTAATAAAAATAAATAAATAACCTAAACCTAAATATTAAATAATAAATATAAAATAAAATAAAATAAAGACTAAACTAAACCTAAACCTAAACCTAAACCTAAAATAAAAAATAAAAAATAAACTAAATAAAATAAATAAAACTAAACTAAAAAAACTATAAATCATAAATAAAAAACTAAACATAAAATAAAAAAAATAAACTTAAAATAAAAAAATATAAAATAAACCTAAAATAAACCTTTAAATAAAAAAATAAAAATAAAAAATAAAACTAAAATAAAAAAAAAAAAAAATCAAACCTAAATAAAAATAAATAAACCTAAACCTAAATTAAAATAAACCTAAAAACCTAAATAAACTAAATTTAAACCCTAAATTAAGAAAATAAACCTAAAATAAACCTAAATCTAAATTAAATACCAAACTTAATAAAAAATAAACTACCCAAACCTAAACCTAAATAAAAAAAATAAACCTAAACCTTAAAATAAAATTAAAAATAAAAACCTAAAGATCCAAATCAAATAAACTAAAATAAATAAACTTAAAATAAATAAACTAAATGATAAAAGCTAAATAGATAAAATTAAATAAACTAAATAAATGTTACCACCTACCTAACTTTAAAATATAATTAAAATGACCTCTCAAACCTTAAATGCAAAACCCTAGGCACCAAATCCTGATCTGGGCCCTACTGACCCCTAATATTAGGCCTCATACCAGGCTACTAATACCTGTAAACCCTACCCAAATCAAACCTAAACTAAACCCCAAGACCTATACACCTACCTATAAATAAATTAAAAATATAAATTAAAAACAAATAAAAAAATAAACTAAAAAATAAAATAAAACCTACACCTAAACCTAAAATAAAAAAGTTTAAAGCCTTTGAATTCTCTTTAGTAGTAAATTTTCACTACACTCGATAACATACATAGATCATTTTTAAACTTTTGGGCATTTTCACTATTGGATTGATTGATTCTCATTTTAATTCAGCTATCTAATGACTTAGATTACTCAAGAGTCTTTTTTACTTTGTGTTTAATATGTCAAATCTTTACGAAATGGTCTCCTCTTTTTGATATAAAAAGGAATCCCTAATTATTCCAATATGGCTATCTTCTTAATATGAGAATACATTTATGTTACACATCAAGTTCTCTTTCGGTTGGGGCTCTCTTTGGTATTCAAATTGATAAGTGAGATCTATTGCTTGTATTTTGGTTGAGATTGATATTACTAAAAGTATCCTAAAGAAGTTTGGATGGTTAGAAATATAATCAAAAGTGGAATTTGAGAATTTTCTATTTTTTTTTACACATTGTAAGATACATGATCAATCTAAATGTGTTTGTGTTGCATCCTCATCTTAAAAGAATAAATTGTAGGATCCTAATCTACTCTATCAAATGAAAAATCAATAAATTTGCTTATGTGCCTAAGTAACTCAAAATGAGAATCATCCCCTACCCTACTCCTTTTTTATCCTTTTTTTATTAGAAGCAATCGAGCATGTTACAAATAATAAGGGGATGAGGAATGATAAACTTACTTAACATTGCTTCTAATTGTAATAATTTGGCTCCTCAAGATAATACCCTCACTCATTCTAACCTAACCCTTTTGGCTAGTTAACCCGAGGAGACAAATTCTAAAATTGATCCTTTGATGAAAGAGCAAAATTTGAAAAATGTTGATCCTTTGATGATGGAATAAATTTTGAAAAGTAATTTTGAAAGTGAGAATGAAATTTGTGCTATTAATGGCATCGCAACCTCTCTTTCTACTACCCTTCAGAGTGATACACATGCTAACCCTCTTTCTCAGCTTAATTATAACACTAAAGAAGGGAAATTACCATTAGGAATGCTTTGACTGATATAGGTCCTATTTTGAATATCACAAATCACTCTCTCTCATATGGGGATACTTTGGACAAAGATAGACCTTTTCAAACTATTTTTAAAATAAAATCCCTTAAAGCTAAAATGTTCACTAATAGCTCTACTAGAATTACTAGATCTTCTCTAACTTCCCTTAAATAATTGCCTCTTATTTTCTTTTCTTCTTTTTTTATTTCTTTAGTTATCTCTTTTCCTTATCCTTTTTTATTATGATCAATTTACTTATTTGGAATGTTAGGGTATTGGGACTCTCATTGTCCATATTAGAAGTCTTTGCCATATAGCATATACTTATTGTTATTGAACCATTCATACACTCTAAGATCAACCATGTTGCTAGAGCGGGCTTTAAAAATTTCTTTTATAATATTGGCAATAAAATTTGGTGTTTTTGGAATAATTTAGTCAACATCTCTATCCTTGATGATCTTCAACAATTGGTTAATGTCCACATCTCATTGGGTGAATTTTTTGTTCTTGGTTCTTTTATTTATGCTTCTTATAATAGAGCTGGTAGGAACATCCTTTGGGATAACTTAAGAACCTTTGCCTCCTCGGTCAATAAACCCTGGTTGGTTGAGAGTAATTTCAACATTATTCTCTCTTCCTCGGAAAGAAGGGGAGATTTCTCTCCTAACATTCATTCCATGGAAGAATTTTCTAATATGATTCTTGATTGTCGATTGATATTGGCTTTCGCTCGACTATGGCATAATTCTAGACTCTGGTAGTGGTTTGATAGGACTCTTTTTAATTCTCTTTGGATCAATTAATGGCCCATTACTTCTATTGAATATTTGAGCATGACTTTGTCTGATCATGCTTCACTTTTGATTTCTATCCAAAATCCCTCCAGTAGATTATCCTCCCTCACTTCTTTTAGATTCCAAAATATGTGGATCCAACACATTGATTTCATAAATGTTGTATCCATTAATTGGATGGCCTCTTCATAGATAATTTTAGTTAAGGAATGCTCCTCAGCTTAAGCTTAAAGGCTTAAAACCTAAATTGGTGGAACATCATTTTAAAATCTTTTTTGCCAAAAATATATGGAATAATTAGTTTGTTCTCTTGAAGATGCTATTTTTTGACTCTACTAAACTTGAGGAATGTAGCTAAAGATAACTTGGTTAATATCGAATATGGAAGAAACCTCGGTAAAGGTACTAAAACATATTGATTGACGGAATATACGGTACTTCCATGCTCTTTTCAAAGAAAAACTTAAACTCTATTAAAAAATTAAAATGATAATGGCTTTGGATCACTAATAATAATGATATTAAAGATTTTTTGTCATACATCATTTTAAAATTTATTAAACAACAACCCTTCCTTAGAAGCTCTTTCCTTTCACACGATTCCCTCAATGATTACTAATCAACCACTTGCTTGGCATCTCTGGGCTTGAGATTGGTAATATTCTCAATAGCATGAATTCGTTCACGGCACGAAGGCTACACTCAATTTTTAGCATTGTTGGCTATTATTAAGTCGACCTTTGATGTGTCATTGATTTTTTTGATGGCAATCCTTTACCTAGATACTTTTCTACCATTGTTCTCATTCCCAAAATTAATAATCCGAATCTTGGGTGATTTGGACCTATCGACCTTTGCACCTTCTTTCATAAACTCATTACTAAATTAATTGCTAAATTAGTTACTTGAAAATTTCCCAATTTCAACTAGCTTGTTAAAGGTAGAGCTATATTTGACAACATTCTTCTTGCCCAGAGTTCATGACATTGATGCTTCTAAGGTGGTAACATCCTTTTCAAATGGACATCTCTAAAGCTTTTGACAACCTCTCTTGAAATTTTCTCTTCCAAATTCTTCATTTGTTTGATTTTTCTAACTATTTTATCTGCCTCATTAAAAATTGTATTACCAATGTTTGGTTATCTATTATCATGAATGGTGAGTCACTTGGTTTTTTCCCTTCGATGCATGGTTTGAGACAAGGAGATCCCTTATCAGCCTCTCTTTTTATTATTGTTGTTGAATATCTTTCGAGGAGCCTTAATGATCTTTTCTACAATAATCTGAACATATTTTTTAGAACTCAAGGTGGCCTTCCTGTCTCTCATCTTAGTTTTACTAATGACTTCATAATCTTTTGTAATTCCTTTATTCATCACATTAAAACTATTAAGAATCTTTTAAATAAATTTGGTAACAAAAGTGGTCTTTTTCTTAGTGAAGGTAAAAGTTGTTTCATTCCTTCCTCTAAAATCCCTAGTAATAGGATCAACCAAATCTTGAGAATTACTAACTTTCAGCAACAATAACTTCCTATTAAATATCTTGGTGCTCCACTTTTTAAAGGTCAGAAAAGATCACATCTCTTTGATGAGCTAATCCAAAAAATCTCTAATAAAATTTCTATTTGGGAATTTCATTTACTCTTTTGGTAGGCTCACTTTGATTAAGAGCACCCTTAACTATGCCTCTATATCTCATTCAAACCATTGTCATCACCAATTATTAATGAATTGAGTGCCTCTTAACAAATTCTTGGGGTTCTAATAATTCTAAAAGAATGCATTGGACCTCTAGAAAAGTTGTGGCACTCAAGGTGGTCTTGTATGTAAGCCAATCGGAAGCTATCACCTTTCTCCTATAAACTTTGGTGGAATTTTAGGAGCAACAATAGTCTTTGGGCTAATTTCATGACTGCCAAATACTGCCAGGGTAAGCACCCTCTCATTTTCCCCTATAGAGCGGGAGACTCTCCTATTTGGAAAAGATTTTTTTCCATCAAATGGGAAGCCGAATCATTAATATCTTAGGGGATTAACTATGGTACCTCTTTCTTTTGGCAAGATAACTGGACTGGAGGTGGGTCCATTTATGACTTATTTTCTACCCATTCCACTGTTGCTATTAAAGTGAACTCTTTCTAGCAGAATAATATGTGGAACATTAGTAAGCTTACTGATTATATTCCTTTCTCTCTTTAAATAAGCTTACTACTATTCCTATCATTCCTAGCAATCATGATCCTTTTAAGCTTTCTCAAAATGGTGACTTCAACCTTAAAATGTTTGGATTCATATTAAAGAAGCTCATGACTTTTCCAATGTGTTTTCAAAATTTGGAATAACACTATTCCTATTTCTTATTCTTTCTAACTTGGTGTATCTGAAAAACTTCATCCCGTTGACTTTGATGTGGGGTAAAGGTTTTACTTACCTTCAAAATGCTGTGCTTTCACATTGAGAATGTGAATCATGTTTTGTTAACAGAGCCATTGCTTCCAAACTTTGGATTTGGTATGATGATCTCTTTAACATTGACAAATTCAATGGCTCCTTAACTTTATACCAACTTCTTGAAGTTTATTTTGAAAATACTATTAAAGGCCACATTAAAGTCATAACTGCTATCACTCTTATTTGGTTCATATGGATGGACATAAATGATGCAAAACATCGTGGGACTCCTATGAACCACATGAGGATAATTGCTAGAATTAAAAATAAAATATGTGACTTGTTTAATTCCAATTTAATTAACTACAAAGAATTTAAAGGTTGTAAATTTGTGACCAATAAACTAGGTTTTAACATGCTAGATCCACCCAACGGTATGGATGACAAGATTATTTATTGGGTAAAATCTAATGCTAATACTATTAAAATTAACACTGATGGCTCTATTTCTCAAAATTCTTCTGGTTGATGTGGTATTTTCAGAAACTTTAATGGTAAAGTCTTATGTTCTTTTGCCTACCCCTTTAATACTTGCTCTATTCCTTTTGCTGAGCTAATGGCAGTTTACAAAGCTATTGAGATTTGCCATCAAAAAGGTTGGCTCAATATTTGGATTGAGGTGGATGCCATTGATCTTTTGACTTCCACCAAAATGGGCAATACAAAATTATATTACCTTCTAAAGTAGACTAGAGCTCTCCTGTCTCAACTCTATTTTAAAATCACTCATGTATGACATGAAGGTAATGCATATGCTGATTACCTTACTAATCTTGGTGTTATATTGGATGGCATAAAATTCTTTGATGTAGTTAAAATCACTCATGTATGTGTTTGGTTAATTTGGACAATACTGGACTCCCTTACCTCAGAAATTAATCCATCCTATTGGTTTGACTTACACATTCGCTTAACCGCATGATCAACTTCTATTTAGTTTTGATGTTTCTCTGATTTTGCTAATGCTAATTCACCATTCTGTTAGTTGTTGATCTCTATGGCATCTGCTATTGGATTACTTACCTAACCTTATTTAGGTTTTACATACTACTATTTTCACTAAAACCATGCTGGTAAGGTTTCTCTGTTTTGAGGGAGATGGATTATTTTATGCTTTTCTTTCTCGCTTTATGGGATAGACTTCTACTATCATTTATTTATGGGTCCTATTGTAATTTTCCATTATATGATTAAGGTGTTTTTTCTCTTTTCCTTAATCTGAATTTGTTCATGGCCTCATGACTTTCTCATTATGTAATGCTATAATTTTGTATAGCTTCATGGTGCTCAAATTTATCTGTCTTTTCTCTTTAATAGGGTTGTGCCCCCTCCTATGCTATCTAACCTCACCTCCATTACCTGTATGGAGAGAAACTACAATAACCTTGCTATTATTACTTTCTCTTAGATGGGATTTTATTCTTGATTTCATTTCATATTTTACTGATGTCTTACCTATTGGTTCTTTTTTTGTCTTGAAGGATTTCAATGATGGTTTTTTATTGAACCCCATTCAAGTCTATGTTGTCTCCCTATTCCTTACAATTTTATCTTATGGTGGGTGCAACAATTATTTTGCTATTTCAATTGTTGGATGTTTGATTATCAGGTCTTTAGTCCAGCAGACTGATTTTGGGGTTATTTCTATTGTCTTTTATTCATGGCTACGCTATCATCTGATATTTGTGGACTTTAATGCTGCTGCTTATTCCATCCTAGTTCTATTAGACTTATGATCTTGTTATATTATGCTCCTATTGATGGGTGGTTATGGTCGCTTATGTCATGTTTGTTATCTTGGTTATTTATTGTCTTGGTTTTTCTAATTCTTTTGCTAATCTCATCTCCAACCTATATGGAGAGACACTATATACCCTTATTATTATTATTATTTTCTCCTTGATGACTTTTGTCTTCTTTCTTGGTTTTACTAATGCATGTTTAAGGTCTACTTTTCTTTGTCTTGAAGGATTCCGTTGTTGGCTCTCCTTTGAACCCCTTTTGTGCCTATGTTGTATCACTATTTTATTTTGGTTTATCTTATGGTGGGTGCAATAATGGCTTGCTATTTATTTGTTGTTATGATTATGCTACTACCTACTTGGTTTCTAACTAATGCCTATTCTAATGGGTTGCTTTATGGCCGCCTATTATTATTTTGTCTTGGTTGTTTGTTGTCTTGGTTATTCTGCTATCTTGGTTTTTCAGGATTCCAATGTTGGCTCTCCTTTGAACCCCCTAAGTGTCTATGCTATTTCTCAAATTTTATATTGGATTATCTTATGGTGGGTGCAATAATTGTTTTGCTATTCTATCTGTTGACTATGGGACTTTAGAGTCCTATGTCCAGCAAGCTGCTTATGGGGTTGGCTTACTGATTATCTTTGTTGTTTGTGTCTGGGCTGCTGCTTATCACATGATATCTGTGGACTACTTAATCTGCTATTTTTTTTCTATCTTGGTTTAGTTAGATTGTGCATCTGTGATGCTTCTATCTTTATCTTATGCACTATCTATTCTAAATGGGTGGTTCTATGGACTTGGTCTTTTCTTATGCTATCTTGGTTGTTTGTTGATCTGGATTATCGAGTTTTATGCCCGCATCTTACCGGGATGTCTTTCTATCCTTTATTTGGTTATTTATGGTGGGATGCCTATTTCTGTTTGGAACAACTAATCTGTGCATTCTAACCTTGGTCTTAGTCTTCATCACTTATTTTATTTGGGTTGGGTTCTTCTTCTTGCTTTACATTTGCTTTTTTGTTAACCGCAATGGTTATTAATAAGGGGATGTTAACATCTGCATTGCTTATTATGATTTGGTTTCTTTTTGACTATCTATATACTCGGCTAAAGTTTCATATATGTCTCATATGTTTGGCTTATTAATTTGCTTAGCAGGATTTTAGTAGGTTACTTTTTCTATTATTCTCTTATGCAGGGTTTTTATGCTGGCCTAATTATACTCTTGGCTATGATTTTAAAAGGGATTCGGCAAAGATGGCTCATTCTCATATGGGGATTCTCATGTTGGTGACTTCATTGATGATAATTTTCTTGCATGGGACCCCTTATCTTGCTTGCTATCTCCTTTCTATTTTATATGGGATTTGTTTAGTTTTACAAGGCCCATTAGACTTTCAACAAATGGCTACTTTCTTCTGTGTTTGTGCTGGCGTGATGATTTCACCCTTCTTGGTTTGGTAAGCTCTTATGATGTAACACTTCCACAAGTTTGGATGCTCATATTTGCTTTTCCCCAACTGGCCTCTTTTTCACACTTCTCAATAATTTTCCTCAAATTATGCCTCTCACTTTTTTTCTTAATTTCTTATCTTTCTTTTTGATGCACTTTTCTTTTCTCTTGGGTGCATTTATTCTCTTGTAGGTTTGCTCCCTAGTGTCATGCATTCTCTTAAAGAGCTTTGACCTCTATTCATTGGCTTATCTATGTTAATCAATTTGTATCTTTTGCTTTTCCTTTACTTTTTTATTTTGCTTTTGGTACTTAGATAGGGATTTACTCTCTAGGTGATTATAGCTTTGAGCGATTGTGAGTTTATCCTATTAAGGACCTTGTAACCCTCTTTTGGTAATAAATTCTATGGGGTTTCCCAAAAACATTAAACCTACAACCCTAAACCCTATACCTTAAACCCTAAACCCTAAGCACTAACCCTAAACCCTATACCCTAAAAGCATAAACCTTAAACCCTAAACCCTAAACTTAATAAACCTAAATTAGCCTCTAAACCCAACCCCTAAACTAACCTAAAACTAAACCCTAATCATGAAACCCTAAACCTAAACCAAAAGTACTTAAATATATGATAAAATAAACCTAAACCCTAAAACCTAGTAAACCTAAACTAAAAAACCTAAGAATGGGAAAACCTGATTCTCATGTGCCTCCTAGATCAGCAAAACTAAAAAAATATCTTGAGGGGATATAGTAAAAATGGTGGTTTTGGTGGGAGGAGCTGGAGGTTACAAACTGGTGGTAGGGAGAGATCAACATGATGGTGGATCCCACTAAGGATAGGTATGGTTAAATAGGAAAATTGAAGATAAATCTCCTTATTGAACGTGTCTCAGAGATGATTCAAGTTATCTAGGTTTTTGATCCCAATGCCTCATTTTTATCTATTTTGCGCATTAGAAACTTGGTGAAAAAAGAAGAAATGTTAATCAATTTATTCTAAAAACAAACCAAAAAACCTAAACCCTAAACTAAAACCTGAACCCTACACTGAAAACCCAAATCCTAAACCCTAAATACTGAAAATAAAAAATAAAAAGAAGTCCTAACCCTAAACCCTAAACCTACAACCCTAAACACTAAACCCTAAACCCTAAAGCCTAAACACTAAACCCTAAATAAACAAAACCCTAACCCTATCCTAAATTAAACTAATCTTAAAAAGAAATAAATACACCCTAAATCCATAAACTAAAATAAACCCTAAACCAAAAAACCTAAATAAACCAAAACCCAAAACCCAAATAAAACCCAAAACCTAAAACCCTAAACCTAAAATCCTAAACACTAAAGCCTACACTAAACTAAACTAAAAAACCTAAACCTAACCTCAACCCTAAACCCTAAACCCAAAATAAAATAAATCCTAAAAACTAAAACCCTAAAACCTAAAACCTAAACCTAAAAGTAAAATAAAAAATAAACTCAACTAAAAAATAAACATAAAAAATAAACTAAAATAAATAAACCAAAAATAAACTAGACAAAAATAAAAAATAAACCTAAATAAAAATAAAATAAATTAAAATTTAATTAAATAAACTAAAAAAACTAAACCAACCAGTTTACTTAAATTTAAAAAAAGAAATAAACCTAAACCTAAATACTAAACCCAATCCTCAACCCTAAACCCAAACCCTAAACCCTAAAACTAACTCTAAATGTTGAACCTTAAACCTACAACCCTAAACCCTAATCCTTAAACACTAATAAGCCCTAAATCCTAAACCCAAAACCCTAAACCCTAAACCCTAAAACTTAAAACCCTAAACTCTAAAGACTAAAACTCCTAATCCTTGAAGCTTAAACCCTAAACCCTAAGGTAACCCTAAACCTTAAACCATAAAAAGCCTAATCCTTAAAGCCTAAAAACCTAAAACCCAAAGCCCTAAACCCTAAACCATAAAAACCTAAACCTAAACTAAATAAAACCTAAAAATAATATAAATAAAAAAACCTAGACCTAAATTAAATAAAAAATAAAATAAAATAAAAACATAAAATAAACCTAAACTTAAACCTAAAAGTAAAATAAAATAAAAAAAAAAAATAAACTAAAATAAAATAAAGAAAAACCTAAACTAAACTTAAAATAAAATAAACCTAAAATAAACAACCTAATAAAATAAAACTACATAAATAAAAAATAAAATAAACCTAAAAAAATAAAATAAAAATTAAATAAAAACCTAAACGTAAACAATAAACCTAGAAATAAATAAAAATATAACCTAAACCCTATACTAAACAAAACCTAAACCAAAAGAAAATTAAAATAATAAAATAAAATAAACCTAAACTTAAACTAAAAGAAACTAAACTAAAATAAATAAAACTTAAACCTAAACCTAAAATAAACTAAACCTAAACCAAAATAAAATATAATAAAAAAATAAACCTAATCCTAAACTAAAAAAAATAAATGTAAAATAAAAAACTAAACCTAACCTAAAGAAATAAAATAAAAACTAAACCTAAACTTAAAATAAACTTAAAAAAATAAAACTAACAAAAAAAAGTCAACTAAACCTAAAAAATGATATAAATAAAAAAAAACAAAACTAAAATAAATAAACCTAAATAAATAAACAAACTAAATAAAAAAATAAACTTAAATAAAATAAAAATAAAATAAATTAAAATAAATAAAAATAATCTCAATAAACCGAGCAAACTAAACTTGTTTACTTAATTTAACAAAACCATAACCCTAAACCCTAAACCCTAAACCCTAAACCCTAAACCAAACCCTAAAACTAAAAAACTAAACACTAAAACCAAACCCCAAACCCTAAACACTAAACCCTAAGCTAAACCCAATCCTATATAAAGCCTAAAAAGTATAAACTAAAACCCTAAACCTAAAACCTAAACCCTACATCCTAAACCCTAAACCCTAAACTAACCCAAACCCTAAACCTAAACCACAAAAAAAAACCTAAAATTAAATCAAAATTAAAAATAAATTAAAAAATAAACCTAAACCTAAATCTAATAAACCTAAACCTAAAAAGACTGGATAACCTTGATGGCAAGAACATCACCATCAACCAAACTTAGATCTAAAGGTGAAAATAAGGTGGTGGGGATAGGTGCTTGGATATGGAGGTGGTGGTCAAAGCAATCTAGGAAAATAAACTTGGTGGAGGAAGGAGAAAATATGATGGTGGATCCCACTAAGAGGTGGAGGTGGTATAACTAGAAATAAGAATAAACATACTTTTGAACTATCTAATAAAGATACTATTTAGTTTTATTTGCTCTATTCGTGCTCATTTTTTAAATTATGTCTTGAAAGTGCTACTAAAAGAAACTTAAACTAAACCTAAATAACCAAACCCCTAAACTCTAAACTAAAACCCTAAACCTTAAACCTTAAAACCCTAAACCCTAAACCCTAAACCCTAAAACCTAAAGCCTAAACTCTAAACCCTAAACCTTAAATGCTAAACCTTAAAACATAAAGCCCAAACCCTATACCCTATACCCTCAACTAACCATAAACCCTCAACTAAAAACCTAAACTTAAATGAAATAAAACCTAAAAATAAAATAAATAAATAAACCTAAATAAAAATAAATTAATAAAATAAAATAAAATAAAAACCAAAACTAAAACCTAAACCAAATAAACCAAACCTAAACCTAAAAGAAAATAAAATAAAAAATAAAAACTAAACTAAAATAAAATAAATAAAACTAAACTATAAATAAAACTAAACCTAAAATAAAAATAAAATAAACCTAAAATAAAATTAAATAAAAACTAAATCAAAACGTGAACCTAAAAAAAAACCTATAAATAAATAAAAAATAAAACATTAACCCTAAACTAAAAAAAACCTAAACCTAAAATAAAAATAAAATAAACCTAAACCTAAACTAAAATAAACTAAACGAAAATAAATAAAATATAAACCTAAACCTAAACCTAAAATAAATTAAACCTAAACCTAAACCTAAACCCTAAATAAAATTAAATAAACAAAAATAGACCTAAACCTAAGCTAAAAAATAAAATTTAAAAATAAACCTAAAATAAAAACCTAAAACAATAAAATAGAAACCTAAACCTAAACCTAAAAATAAAAAATAAAACCTAAACCTAAAAAATAAACGTAAATCAAAACCTAAACCTAAAATATAAAGTAAAATAAAAAGCCTAAACTAAAATAAATAAATCTAAAATAAACAATCAAAACTAAATAAAATAAAAAATAAACCTAAATAAAAATAAATAAATAAATAAAATAAAAGAAAAAAAAATAAACTAAATAAACCTAAACCTATCAGTTTAGTTATTTTTTTTTTAAAATGTTAAACTCTAAACCCTAAACCGTAAATCCTAAATAATAAAACTAACTTTAACTTGCAACCCCAAACCTTAAACCCTAAACCCTAAACCCGAAAAAACACTAAAACCTAAATAATAACCCTAAACCATAAACCCTAAAAGCATAAACCCTAAAATCCTAAACCCTAAACCCTAACCCTCAACCCCAAACCCTAAACCTAAAGTAACAAAATAAGTTAAAAAAAGAAACCTAAACCTTAAAACCTAATAAACCTAAACCTTAAGAATGAGTAGAACCTTGATGAAAAGAATATCACAAAACCTCTTATCTAAATGGCTTGAGAAAATAAAACACAAAATCTGAGGTGGTGGATATGTAAAAAAAATGGTGGTAAAACAAAAATCACATAAAGATCAAGATTTGATGGTGTATCACGCTACTAAGAGGCGAGGTATAAGAACTAGAGAAATTAAGAATGATCGATCCAATGCTACTTATGGAACTATGTCTTAAGAGATGATTCTAGTTATCTATTTTGATTTATCTAGACATTTTATCTATGTTGTCACTGTGTCTTAAAACTTGGTGTGTTACTTGGTTGATGAAATAAAAAAAACAAAAATTAATTTGTTTTCTTAAAATAAAAAAAACCAAAACCTAAACCCTAAACTAAACCTAAACCCAAAACCTAAACCCTAAATCCTAAAAAAAACCATAAGCTAAACCCTAAACCCTAAAACCTAAAACCTAAACCGTAAACCCAAAACCCTAAAATGTAAAACCTAAAACCTAAACCCTAAACCCTAAACCCTAAGCCCTAAACCCCAAACCCAAAACCCTAAACCCTAAACCCTCAATTAACCCTAAACCCAAATCCTTAAACACTAAACCCCAAAAAACTAAAAACCTAAACCTCGACTAAATAAAACCTAAAAAATAAAATCAATAAAAAAATGTAAACCCTAACTAAAAATTAAAAATATAAACCTAAAATAAAATAAAATAAATCGAAACCTAAACTAAAATAAACTAAACTATATTAAATAAAACCTAAACCTAAACTTAAACCTAAACCCAAAATAAATTTAAATAAATAGAAAATAAACCTAAACCTAAACTAAAAAATAAAACCTAAAAATAAACCTAAATCCAAAACTTAAAAAAATAAAATAAAAACCTAAACCTAAACCTAAAAATAAAAAATAAAACTCAACTAAAAAATAAACATAAACCTAAATCTAAACCTAAAAAATAAATTAAAATAAAAAACCTAAACTAAAATAAATAAACTAAACTAAATCAAAATGAAAATTAAACCAAAATAAAAATAAAAAATAAAAAAAACTTAAATAACTAAAACATAAACCAAACAAACTAAATAAACCTAAACTTCCTAGTTTACTTAAATTTTCTTTTTAAAAAGAAAAAAACCCCTAAACCCTAAACCTACAACCCTAAACCTAGAACCCTGAACCTACAACCTTAAACCCCAAACCCCTCTCCTCACCTCTCTCCGATGTGTTCCCTTTCATTTTTTCTTTTCATTTTCCGCTTCCCCCAATCATATTTTCTAGTTTATTGCTCTCGGTTTGGCCGCTTATGTGATTTTTCCTTGATCTTACAATGGCTGAGGCGCTGCTTTTCGCGCAACTGAGCTCATCAAACTTGGAGGCGTCAGCTAAGCCTTCCAATCTACAAGGTAATTTGGATCCGACTTCATCCGCATTCCACCGTTAAGTCCTTCAAGGACATTTATATGGTAAGAACACTTGCTCTAATGCTTAACTTAATCTCAACTTCCTTCCATGGAATGTCGATTGTAATGTGCTCGATCTTGATGTGGAAAAATTGGCAAAGCCCTTTGAATTTTCATTAGTTGGAAAAATTTTCCTTACGCTGTCTACTCTTGACAATATCGATCCTTCTTTCATAGCCTAAAGCTGAGTTTTCACTATCGTTGATCGATCCTAGGCATATCCTTATTCACTATCAATGATTTACTCAAGAGTCTTTGCTCCGCTCTACTTTGTGTACAATTGTCAAATGAGGCTCTTGAAATGGTCACCTCTTTTTGATGTCAAAGAGGAATCCCATATTGTTCCTTTATGGCTAGCCTTTCCAAACATGAGGATACATTATGTTACCCATCAAGTCCTATTTACAGTTGAGGCTCTCTTTTGTAGGCCCCTTCAAATTGATCAAGCCACCACCACGAGATCTCATCCATCAGTTGCACGTATCTTGGTTGAGATTGATATTACCAAAAAGTATCCTAAAGAAGTTTGGATCGGTTCGAAAAAATTTGGGTATAATCAGAAAGTGGAATTTGAAAATTTTCCTATTTTTGCACACACTATAAGATCCATGGTCATGATCACTCTGAATGCTTTGTGTTACACCCTAATCTTAAAAAGAATAAATTGTCAGATCCTAATCCCACTCTAGGAAATGAAAAACCAATAAGTTTGCTTATGTGCCTAAAGCTACTCAAAATGGAACTCACCCTCCTACCCCTACTCCTTTACTTTCTACTGATTTGCCTATTGGAGAACAATCTGAGCTTGGTAAAAATAATTAATTGAGGTTTGTGAGGAATCTAATGATAACATATTTAACATTACTCCTACTTGTTATAATTTAGCATCACAAGACAATCCCTTGACTCATATGAATCATAATGGTGATTTGAATGGGAATCTCAAGTTGGATCAAAATCTCAAAACTAATTCTGGAATTGTTCTGAAAAATGTTGATACTTTGGTGATGGACCAAAATCTGAATAATCAACATGGAGATTTTGATCCAACCTCTCCTTCTATTACCCTATAGAGTGAGATCCATTCTAATCCAATTTCTCAACCTAACTTTGATACCAAGAAGGAGAAATCACCATTAGAATGCTTTGATATACTCCTATTCAATATCACCAACCACTCCCTTCGATGGAGACATTGACATAGATAGGCCTTTTCAAACTTTTATTAAAAAAATCCCTTAAAGCTAGAATGTTCACTAATAGCTCACTAGAAACCACATCTTCTCTAACTTCCCACAAATAATTGCTTCATGCTCTCTTTTCTTCTCCTTCAATTTTGTTATCTCTTTTCTTTCCTTCAACCTTATTATGATCAATTTTCTTATTTGGAATGTTCTATTGGGACTCTCATTGTCTCCAATCATGTTAGGAGCCTTTCGCACTCATAACATCCTTGTTGTTATTGAGCCATTCATTCACTCTTCTAAGATCACCCATGTTGCTAGAATGCTTGCTTTCAAAATTTATTTTATAATATTAGTAATAAAATTTGGTGTTTTGGAATAATTTAATCAACATTTCTATCCTTGATGATCTCAACAATTGGTTAATGTTCAAATCTCATTGGGTGAATTTTTTGCTCTTGGTTCCTTTATCTATGCTTCTTGTAATAGAGGGTAGGAACATCCTTTGGGATCACTTAAGAACCTTGCCTCCTCTTAACAAACCTGGTTGGTGGGGGTGATTTCACTATATATTCCTCAAAGAAGGGAGGTGCTCTCCTAACATCCATTCCATGGAAGATTTCTAATATGATCTCGATTGCAACCGATTGATATTAGTTTTTTTGGCTCCAACTATATAATGGCATAACTCTAGACTTTGGCGCTCTTGATAGGACCCTCTTTAATTCCCTTTGGATCAATCAATGGCCTCACTTGGAGCATTTGTAGAACTTTATTTGACCATGCTTCACTTTTGATCCCTATCAAAACTTCTTCCAGTAATCTTTCCTCCCCTACTCCTTTTAGATTCCAAAATATGTGGACCCAACATCGAGATTTCATTAATGTTGTTTCCATCAATTGGATGGCCCCTATTCACATGGACAATTCCGTTAAAGGCATGATTCGACTTTGGCTTAAGCTCAAAAGACTTAAACAAAACCTAAATTGGTGGAATAAGCATCATTTTTAAAAATTTTTTGCCAATCTCAAAATTATGGAACAATTAGGTTGCTCCCTTGAAGATGTTATCTTAAATGATCCTAGCTTGATGAGTTGAACAGCTAAAGATAACTTGATTAAATTATCAATATGGAGGAAACCTATTGGCCAAAAGGCTAGCAAACATATTGATGGTGATAGAAATATAAGGTATTTCCATGCTCTTTTAAAGCCTTAAACTCTCAAAAAATCAAAATATTAACGATGGATCATAAATAATGAAATTAAAGATTCTATCATACAACATTTTCAACACACACCTGAAGCCCTCTCCAACACACACCTGATCCCCTCAATGATTACTAATGATGAAAACCATTTACTCACTTTATCCTAAGTCGAGATTAGTAGTACTCTCAATAGCATGAACACCGACTGGTTGGCCCCGATGGCACACCCATTTCTTTCAGCATTATTGGCCTTTTATTAAGTCCGACCTTGTTGATGTTGTTGATTTCTTTGATGGCGCCTCTTACCTAGATACTTTTCTAGCACTTCCATCCTCATTCCCAAAACTAATAATCCTAATTCTTGGGAGATTTTAGACTATCCCTTTGCACCTTCTTTCAAAACTCATTGCTAAATTAATTAATAGATAAGTCTCCGCTCCCTAAAATTATTTCTCCTAACCAAACTGGCTTCATTAAAATAGAGCTATATCACAAATATCCTTCTAGCACAAGAGATGGTTCATGACATTGATGTTCCTACTAGAGGTGCCAACATCCTCCTCAAACTGGACATCTCTAAAGCTTTTGATAACCTCTTGGGATTTCCTCTTCAAATCTTACATTTGTTTGGGTTTTTTTGATAATTTATCATCCCTCATCAAAATATATTACCAATGTTTGGTTCTCATATCATGAATGGTGAGTCCCTAGTTTCTTTACTTCAAGGCATGGCTTTGAGACAAGGAGACCCCTTTCACCCTCTCTTTTATTATTGATGTTGAATATCTTTCGAGGATCAATGATCTTTTCAATAAAAAATCCTACCATGTTTTTAAAACTCATGGTGTCTCCTATTTCTCATCTCAATTTTCGATGATTTTATAATCTTTGCAATGCCTCTATTCAACATATTAAAACTATTAAGAACCTTTTAAATGAATTTGGCAAAGAAAGTGGTCTCTTTCTCAATGAAGGAAAATGTTGTTTCATTCCTTCCGCTAAAATCCCTACCAATAGGCTCAACCAAATCTCCAGAATTATTAATTTTTAGCAACATCAACTTCCTATTAATTATCTTGGGGCTTCACTTTTTAAAGGTCAGAAAAGATCTCATCTTTTTGATGATCTTATCTAGAAAATCTCTAATAAAATTTCTATTTGGGAATTTCATTTATCTCTTTCGATGGTAGGCTCACCTTGATTAAGAGCACTCTTAATTCCATGCCTTTATATCTCATCCAAACCATCAGGCCGACCATTTCTATCAATGAATTGAGCGCCTCCTTAACAAATTTTTTGGGCTCTAATAACTCCTCTTAAAGAATGCACTAGACCTCTTGGTTTAAAAGTTGTGGCACTCTCGCTGAAGGTGGTCTTGGATGTAAGCTAATCAAAGAAGCTATCACTGCTTTTTCCTATAAACTCTGGTGGAATTTTAGGAATAACAATAGTCTTTGGGCTAATTTCATGACTGTTAAATATTGTCAGGGTAAGCACCCCCTCATTTGTCCCTATAAAGAGGGAGACTCTCCTCTTTGGAAAATACTTTGTTCCATCAAATGGGATGTAGAATCCTTAATTTTTTGGGGATTAACTCGCTCCTCCTTCTTTTTGGCAAGATAACTGAGTGGATGTGGGTCCATTGATGATTTACTTATACCCATTCCACCGCCGCTATTAAAGTGAAATCTGTAGAATAATATGTGGAATAATAGTAAGTTTACATTTTATTCTTCTTTCTCTTGAACAAACTTACTACTATTCCTATCATTCCTACCAATCAAGATCAGATCCTTTTTAAGCTCTCATAGAATGGTGATTTCAACTTTAAAAATGTTTGGCTTCACATTAAAGAAACTCATGATTCTTCCAATGTGTTTCTCAAACTTTGGAATAACACTATCCCTACTTCTTATTCTGTTCTTACTTGGCATATTTTGAAAAACTTCATCCCTGTTGACTCCTTGTTGTTGGGTAAAGGTTTTCAATTACCTTCAAAATGTCAATGCTGCTTTCACATTGAGAATGTGAATCATGTCTTGTTAATGTGGCCATTGCTTCTAAACTTTGGATTTGGTATGATGATCTCTTTAACATTATCATTTTCAATGGCTCCCTAACTTTATATCAACTTCTTGAAGTTTATTTTGACAATACTATTAAAGGTCACATTAAATTCATAATTGCTATCACTCTTATTTGATTCATATGGTTGGACAAAAATGATGTAAAACATCACGAGATCCCCATGAACCACATGAGGATAATTGCTAGAATTAAAAACAAAATTCGTGACTTGTTTATGCCAATCTCATTCACTACAAACAATTCAAAGGTTGTAAATTTATGGCCAATAAACTGGATCTTAACTTACTAGATCAACCCTACTTTAGGAATGACAAGATTGTTTATTGGGTAAAACCTCATGATCAGACTATTAAAATTAACACTGATGGCTCTATCCCTCATAAAGGTTCATGTTGTGGTGGAATTTTCAGAAATCTTAATGGTAAAGTCCTATGTGCTTTTGCTTACCCCTTAATTCTTGCTCTATTCCTTTTCGAGCTTATGGCAAAGGTACAAAGCTCTGAGATTTGCCTTTCAAAATGGTTGGCTAATATTTGATTGAGGTGGATGCCCTTCGATTGATCTTTGACTTCCACCAAAATGAGCAACAATTGTACTACCTTCTCTCAAGCAAACTAGAGCTCTTTTTACCCAACTTAATTTTAACATCACTCATGTATGGCATGAGGGTAATGCATGGCCGATTACCTTGCCAATCTGGGAGCTAGATTGGATGGTATAATCTTCTTTGATCAACTCACCCTACCCAAACATTCGTGTGGCTTGGATAATTTGGATAATACTGGGCTCTCTTATGTCAAAAATTAATCTAACCTATGGGATTGATCTGGTTTAATATCTATTTAACTGAATGCCCATTTTATATTTAGTGTTATTGTTTTCTTGGTTTTTGCTGATGTTTCACCCGGATACTACTTGATATTTTAATTTATGTGACATGTGATGTTGGTTTAATTGCATTTCCATTAATTTGGGGCTTCCTACTTTTGTTACTTACACTGATAAAGTGTTGATGTGCCTCTTAAATTTGCTGATGCATCATCCTAATACTCCCACTTGGTCAATTGCTGAGCTGTGTGACATCTGTTGTTGGTTTACTATCCACAATCTTGATTTATCAATGCCCTCCATTGTTAATGATAAGGGGCTTACTATTGGAAGGAGATATACTACTTAATGCTCTATTTATTGATGTTGTATTTTTTGATCAACAGGGACATATTTCTATCCCTTTTCTAGAATTATAATCTGGGATCCTTGCATCAATGCTTAACAAATATCCCTTTGTTCAACTTTACAGCTGATACTAACTTATCTGATATTCTTCTCCTTCTTATGGATTGGAATTACCTCTAGATTTCCAATTTTAGTAATGCTGTGGGATTAGTCGGCATTAAATTTTGTGTCGGGTTATCAAGATGAAACTGCCAACCACTTAGTAACCTATGTTGTATCAATGTTACTTCCTAGTGTTTCTTATGTAGGATGCAATATTTATTCTAATGTTTTAATGTTTGGTTGTTGGATTTTTGGGCCTTTATCATGCAGGCTACTCTTAGGGTTGGTTTGCTAAAGTTAATTGCTAATCCCCTCTTCCCATCTGTATGGGCGTAATCGACTTTGTTGTAATTAATATCTATTGCTAACCTTGTGGCTTTTGGTCGTTATTGCCTGTTTTATCATCGACTAACTGTTGCTTGCTTCTGTCATGATCACCTAATCTGCTATTTACTCCCCTTTAGCTCTGCTAAAATTGTGCACAACTCTGTGATTACCCAACTACATAATTGGATTTTTGCTTATGCTTCTGGGGTTTTGGATTGTCTTGCTCAGCTGGACCTTTTTGAGGTTATTGAATGGTTGATGGCTTTTGCTTTGTTGCTTATCTCTTTTATTAGCTTTTGGGCTGTTGCTGATCATCTCGTTTGAATTAGCTTTGGCCTAATCCTTTCCCTATCCTTCTGGGACTTTACTTTTGTTTTGTATATTTGCATTGGGGGGTTTTTTTTGGCCAATTTATTATTAATTATCATCTTATTTTCATCTGATCTGACTCCACTGTTCGAAGCTATTTCTGGGTTGTCCTTCTTGTCCAGAAGGTGCCTTTGAAGTTTCTTGATTGCTTTGGGTAACCTCTTTCCAACCAGGAGAGTGTCATATCTCTGTTTATCCTTATCTCCTGTGTTTGGACTTTCTTAATGGTTTTTCGCTTGATTTATGTCGGTATTTTTATTAGTTCTTTTGGTTTTTTTCTAAGGCATTGTCTATTTTATTAGGTGGTTCTTTTCAACTTGTCTTTTATTATCTTGTTTGTTGGCGATCTTTGATTCTTTGTTCCTAACGCTTGGGTTGTCTTTCTTGTTCAACAAGGTGCTGTTATTTTGCTGATTGCTTTGGCTAATCTTTTTTCCCCTTTCTACCAGGAATGTGTTTTTCCTATTTATTCTTATCTCCTTGCAGAATCGAGTTTTCTTCATGGCTTCTTAGTTTTCTATCTATTGTTTTAGTCATTTTCCCATTTTGGAAGGATTTTCTTGGGCTGCTGATTTCATTTGTTGTATTTTTTACTCTTTTGTTTTGGCGTGCCTTTTCCTCTCTATTTGGAAAGCATCTTCCATTTTGATTGTTGGTTGGCCAACTTGATGTTCTATTCTATCTTTGTATATTATGGATAATTGAATCTTATGTTCACCTCATGCTACTATGGTTGTCTATCCTATTTTGCGACTGGTTTGATATTATTTTGCTTAAATTTGGTGGGGTAATAATTGCATTGCTTATTATGATGGCCTTTGGATTTTTGGGTCCTTTATCAAGCGTGATGTCTTTATATTCTCTAGTTTCATCTTGTCCCATTTCGTGGTCATTTTTGGGAATCGCTTTCCCTTATCTAACGTTATTTTTGTGGTTGTTGCTTTCACATTTGATTATTGGCTTTGTGTTTTATATTAGCATTTGACAATGACTTCATATGCTTCTATTTTTCCCTCAGCTTATGCTACATTTATGCAGATCATTGTGACTATACTTTTGCCTCTCTTGATATTAATCTTTGAATTGTTTAATCTCATTGGGTGGATTTATGGCCACCTAGCTGGCTATTACTCTCAGGATTGTTGGCTAAATTGGATTAATGAGTTTGATCATAAGGAAACTATTTCTGTGGTGTTATCTCTGATTGTCTCTTACTAGATTTGTCTATGGTGGGTAGCAGCCCTTTACCTGTTACTTCTTATCTGCTATTGTACTTCCATTTCCTGTGGTAATTTGGGCTTGGGGTATGTTATTTCTCTTTATAATTGATGTTCTCAATTTTTTGAAACAAGGAGGTTGTTAAGAGCTGCATTAATTACATTCTTTGCTTATCTTTTGATAGAAATAACCGCTACTGCTTTACCAAGAATGTATATTAATGTCCTACAAGATTGGAATGGGTTAATTCCTTGCTCTTGTCTTGCTGCTGGTTTGTAGATTTCAAAATTTCTGCTTATTATCCTTAGATCCGGTTTCCAGTATGGATGACCTAAAATTGATGGCTCTCTTTCATTTGAGTTAGGATTATCATGCCATGGAGCCTAATATGATGACATAATTTGTCATGGGATCCCTTTACCCACTTTTCTTTTTGCTACTCTTTCCACTTTGTGTATACTTTGCTATTCTGCGTGTATTTTGGCTCAAAAGATCTTCATCAAATGGTCGCTATCTGTTTGTTATATGATGGTTGTGATGCTTTAACTGCATTTTGGTTTGGTAGTAGCTCTTGTGATGTAACCCTTTGCTAAAGTTTGATGCTCATATTTGCATCTGCCTCAACTTGTGTGATCAAACCCCAGCCTCTCTATCCCACTTCTTTATTATTACCATTTTCGATTTTCCGCTCACTTATCATTTTCTTTTGCCTTTTTAACTTTTAACCTCTTCCTGCCTAGAATCTTGCTTTTCTCTTTTCTCTTGTTGCTCCAGTGTCATGCATTCTCACTCTAAACATTGGCCCTCATCCTTCATTTCCTTACTTTTGTTAATCACTTTGTATCTTTTGCTTGCATTACTCTTTATTTTGCGATGTACTTAGATAGGATTTACTGATTGTAGTTTTGAGGAAGTTCTGTTTATCCCTTTAAAGACTTTAACCCCTTTTTGTGGCAATAAAATTCTCTATAAGGGGTTTCCTAAAAAAAAAAACCCTAAACCATAAACTAAAATAAAATCTAAAAAACTAAAACCCTAAAGCCTAAACCCTAAACACAAAACTAACCCTAAACCTTAACCCTAAATGTTAAACTCTAAACCCTAAACCCTAAACCTTAACCTTAAATCCTAAAACTCTAAAGCCTAAAACCCTAAACCCTAAACCCTAAACCCTAAAAGCATAAACCCGAAAACTCTAAACCCTAAGCCCTAAACCCTAAATCATAAAACCTAAACCCAAACCCAAAATCCAAAACCCTAAACCTAAACCTAAAGTAACTAAATAAATTAAAAAATAAACCTAATAAACCTAAACCCTAATGGGTAAACCTGACTAAACATCTAAATTGCTCACCTAGACATATTGGAGGTGAAGGTGGAGATAACTATCATAATGGAGGATCTAGAGGTGGTGGATCTATAGTGATCATTGAATGGTTAAAGGATTATGAGGTAACAAACCAAGGTGGTGGCGGAGGGAGATTATGATATGATGGTGAATCACACAAACCTATAACTGAGATACTAAAGAATGATCGATCCGATCGCTATGAAACTATGTCTTTATAGATGGTTCTAGTTATCTAAGGTTTTGATTTGCTCTATGGGTGCTCATTTTATCTATGTCAACGCTGTCTTAGAAAACTTGGTGTTACTGCTGATGAAATCAAATGAAGAAATAATTTGTTCTCTATTAAAAAATAATACCAAAAAGCCCTAAACCCTAAACTAAAACAACAATAACCTAAACCCTAAACCCTAAACCCAAACCTAAATCCTAAACCCTCAAAAACCTAAACCTAAACTTTAACCCTAAACCATAAACTCTAAACCTACATCCTAAATCCTAAACCATATAAACCTAAACCCCAAAACTTACAACCCAAACCCTAAACCCTAAACTAAACCCTAAACCCTAAATCTTAAACCCTAAAAAATCTAAAAAACCTAAACCTAAACTAAATAAAACCTAAAAATAAAATAAATAAAAAACCTAAACCTAAATAAAATAAAAAATAAAATAAATATAAACCTAAACTAAAACCTAAACCTAAATAAAAAATAAAATAAAATAAAAAATAAAACTAAATTAAGATAAAATAATCAAAACCTAAACTAAACAAACAAAATAAAATAAGACAAAAAATAAAAAACCTAAATAAAATAAAAACTAAACGAAGAATAAAAATAAAATAAACCTAAAATAAAATAAAATAAAATAAAAACTAAATAAGAACCTAAACCTAAGAATTAGACCTAAAAATAAAACTTAAACCCTAAACTAAAAAAAAAACCTAAACCTAAAATAAATAAAATAAAATAAACCTAAATTAAAATAAACTAAACTAAACTAAATTAAACCTAAACCTAAACCTAAAATAAATTAAACCAAAACCCTAAACTAAAAAAAATAAAATAAATTAAAATAAACCTAAACCTAAACCTGAAAAAAAATAAAATAAAAACCTAAACCTAAACATAAAAATAAAAAATAAAATGTAAACCTAATAAAATAAACTAAAAAATAAACATAAACCTAAACCTAAATGTAAAAAATAAACATAAACCTAAACTTAAACCTAAACCTAAAAAATAAAGTAAACAAAAAAAACCTATACTAAAATAAATAAAAATAAAAAATAAAATAAACTATAATAAATAAAAAATAAACTAAATAAACTAAGTAAACCTAAACATATCGGTCTACTTAATTAAAAATAAACCTAAACACTAAAACTAACCCTAAACCTACAACCTTAAACCTTAAAACTAACCCTAAACCTACAACCCTAAACCCTAAAAGACCCTAAACCTTAAACCCTAAACCCAAAACTAATCCTAAACCTAAAACTTAAACACTAAACCCTAAACCCAAAACCCTAAACCCTAATCTAAATCCCAACTAAACCATAAACCCTAACCCTAACCCTAAACCCTAAACCTAAACCTAAAGTAACTTAATAAATTAAAAAATAAACTTAAACCTTAGAACCTAATAAACCAAAACATTAAGAATAAACCTAAAAAGAAATCACCATCAAAGCTCCTAGATATTAAAATATAAACTTATAAACTAAACGGTGGATAAAAGGTCTAAATGGTTAAAAGTAAGAGGTTAACTAAAAATAGAGATCAAGATGGTGGATCATACTACCTAAAACTAAAACTAAAGAATGGCATGATGAGAAACTAAAACCAAAATAAAAATAAAATAAAATAAAAGCATAAAATAAAACCTAAACCTGAACTTAAACCTAAACATAAACCTAAACAGAAAATAAAATAAAAAATAAAAACTTAACAATAATAAGATAAATAAAAACCTAAACTAAACTTAAAATAAAAAACCTAAATAAAATAAAAACTAAACTTAAAATAAAATAAAATAAACCTAATAAAATAAAATAAAATAAAATAAAATAAAACCTAAACCTAAAAATTAATAAAAAAAATAAAATTTAAAAATAAATAGAAAATAAAAACTAAACCCTAAACTAAAAAAGACCTAAACTTATAATAAAAATAAAATAAACATAATAAAATAAACCTAAGCCTAAACTAAAATAAATAAAACCTAAACCTAAAATAAACTAAACCTAAACCTAAACCTAAAATAAATAAAATAAAATAAACTGAAATTAAAACTAAACTTAAATTAAAAAATAAAACCTAAAAATAAACCTAAAATAAAAACCTAAAACCTAAACCTAAAAAAATATAATAAAAACCTAAACCTAAAAAATAAAATAAAAATTAAACTCAACTAAAAAACAAACCTAAACCTAAAAAATAAACGAAAATAGAAAACATAAAATAAAATAAATGAACCAAAAATAAATAATGTTAACTAAATAAAAATAAAAATAAACCAAAATAAAAATAAAAAATAAAATAAACTAAAATAAATAAAATATAGTAATAAATAAACTAAACTTGTTAATAAAAAAAAGAAATCTAAACCCTAAATCTAAACTCAAAATTAATCCTAAACCCTAAAAACTAAACCTAAACCTAAGCCTAAATAAACCTAAAACCCTAAACTAAATCAGAAAACTAAACCTAAACCTAACCTATACCTAAAACCTAAACCCTAATCCCTAAAACCTAAACCCTAAACCCTAAACTTAAACCCTAAAACCCTAAACCCTAAACCTAAACTAAACCCTAAACCTAAACCCTAAACCTAAACCTAAACCCTAAACCCTAAACCCCAAACCAAAACCTAAACTAAATCCTAAATAAAATAAACCCTAAACCTAATCCTAAACCTAAACCCAAATAACCCTAAACCCTAAACTAAATCCCAAACTAAACCTAAAACCCTAAAACCTAAACCCTAAAATAAAATCCCTAAACCCAAAGCTAAACACTAAACCTAACCTAAATAAACCCTAAACTAAACCCTAAACTTTAAAGCCTAAAGCCTAAACACTAAACCATAAACCCTACACCCTAAAAGCCTAAACCTAAACTAAATAAAACCTAAAAATAAAATAAATTAAGAAACCTAAACCTAAATAAAAAAAGTAAAATAAAAATTAAAACCTAAATTTAAACCAAAACCTAAATCTAAAAATAAAATAAAATAAAAAATCAAAATAAAATAAATAAAAACCTAAACTAAACTAAAGAATAAAAAAACTAAATAAAATAAAACTAAAATAAAATAAACCAAAATAAAATAAAATAAAATTAAATAAAACCTAAACCTAAAAAAATAAACCTAAAATAAAACTAAAAAGTAAATAAAAAATAAAACCTAAACCCTAAACAAAAAAAAAAACCTAAACTAAATTAAGAATAAAATAAACAAATTAAAATAAACCTAAACCTAAACGAAAATAAACTACAACTAAAATAAATTAAATCTAAACCTAAATGTAAACTAAATAAAATAAAATAAAATAAAAATAAACATAAACCTAAACTAAAAATAAAAGCTAAAAATAAACCTAAAATAAAAACCTAAAACCTAAACCTTAAAAAATAAAATAAAATCCTAAACTAAAACATAAAAATAAAGAATAAAACCTAAAACTAAAAAATAAATAAAACTAAAACTCAACTAAAAAATAAACCTTAACCTAAAAAAATAAACAAAAATAAAAAACTTAAACTAAAATAAATAAACCTAAAATAATTAAACTAAACTAAATAAGAATAAAAAATAAATCTAAATCAAAATTAAAAATAAATTAAGCTAAAATAAATAGAAAATAAACTAAATAAACATAAACCTATCGATTTACTTAATTTTTAAAAACATACTAAACCCTAAAGAAATAAACCATTAACCCTAAACCCTAAATTAATAAACCCTAAACCCTAAACCTTAAAACCCTAAACCCTAAAGCCTAAACCCTAACCTAAACCCTAAACCTAAAACCCCAAAATGCAAACCCTACACTAAACTAACCCTAAACCTAAAAACCTTAAAACTAAACCCTAAACCTAAACCCTAAGTCCTAAATAAACCTAAATAACCTAAACCCTAAAACCCTAAACCCTAACCCTAAACCCTAAACCCTAAACCTTAAATATCCTAAACCCTGAACACTAAACCTTAAACCCTAACCCGAAACCCTAAACCCTAAACCTAAAAACTATAAATCGTAAAAACCCTAAACCCTAAACTCTAAACCCTAAAGACCTAAAAACATAAACCTAAGCTAAATAATACCTAAAAATAAAATAAAAAAAACCTAAACCTAAATAAAATAAAATAATAAATAAAATAAAAATGCTAAATTAAAACCTAAACCTAAAGCTAAACCAAAAAATAAAATAAAATAAACTAATAAAAATGAAGTAAAATAAAATAAATAAAAACCTAAATAAACTAAAAATTAAAATAAACCTAAGATTAAAAAAACCTAAGAAAATAAAACTAAAAAATAAAATCAAAATAAACCTAAAATAAATAAAATAAAAACACAAACCTAAAAAAAAAATCAACCTACAAAATAATTATCATTTAATGTTCTAACCTGGGATTAATAAGATATCACAAAGCTATGTTTAAATTTTGCTATGTAATGATGTATCCAATAATATCTAATAGCATGTAAATTTCATGGTTAACTCTTAGAAGTTTGTTACCCTTAAGACCCAAAATCATCTCAACTAGCAAAATGGAGTTGCAACACCTATCTTCTAGGCACCATAAACAATCATAAAATGTAATATAAACAATCATAAACATTCGTAAAATGTAATATAATACTCAGAAACTTTTCTAACAGCTAAATAAGTTCTCAAACTAGCTTTTATGTTTTTATATACTCTTTAAGCCTTGAAAAAAAAATATTGATACTAGACAAAAATTGACCATTTTTCAAGCAAAAGTATTTCCAATTTTTCATATCGTAAATGTATATAAGGCACCTTAGCCTTCAAGCTTTGTACATCTTATGTGTATGACGCTAAATGCTCAAATATCCCAAAATCAAATAATTCATCTTAATTTTCATAAATATATTTTTTTGAGTTAAACTAAAATCTAAAGTTTAAAATTTCATAAATATATTTGGGATTAATTTAGTTTCATGATTTTTGTTTTTTTATATTATTTTTTAAAATATATTTGTTTACCATAACTTAAAATAAAACTTAAAAATAAATAAAAAATAAAACATAAACCCTAAACTAAAAAAAAAATATAAACATATAAAATAAATATAGTAAAATAAACCTAAACCTAAAATAAAATAAATAAAACCTAAACCTAATCCTAAAATAAACTAAACATAAACTTACACCTACACTTAATAAAATAAACAACAAATAAAACTAAAATAAAAACCTAAAACTTAAACAAAAAAACCTCAACCTAAACCTAAAAATAAAAAATAAAACCAAAACCTAAAAACTAAAATAATAATAAAACTCAACTAAAAAGTAAAAATAAACCTAAACCTAAACCTAAACCTAAAGAATAAACTAAAATAAAAAACCTAAACTAAAATAAATAAACCTAAAAAAAACAAACTAAATAGAAATAAAAAATATACCTAAATAAAAAAATGAAAATAAATAAAACATAAACTAAATAAACCTAAACCTACCAATTTACTTAATTTTAAGAAAAAAATCATAAACCCTAAACCCTAAACCCTAAAAAACCCTAAACCTTAAACCCTAAACCCAACCCTAAATGCTAAACCCTAAAAGCATAAACCCTAAAACCACTAAACCCTAACCCTAAACCCTAAACCCTAAACTCCAAACCCTATACCTAAACCTAAAGTAACTAAATAAATTTAAAAATAAACCTAAACTGAAAAACCTAATAAACCTAAACCTAAACCATAAGAATGAGCAAAATCTTGACTAGAACATCATCTAACTAGTGATTCTGATCCGTGGTGTTAGAGGCTTCTCTCAATGGTGGTGTGGGATCTGGAGGTGCTAGTTGATATAAAGGAGGTGGTCGGAGCAGTGGTGGTTATAGAGGCAGGAGGAGCGATGGAGGTTACATCCATGGTGGTGGAGGAGGGAGAGATCAAGGATATAATGGTGGATCGCGCTACTTGAGAGGTCGGGCTGGTTCTGATGGGAATTGGAGAAACAAAAGAACGGTTGATCCGATCTACCGCTTATGGAACTATGTCTTTACAGTAGAAACAGTTCTAGTTATCTAAGGCTTCGATTTGCTCTATGTGTGATCATTTTTTATCTATGTCGTCGCTTGAGTCTTAGAAAACTTAGTGTGCTGCTTGGTTGACAAAATAAAAAAGAAGAAATATTGAATATGAATTTATTCTCTATTAAAAAAAACCAAAAATCTTAAATGTTAAACAAAAACCTAAACCCTAAAACCTAAAACCTAAACCTTAAAATCTAAACAGTAAACACTAAACCCTAAAAAGCTCTAAACCATAAACTATAAACCATAAACCCTAATCCCTAAACCCTAACTCTAACCCTAAACCCTAAAACCCTAAACCTTATACCCTAAACTAACCCTAAACCATTAAAAACCTAAACCATAAACCCTAAACCTTAAACCCTAAACCCTAAACCCTAAACCCTAATCGAACCCAAAACATTAAACACTAAAAATCCTAAACCCTAAATGCTAAGCCCTAACCCTAACCCTAAACCCTAAACCCTAAACATTAAACCCTAAACCCTAAAACCCTAAACTCTAAACCTTAAACTTACCCTAAACCATAAAAGCCCTAAACCCTAAACCTTAAACCCTAAACCCTAAACTTCCCCTAAACACTAAGCTATCCCTAAACCCTAAACACAAAAACCCTAAACCATAAAACCCTAAACCCTAAACCCTAAACCCTAATCCCTAATCCCTAAACCCTAAACCTTAAAAACCTAAAAACCTAAACCCAATCTAAATAAAACATAAAAATAAAATAAATAAATAAAATTTAAACCTAAATAAAATAATAAAATTAAATAAAATAAAAACTTAAACTAAAACCTAAACTTAAACTTAAAAATAAAATAAACTAAACTAATAAAAATAAATTAAAATTAAATAAATAAAAATCTAAACTAAAATAAAAAATAAAATAAATCTAAGAATAAAAACCAAAATAAAATAAAAATCTAATATAAAATAAAAAATAAAGCTAAAATTAAATAAAATAAAAACTAAATAAAAAACCTAAACCTAAAAATAAACCTAATAATAAAACCTAAAAAATAAACAAAAAAAATGAAACCTAAACCCTAAACAAAAAATAAAATCTAAACCTAAAATAAAAATAAAATAAATAAAATAAAATAAACTAAAACCTAAACTAAACTAAGCTAAGCTAAAATAAATAAAATCTAAATCTAAACCTAAAATAAACCAAACCTAAACACTAAACTAGATAAAATAAAATAAACTAAAAATAAACCTAAACCTAAAATATAAAGTAAAACCTAAAAATAAACATAAATTTAAAACCTAAAACATAAACCTAAGAAAATAAAATAAAACCTAAACCTAAACTTAAAAATAAAAAATAAAACCTAAACCTAAAATTAAAATAAAAATAAATCTAAACTATAAAATAAATAGAAACCTAAACCTAAACCTAAAAAATATAGTAAATTAAAAAGCCTAAACTAAAATAAATAAAAAATAAACTAAACTAAATAAAAATAAAATAAATTGAAATAAAATTTAAAATAAAATAAATTAAAATAAATAAAAATAAACTAAATAAACTTAGACCTAAGTTTACTTAATTTTAAAAAAAAAATCCTAAACCCTTAACCCTAAACCCTAAATCCTAAACCCTAAACCCTAAACCCTAAACCCGAACCCTAAACCCAAAACCAACAACCTTAAACTTACAATCTTAAACCCTAAACCCTAAACCCTAAAAAATCTTAAACCTTAATCATTAAACTAACCCTAAAGCCAAAACCCTAAAGATAAAAACCTAAACCATAAACCCTAACCCTAAACCCTAATTCCTAAAACCTAAAACCCTAAACCCTAAACCCTAAACCCTAAAACCTAAAACCTAAACCTAAAACCTAAAATAAACTAAACTAAAATATAACTAAACCTAAAAAACTAATAAACCTAAACTAAAGATAAAAAAAACTAAACCCTAACCTAAACCCAAAAACTAAAACCTAAACCTAAACCCTAACCCTTAAAATACCTAAACCCTAAATAAAAACCCTAAACCTAAACACTAACCCTAACTAAAATAAACTTGAAAAATTAAAACCTAAACTATAAAATACTAAACCTAAAACCCTAAACTAAAGCTAAAACCTAAACCCTAAACTAACCTAAATAAATAACCCTAAACCTAAATAACCCTAAGCTATAAAGAAAATAAGACCCTAAAAACCTAAAATAAATAAATAACCTAAACCTAAACCTACCTAAACCCTAAAATTTAAATAACCTAAACCCTAAAAAACCTAAACCCTAAACCTACCTAAAAACCATAAACCTTAAACCCTAAACCATAAACCCTAAGCCCTAAACCCTAAAAACCCTAAACCATAAAATCTAAACACTAAACTCTAAACTGTAAACCCTAAACCCTACCCACTAACCCTAAACCCTAAAACCATAAACCCTAAACCCTAAATCGTAACCCTAAACCATAAAACCTAAAAGCATAAACCCTAAAACCCTAAACCCTAAACTATAAACATTAAACCCTAAACCCTTACCCTAAACCCTAAACCCTAAATCTAAACCTAAAGTAACTAAATAAATTAAAAAATAAACCTAAATCCTAAAATGGGTAAACCTTGAAAACATCACTATCAACGCTCTTTAGATCTATAAAAGGTGGCATTATCATAAACCGAGGTGCTATATAAAGCAATGGTTATGAAACTAAAATTATAGCCTAAGAGATCAAGGTTATGATATCCCACTACTAAGAGGTTGGGGTTAAATAACTAGAAGTGAAGAATGGGATCTAATCTCATAAAATTCTTTATAAAGAACCTCTAGTTATCTATATTTAATTTTCTAAATGCTCATTTTTATCTATCCATATTGTGTCTTAGAAAACTACTTGATGAAATCAAAAAGAAGAAATGTTAATTTAATTTGTTCTATAAAGAAATAAAAACCCAAAGCCCTAAACTAAAAAATTAACCATAGACCTAAAACTTCAAGCCTAAAACCTTAAATTAAACCATAAACCAAAACCCTAAACTAAATAAACCTAAAACCATAAACCTAAAACCTAAACCTAAACCTTAACACTAAATCCTAAACCTAAACCCTAAAACTACAAACCTAAATAAACTTAAACTAAAATACTAAACTAAATATTAAACCCTAAACCTAAACCTAAACATAAAATCATAACCTAAATACTAAACTAACTAAACCTAAACTAAACCTAAACCTAACCCTAAATCAAAATCTAAACTAAATCCTAAAACCTAAAATTGTAAACCCTAAACCTAAACCTAAACCCCTAAACACTAAATAATAAACCTAACCTAAAATAAACCCTAACTAAAAACACCTAAACCTAACTAAACATAAACCCAATCTAAACCTAACCAACTAAACCTAAACTAAACTAAATAAACTAAACCCTAAATCCTAAACACTAAAGAAACCTAAACTAAACTACTTAAATAAAATAACTAAACCTAAACACTAAAATAAAATAAAAATAACTAAACTAACCTAAACCCTAAATAAACCTTAAACTCCCTAAACTCCTAAACTTAAATAATAAACTATAAACCCTAAATCAAACTAACCTAAATAAACCTAAACTAAATACTAAAATTACAACCCTAAACCCTAAACCTTAGACCCTACAAAACCTTAAACGCTAAACGCTAAACCCTAAACCATAAACCCTAAACCATCAACCATCAAAACCCTAAGCCCTAAAGCCTATACACTAAACTCTAAATCATAAACCCTAAACACTAACCATAAACCCTAAACCCTAAACCATAAAACCCTAAATTCTAAAACCATAAACCCTAAATTGAAACCCTAAACCCTAAACCTTAAAAGCTTAAACCCTAAAACCCTAAACCCTAAATATTAAACCCTAAACCCTAACCCTAAACACTAAACCTAATCCTAAAGTAACTTAATAAATTAAAAAATAAACTTAAACCCTAAAAATGAGCAGAACCTTGATGACAGGAACATTACTATCAACTAGGCTCAGTCTAGATTTGGAGGTGGAGGCAAAGGCAGAGGCGATGATTATCTAATGGTGGTGGGATCCGAGGTGCAAGTGGATATGAAGGTGGTGGTCGAGTAAAAATAAAGATGGAAAGTGATGTAGTTACGTGTGGTTATGGTTGAGGGAGAGATCGGGGATAAGATGGAAGATCTTATAACCCGAGAGGTCGGGGTGGTTCTAACTGGAACTAGTGAAACTAAAGAATGCCGATCTAATCTGTTGCTTATAAAGCTATGTCTTTATAGTAGAGATGACTCTAGTTATCTAGGTTTTTAATTTGCTCTATGCTTGCTCATATTTTATCTATCTCGTCGCTTGTGCCTTAGAAAACTTGGTGCATTACTTGGTTGGTGAAATGGAAAAGAAGAAATGTTGAATTTGAATTTCTTCTCTGCTAAAAAAGAAATAAAAACCCTTAGCCCTAAACTAAAACCTGAACCATAGACCTAAAACTTAAACCCTAAATCTTAAACTCTACAAACCCTAAACCCTAAACCTTAATTCCAAAATCCTAAACCCTAAAACCATAAATCTTAAAACCTAAATCCTAAACATTTAACCCTAAGTCCTAAACCTTAAACCCTAAAACTAAACTAAACTTAAACTATAAACCTAAAACCCTAAACTAAACACTAAACCCTAAACTAAAACTAAAACTAAACTAAACACTAAACTAACCTAAACCTAAACCTAAAATAAAACTAACCTAACCCTAAACCTAATCCTAAACCTAAAACCCTAAACTTAAACCCAAAACCCTAAACCTAAAAATCTAAACCTAAACCTAAAACCTAAACCCTAAACTAAACTAATCAGAACACTAACTAAACCTAAACCTAAACCTAAAATACTAAAAATAAACTTAAACTAAAACTAACTAAACCTAAACAAAATAAACTAAACTAAAAACTTAAACTACTCAATTAGATTAAACAAACTAATAAACTAGAAACCCTGACTAAACCCTAAACCTAAACACTAAACTAAACTTACTAAATTTAAACTAAACTTAAACTAAACTAAATAAACCCAAAAACTAAACTAAAACTAAATTAAACTAAACCTAAACCTTAGACTAAACTATAAACCTAAACCTAAACTAAACCTCAAACTAAACCTAAAGTTTAAACACTAAACTTAAACAAACTAAACCCAAAACATAAACCTAAACCTAAACTAAACTATAAACTATAAACTAAACCTAAACCCACTTAAACCTTAAACCTAAACTAAATAAACTAAACCTAAAATCCCTAAACACTAAAGCCTAAACTTAAACCCTAAACTAATCCTAAATCAAAAACCCTAAACTAAACACTAAAACCTAAAAATACTAAAGCCTAAAACTAACTAAACTAACCTAAACCTAAACCTAAACCTAAACCCTAAACCCTAAACTTAAATCTTAAATCTTAAACTATAAACCTAAATCAGAAATAACCTAAACCCTAAACCCTAAACCTAATACTAAAATTACAATTAAACCCTAAACCTTAACTAAAAATAAATTAAACGCTAAACCTAAACTATAAACCTAAACTATCAACTATCAAAAAGCTAAAGATACACTAAACTCTAAATCATAAACCCTAAACACTAACCATAAACCCTAAACCCTAAACCATAAACCCTAAATTCTAAACCATAAACCCTAAATTGAAACCCTAAACCCTAAACCTAAAAGCTTAAACCCTAAAACCCTAAACCCTAAATAAAACCCTAAACCCTAACCCTAAACACTAAACCTAATCAAAAGTAACTTAATAAATTAAAAAATAAACTTAAACCCTAAAAATGAGCAGAACCTTGATGACAGGAACATTACTATCAACTAGGCTCAGTCTAGATTTGGAGGTGGAGGCAAAGGCAGAGGCGATGATTATCGCAATGGTGGTGGGGGATCTGGAGGTGCTAGTGGATATGAAGGTGGTGGTCAGAGTAGTGGTGGTTATGAAAGATGGAGTAGTGATGTAGGTTACAGGCGTGGTTATGGTTGAGGGAGAGATCGGGGATAAGATGGAAGATCTTATAACCCGAGAGGTCGGGGTGGTTCTAACTGGAACTAGTGAAACTAAAGAATGCCGATCTAATCTGTTGCTTATAAAGCTATGTCTTTATAGTAGATGACTCAAGTTATCTAATAAATATGCTTGCTCATATTTTATCTATCAAAAACTTGGTGCATTAAAATGGAAAAGAAGAAAAAAATATAAACTAAACTAAACCTACTAAAAAAAAATAAAACCTAAACTAAACTAAAATAAAACTAAACTTAAACTTAAACTAAACCTAATTTAAACTATAAACCAAAACTAAACCTAAACTAAACCTAAACCTAAACCTAAAACTAAACTAAAACTAAAAACTAAACCTAAACCCTAAATACAAAACTCTAAAACCTAAAAACAAACTAAAACCTAAACTTAAACCTAAAACCCTAAACCTAAAAAAAAAACCTAAACCTAAAACCTAAACCCTAAACCCTAAACTAATCAGAAAACCTAACCTAAACTAAACCCTAAACCTAAACACCCTAAACTAAATTAAGATAAAACCCTAAACTATAACCCTAACTCTAAACCCTAAACACTAAACTTTAAATTCTAAACCCTAAACCTAAAAAACCCTAAACCCTAAAGTCTAAACCCTAAACCCTAAACTAATCTTAAACTCAAAATTAGACCTAAACCATAAACCCTAAACCTGGAAACCTAGAAACCTAGACCCTAACCTAAACCTAAACCTAAACCCTAAACTTAAACTTAAATAATAAACCCTAACTTAAATACTAAACCTAAACAAACTAAACTCTAAACCTAAACTAAATCTTAAACCAAAAACCTAAACCCTAAACCTTAGACCCTTCAAAACCATAAACCCTAAACCCTAAACTAGAAACCCTCAAAACCCTAAACCCTAAAGCCTAAACACTAAACTCTAAACCGTAAACCCTAAACCCCAAACATAAACCCTAAACCCTAAAACCCTAAACCATAAAACCATAAACCCTAAACCCTAAACCTTTACCCTAAACCCTAAACCCTAAAACCCTAAACCCTAAACCCTAAACATTAAATCCTAAATCCTAAACCCTAAACCCTAAACTCTAACCCTAAACCCCAAACCCTAAACCTAAACCTGAAGTAACTAAATAAATTAAATAATAAACATAAACCTTAAAACCTAATAAACCTAAACCCTGAAAATGGGTAGAAGCTTGATGGCATGAACATCACTATCAACCAGGCTCAGTCTAGATCTGGCGGTGGAGGAGAAGGCAGTGGTGACGATTATTGCAGTGGTGGTGGGGAATCTGGAGGTGCTAGTGGATATGAGGTTGGTGGTCAGAGCAGTGGTGGTTATGAAGGATAGAGGAGAGATGTAGGTTACAACCGTGGTGGTGGTGGAGGGAGAGATCAGTGATATGATGGCAGATCCTGCTACTCGAGAGGCCGATGTGGTTCTAAAGGGAACTAGAGATACTGAAGAATGGTCGATCTGATCTGCTGCTTATAGAGTTGTGTCCTTATAGTAGAGATGACTCTAGTTATCTAGGGTTTTTAATTTGCTCTATGCATGCTCATTTTTTATCTATTGTGTCACCTGTGTCTTAGAAAGCTTATTATGTTACTTGGTTGATGATATTGAAAAGAGGAAATGTTGAATTTGAATTTGTTCTCCAGTAAAAAAGAAATAAAAACCCTAAGCCTTAAACTAAAACCTAAACCCTAGACCTAAAACTTAAACCCTAAACCTTACACTATCCTAACCCTAAACCCTAAACCTTAAACCCTAAACCCTAAACCCTAAACCCTAAATCATAAACCTTAAAACATACACCCTAAACCTTTAACCCTAAATCCTAAACCTTAAACCCTACACCACAAACCCTAAACTCTAAACCATAAACCCAAAACCCTAAAGCCCAAATAGTAAAAAGCTAAAAAACCTAAACCTAAACTAAATAAAACTTAAAAATAAAATAAATAAAAAACCTAAACCAAAATAAAATAAAAAATAAAATAAAATATAAACATAAATTAAAGCCTAAACCTAAACCTAAAAGGAAAATAAAACTAAAAATAAAAACTAAACAAAAATAAAATATATAAAAACCTAAACTAAAATAAAAATAAAAAATGTAAATAAAATAAGAACTAAACCTAAAATAAAAACAAAATAAAAACTAAACATAAAATAAAAAGAAAATAAACCAAAAACAAATAAATAAAAACTTAATAAAAACCAAAACCTAAAAAATAAACATAAAAATATAACCTAAAATTAAATAAAAAAAATAAAACTTGAACCGTGAACTAAAAAAAAAACCCAAGCCTAAAATAAAAATAAAGTAAACCTAAACCTAAACTAAAATAAACTAAACTAAATTAAAATAAATAAAACCTAAACTTAAACCTATAATAAACTAAACCTAAATCTAAACCTAAACCCTAGATAAAATATAATAAACTAAAAATAAACCTAAACCTAAACTAAAAAATAAAACCTAAAAATAAACTTAAAACCTAAACATAAAAAAATAAAATAAAAACCTAAACCTAAACCTAAAAAGAAGAAATAAAACCTAAACCTAAAAAATAAAATAAAAAAAACTAAAGTAAAATAAAAATATAAACATATACCTAAAAAATAAACTAAAATAAATAAACCTTAAATAAATAAACTGAAATAAATAAAAAAACAAACCTAAATAAAAATAAAAAATAAATTAAACTAAATAAACCTAAACCGTTGAGTTTACTCAATTTAAAATAAAAAACAAAAAAACCAAAAATGGAAAAAACAAACCGTAACCCTAAACCTTAAACCTTGAACCCTAAACTTACAACCCTAGAGCCTAAACCCTAAACCATAGAACCCTAAACCCTAAAACCCAAAACCATTAACCCTAAACCCTAAACCCTTAAACCTACAATCCTAAACCCTAAACCCTAAACCCAAAACTCAAAACCCTAAACCCTAAAAACCTATACCTAAACTACATAAAACCTAAAAATAAATTAAATAAAAAAACCTAAACCTAAATAAAATAAAAAATAAATTAAATTAAAAACCTAAACTAAAACCTAAACCTAAACATAAAAATATAATAAGATAAAAAATAAAAATTAAGTTAAAATGAAATTTAAAAAACATAAACTAAACTTAAAAAATAAAATAAATCTAAAATTAAAAAAAAACTAAATTAAAAATACTAAATGTAAAATGAAAATAAAATAAACCTAAGATATAATAAAATAAAAACTAAATAAAGACCTAAACCTAAGAAATAAACCTAAAAATAAAACCAAAAAATAAATTAAAAATAAAATATAAACCTTTAGACAAAATAATAAAACCTAAACCTAAAATAAATAAAGTAAAATAAACCTTAACCTAAACTAAAATGAACTAAACTAAAATAAATAAAACCAAAACCTAAGCCTGTAATAAACTAAACCTAAACCCAAATCCAAATAAAATAAATTAAAATAATAATTAAAACCAAAAAATAAACCTAAACTCAAAACCTAAAAAAAATAAAATAAAAACCTAAACTTAAACCTAAAAATAAAAAATAAAACCTAAACCTAAAAAAGTAAAATAAAAATAAAATTAAACTAAAAAATAAGCATAAACCTAAACCTAATCCTAAAAAGTAAAGTAAAATGAAAACTTAAACTAAAATAAAGAAACTAAACTAAAAAAATACAAAATAAACCTAAATAAAAATAAATTATACCAAAATAAAAAATAAACTTAATAAACTAAATAAACCTAAACCTACCGATTTACTTAATTTTAAAAAAAATCATAAACCCTAAACCCTAAAACTAACCCTAAACTCTAAGCCTATAACCCTAAACCTACAACTCTAAACCCTAAACCCTAAACCTTAAACTAACCCTAAACCCTAAACCTTAATCCCTAAACTCTAGTCCATAACCCTAACCATAAACCCTAAACCCTAAACTAACCCCAAACCTTAAACTAACCCTAAACACTAAGCTAACCCTAAACCCTCAAAACCCTAAACCCTAAAGCCTAAACACTAAATCATAAACCAAACACCATAAACCCTAACCCCAAACCCTAATCCCTAAAATCTTAAATCATAAAACCCTAAACCATAAACCCTAAAAACCTAAAAACCTAAACCTCAACTACATAAAACCTAATAATAAAAAAATAAAAAAATGAAACTTAAATAAATTAAAATTAATAAAATAAAAGACCTAACCCTAAACTTATAAATAAAAAATAAATATAAATAAAAATAAAATAAAATAAAATAAATAAAAACCTAAACTAAAATAAAAAATAAAATAAAACTAGAATAAAAAACCAAAATAAAATAAAAACTAAACAGAAAATAAAAATAAAATAAACCTAAATTAAAATAAAATAAAAACCAAATAAAAAGCTAAACATAAAAAATAAACCTAAAAATAAATAAAAAATAAAACCCAAACTAAAAACTTAAAAAAAACTAAACTTAAAATAAAAAATAAACAAAATAAAGTAAACCTAAACCTAAACTAACATAAACTAAACTATAATTAATAAAACCTAAACCTAAACCTAAACCTAAAATAAACTAAACCTAAACCTAAACTAAATAAAATAAAATTAACTAAAATAAACCTAAACCTAAACAAAAAAATAAAACCTAAAAATAAACCTAAAATAATGGTCTAAAACTTAAACATAAAAAAATAAAATAAAAACCTAAACCTAAAAATAAAAAATAAAACCTAAACTTAGAAATAAAATAAATATAAAACTCAACTCGAAAATAAACCTAAACTTAAAAAATAAACTAAAATAAAAAACCAAATCAAAATTGAATAAACCTAAAATTAATAAACTAAAATAATTAAAAATAAAAAATAAACCTAAATAAAAATAAATAAATAAAATAAACTTAAATAAATAAAAAATAAAGTAAAAAAACTAAATGAACCTAAACCTGCTGGCTAACTTAATTTTTTTTTAAAAAACCCCTAAACCCTAAACCTACAACCCAAAACCCTAAACCCTAAAACTAAGCTTAAACCTACAACCCTAAACCTATAACCCTAAACCCTAAACCCTAAACCTTAAACCCAAAATTGTAAACCCTAAACCCAAAACTGTAAACCTTTAACCCTAAACCCAAACCTAAACCTAAACTTAAACCTAAACTAAATAAAATAAATAAACTGAAAAGAAACCTAAACCTAAACTAAAAATTAAAACCTAAAAATAAAACTAAAATAAAAACTCAAAATGTAAACTTAAACTAATAAAACAAAAACCTAAGCCTAAACCTAAAAATAAAAAATAAAACCTAAACATAAAAAAATAAAATAAATATAAAAATAAAATAAAAAATAAGCATAAACCTAAACCTAAACCTATAAAATAAACCAAAATTACAAACCAAAACAAAAATAAATAAACTAAACTAAATAAAAATCCTAAGTAAAATAAACCTAAATAAATAAAAATAAACTAAATTAACCTAAACCAACTAGTTTACTTAATTTAAAAAAAAAAACCCTCATCCCAAAACCCTAAATCTTAACCCAAAACCCCAAATCCTAAACCCTAAACCCTAAACCTTAAATCCTAAAACTAACCTTAAACCCTAAACCCTAAAAACTTAACCCTAGAAAACCCTAAACCCTAAACTCTAAACTAACCCTAAACCCTAAACCTTAAACTCTAAACTCTAAACCCTAAAGCTAAACTAAACTAAACCTAACATAAAATACTAAACCTATACCTAAGCCCTAAACCCTACCCCTAAACCCTAAACCCGATAACCCTAAACCCTAAAACACTAAACCCTAAACCCTAAACCTTAAACCCTAAAAACCTAAAAACCTAAGCCTAAACTAAATAAAACCTAACAATAAATAAATAAATAAACCTAAACTTAAATAGAATAAAAAATAATATAAAATAAAAACTTAAACTAAAACCTAAACCTAAACCTAAAAATAAAATAAAATAAAAATTAAAAGTAAAATAAAATAAAATAAATAAAAACTAAACCTAAACTAAAATTAAAATAATATTAAGAATAAAAAAAAACCTAAATAAAAGAAAACTAAACATAAAAAAAAATAAATAAACCAAAAAACAAAATAAAATAAAACTTAAAAACCTAAACCAAAAAAAAAATAAACCTAAAATAAAACTTAAAAATAAATAAAAAAATCAAACCTAAACCCTAAACAAAAAATAACCTAAACATCAAATATAAATAAAATAAACAAAATAAAATAAAATAAACTAAAATAAATAAAACCTAAACCTAAACCTAAACTAAATAAAATAAAATAAACTAAAAATAAACTTAAACATAAACTAAAAAATAAAAAATAAAAATAAACAGAAAATAAATGCCTAAAACCTAAACCTAAAAAAAATAAAATAAAAACCAAAACTTAAATCTAAAAATAAAAAATAAATCCTAAACCTTAAAATAAAATAAAAATAAAACTCAACTAAAAAATGAACCTAAACCTAAAAAATAAACTAAAATGAAAAACTTAAACTAAAATAACTAAACCTAAAATAAATAAACTAAACTAAATAAAAATAAAAAATAACCTAACTGAAAAGAAAAAAAATAAAATAAACTCAACTAAATAAAAAAATAAACTAAATAAACTAAATAAACATAAACCTATCAGTTTAATTAATTTTAAAAAAAGCCCTAAACCCTAAACGCTATGCCCTAAACCCTAAAACCCTGGATAAAATATAATATACTAAAAATAAAGCTAAACCTAAACTAAAAAATAAAACCTAAAATTAAACTTAAAACCTAAACATAAAAAAATAAAATAAAAACCTAAACCTAAACCTAAAAAGAAGAAATAAAACCTAAACTGAAAAAATAAAATAAAAATAAAAATAAAGTAAAATATAAATATAAACCTATACCTAAAAAATAAATTAAAATAAATAAACTGAACTAAATAAAAAAAATAAATCTAAATAAAAATAAAAAATAAATTAAACTAAATAAACCTAAACCTTTGAGTTTACTTAATTTAAAATAAAAAACAAAAAAAACAAAAAATGGAAAAAACAAACCGTAACCCTAAACCTTAAACCTTGAACCCTAAACTTACAACCCTAAAGCCATAACCCTGAACCATAGAACCCTAAACCCTAAACCCTAAACCCTAAAACCCAAAACCATTAATCCTAAACCTTAAACCCTTAAACCTACAACCCTAAACCCTAAACCCTAAACCCATAACCCTAAACCCTAAACCCTAAAAACTTATACCTAAACTACATAAAACCTAAAAATAAATTAAATAAAAAATCTAAACCTAAATAAAATAAAAAATAAATTAAATTAAAAACCTAAACTAAAACCTAAACCTAAACATAAAAAAAAAATAAGATAAAAAAAAAGAAATTAACTTAAAATAAAATTAAAAAAACATAAACTAAACTTAAAAAATAAAATAAATCTAAAATTAAAAAAAAACTAAATAAAAAATACTAAACATAAAATGAAAATAAAATAAACCTAAGATATAATAAAATAAAAACTAAATAAAGACCTAAACCTAAGAAATAAACCTAAAAAGAAAACCAAAAAATAAATTAAAAATAAAATCTAAACCTTATACAAAAAAATAAAACCTAAACCTAAAATAAACAAAGTAAAATAAACCTTAACCTAAACTAAAATGAACTAAACTAAAATAAATAAAACCAAAACCTAAGCCTGTAATAAACTAAACCTAAACCCAAATCTAAATAAAATAAAATAAAATAAAAATTAAAACCCAAAAATAAACCTAAAACTGAAACCTAAAAAAATAAAATAAAAACCTAAACTTAAACCTAAAAATAAAAAATAAAACCTAAACCTAAAAAATAAAATAAAAATAAAATTAAACTAAAAAATAAGCATAAACCTAAACCTAATCCTAAAAAATAAAAATAAAAGAAACTAAAATAAAGAAACTAAACTAAAAAAAAATACAAAATAAACCTAAATAAAAATAAATTATACCAAAATAAAAAAAATAAACTTAATAAACTAAATAAACCAAAACCTACCGATTTACTTAAATTTAAAAAAATCTTAAACCCTAAATCCAAAACCTTAAACCCTAAAACTAACCCTAAACCTTAAGCCTATAACCCTAAACTTACAACACTAAACCCTAAACCCTAAACCATAAACTAACCTTAAACCCTAAACCTTAATCCCTAAATGATAAACTCTAATAACCCTAACCATAAACTAAACCCTAAACTAACCCCAAACCTTAAACTAACCCTAAACACTAAACCTAAACCCTAAAAAAACCTAAATCATAAACCAAAAACCATAAACCCTAACCCCAAACCTTAATCCCTAAAATCTTAAATCTTAAAACCCTAAACCCTAAACCCTAAAAACCTAAAAACCTAAACCTAAAATAAATAAAACCTAATAATAAAAAAATAAAAAAATGAAACTTAAATAAATTAAAATAAAAATAAAAAAGACTAAACCTAAAATTATAAAATAAAATATAAATAAATAAAATGAACTAAAATAAAATAAATAAAACCTAAACTAAAATAAAATAAAATAAACTAAGAATAAAACCAAAATAAAATAAAACTAAACATAAAATAAAAATAAAATTATCCTAAATTAAAATAAAATAAAAACTAAATAAAAAGCTAAACATAAAAAATAAACCTAAAAATAAATAAAAAATAAAACCCAAACCAAAAACTTAAAAAGAAACCTAAACTTAAAATAAAAAATAAACAAAATAAAGTAAACCTAAACCTAAACTAACATAAACTAAATTGTAATTAATAAAAACTAAACCTAAATCTAAAATAAACTAAACCTAAACCTAAACTAAATAAAATAAAATAAACTAAAGATAAAAACCTAAAAAATAAAACCTAAAATAAACCTAAAATAATGGCCTAAAACTTAAACTAAAAATAAAATAAAACCTAAACCTAAAAAATAAAAAATAAAACCTAATAAAATAAAATAAATAAAACCTAACTCAAAAATAAACCTAAACTAAAAAAATAAACTAAAATAAAAAAACCAAATCAAAATAATAAACCTAAAATAAATAAACTAAAATAATTAAAATAAAAAATAAACCTAAATAAAAATAAATAAATAAAATAAACTTAAATAAATAAAAAAAAATAAACTAAAACTAAATGAACCTAAACCTATACAATTAAAACCTAAACCCTAAACCTACAACCCTAAACCCTAAACCCTAAAACTAACCTTAAACCTACAACCCTAAACCTATAACCCTAATCCCTAAACCCTAAACCCTAAACCCAAAATTGTAAACCCTAAACCCTTAACCCTAAACCCAAACCTAAACCTAACTTAAACCTAAACTAAATAAAATAAAATAAACTGAAAAGAAACCTAAACCTAAACTAAAAAATAAAACCTAAAAATAAACCTAAAATAAAAACTTAAAATGTAAACCTAAACTAATAAAACAAAAACCTAAACCTAAACCTAAAAATAAAAAATAAAACCTAAACATAAAAAAATAAAATAAATATAAAAATAAACTAAAAAATAAGCATAAATCTAAACCTAAACCTATAAGATAAACTAAAATTACAAACCCAAACAAAAATAAATAAAACTAAAATAAATAAACTAAACTAAATAAAAATCATAAGTAAAATAAACATAAATAAATAAAAAATAAACTAAATTAACCTAAACCTACTAGTTTACTCAATTAAAAAAAAAAACCCACATCCCAAAACCCTAAATCCTAAACCTTAAACCCCAAATCCAAAACCATAAACCCTAAACCCTAAATCCTAAAACTAACCTTAAACCCTAAACCCTAAACACTTAACCCTAAACCCTAAACCCTAAACCTTAAACTCTAAACTCTAAACCCTAGAGCCTAAACCCTAAACCCTAAACCCTAAGGCATAAATACTAAACCCTATACCCTAAGCCCTAAACCCTACCCCTAAGCCCTAAACTCGATAACCCTAAACCCTAAAATACTAAACCCTAAACCCTAAACCTTAAACCCTAAAAACCTAAAACCTAACCTAAACTAAATAAACCTAATAAATAAATAAATAAACCTAAACCTAAATAAAATAAAAAATAATATAAAATAAAAACCTAAACTAAAACCTAAACCTAAACCTAAAAATAAAATAAAATAAAAATTAAAAGTAAAATAAAATAAAATAAATAAAAAACTAAACCTAAACTAAAAATTAAAATAATATTAAGAATAAAAAACCTAAATAAAAGAAAAACTAAACATAAAATAAAAATAAATAAACCTAAAATAAAATAAAATAAAACTAAAAAAACCTAAACCAAAAAAATAAACCTAAATATAAAACTTAAAAATAAATAAGAAAATCAAACCTAAACCCTAAACTAAAAATAACCTAAACTTCAAATATAAATAAAATAAACAAAATAAAATAAACTAAACTAAAATAAATAAAACCTAAACCTAAACCTAAACTAAATAAAATAAAATAAACTAAAATAAACTTAAACATAAACTAAAAATAAAACAAATAAAATGTAAAATAAATACCTAAAAAACTAACCCAAAAAAAAAATAAAATAAAAACCAAAACTTAAATCTAAAATTAAAAATAAACCTAAACCTTAAAATAAAATAAAAATAAAACTCAACTAAAAAAATAAACCTAAACCTAAAAAATAAACTAAAATGAAAAACTTAAACTAAAATAAATAAACCTAAAATAAATAAACTAAACTAAATAAAAATAAAAAATAACCTAAATGAAAAGAAAAAAAAATAAACTCAAATAAATAAAAAATAAACTAAATAAACTAAATAAACTAAATAAACTAAATAAACATTAACCTATTGGTTTACTTAATTTAAAAAAAAAAAAAAGCCCTAAACCCTAAACGCTATACCCGAAAACTTTAAACCCGAAAACCCTAAACCCCAAACCCTAAAACCTAAAAACTTTAAATCGTGAACCCTAAACCCTAAACCCTAAATCTTAAACCCTAAAATCTACAACACCCTAAACCTTAAACCATAAACTAACCCTAAACCATAAAGCCTAAACTAACCCTAAAACATAAAACTTAAACTAACCCTAAACACTAAGAATGTGTAGAACCTTGACGACAGGAACATCACTATCGACGCCAAAGATATATCCAGATGGAGGTGAAGGTGGAGGGCGATTATCAGTGGTTGTGGATCTAGGTGCCTAGAGGTGGTGGTCGCAGTGGTGGTTATGGAGGTCGGGAAGGAGGTTATAAATGGTGGGCGGCGAGGAAGAGATCGGGATATGATGGCTAATCACACTGAGAGGTCTGCGGTTCTGATAGGAACTGGAGAAATCAAGAACGATCGATCCGACCGCTATGAACTGTCTTTATAAGAGATGGTTCGCTTATCTAGGATTTTATTTGCTCTATGGGTGCTCATTTTGAACTATGTCATCACTTGTGTCTTAGAAAAATTGGTGTGCTACTCGGTAGATGAAATTGAAAAGAAGAAATGTTGAATCTGAATTTATTCTCTGTAAAAAAAAGACCTTAAACCTTAAACTAAACTTAAACCCTAAACCTAAAACCTAAACTCTAAACCCTAAACCCTAAACCCCAAACCCTAAACCCTAAATCCTAAAGCCTAAATAACCCTAAAACCTAAACCTTAAAAAGCTAAAATCCAAAACATAAACTAAGTAAAACTAAAAAATAAAATTAATAAATAAACCTAAACAAAAATAAAATAAAAAAATAAAATAAAATAAAAATAAAAACTAGAACCTAAACCTAAACCTAAACCTTGAAAAAAAAAGATAAAATAAAAAATAAACTAAAATAAAATAAATAAAAACCTAAACTAAACTAAAAAATAGAAAACCTAAATTAAGCAAAAACTAAATCTAAAATAAAATAAAATGAACTAAAATTAAAATAAAATAAAGACCTAAACCTAAAAATAAACCTAAAATAAAATTAAAATTAATAAAAAATAAAACCTAAACCCTAACCCAAAAAAAACATAAACCTAAAATAAAAATAAAATAAACAAAATAAAATAAACCTAAACCTAAACTATAAAATATAAAACCTAAACCTAAACCTAAAATAGACAAAACCTAAACCTAAACCTAACTAAATAAAATAAAATAAACTAAAATAAACCTAAACCTAAAATAAAAATAAAACTAAAAATAACCCTAAAATAAAACCAAAACCTAAACCTAAAAAAAAAAAAATAAAATAAAACCTAAACCTAAATGTAAAATAAAAAATAAAAAAACCTTAAAAAAAGTAAAAATAAGACTCAACTAAAAAATAATCCTAAACTTAAAAAATATAATAAAATAAAAAACCTAAACTAAAATAAATAAACATAAAATAAGGAAACTAAACTAAGTAAAAATAAAAAATAAACCTAAATATAAATAAAAAATAAATTAAGCTCAAATAAATAAAAAATAAGCTAAATAAAATGAAACTTACCAGTTTACTTAATTTAAAAAAAAAATTTCTAAACCCTAAATCATAAACCCTAAACTCTAAACCCTAAAACTAACCCCAAACTCTAAACCTATAACCCTAAACCCTAAACCCTAAACCCTAAAACCCAAAACCCTAAACTCTAAAGTCCTAAACCCTAAACACTAAACCTTAAACCCTAAAACCCTAACCCTTAAACCCTAAAGCCTAAACCCTAAAACCTATAACCCTAAATCTTAAACCCCAAAATCTAGACCCTAAACCCTAAACCCTAACCCCTAAACACTAAACCTTAAATCCCAAAATCTAGACCCTAAACCCTAAACCCTAACCCCTAAACACTAAACCTTAAATCCCAAAATCTAAGCCCTAAACCTTAAACCCTAAACTAACCCTAAACCCTAAGAATGGGCATTACCTTGACACTCATCACCAACTAGCTCATATCTGGAGGAAAGTGGAGGGGGTTATCAGTGGTGGTGGGGATGAGGTGTCGTGGAAATGGATGTGTCGGAGAAGTGGTTTATGGAAGTGGGAGGAGTGACAGAGGTTACATCCATGGTGGTGGCAGAAAGAGAGATTGGGGATATGATGGAGGATCCCGCTACTCGTGAGGCGGGGGTGGTTTTGATGGAACTTGAAAAATTGAAGAATGGTCGATCCAATCGATTGCTTATGGAACAGTGTATTTATAGTATATATGGTTCTACTTATCTAGGTTTTTTTATTTTCTCTATGGATGTTCATTTTTTATCTATGTCATTGCTTATGTCTTAGAAAACTTCGGGTGCTACTTGTTTGATGAATTCAAAAAGAAGAAATGTTAAATCTAAATTTATTCTTTGTTAAAAAAAAAAACTTAAACCCTAAACTAAAACTTAAACCCTAGACTTAAAACCTAAACCCTAAACCCTGAACCCTAAAAGCCTAAACCCTAAACCCTTAACCCTAAAACCATAAACCCTAAACCCTAAAACCTACAACCCTAAATGCTAAACCCTAAACCACAAACCCTAAACCCTAAATTCAAGATGTCATTAGTAGTAGATCTAAAGAATGACCAAATCCTAACATAGTTATGGTAGCTAAAGAAAATGTCTTCAAGAGACTTTCCCTTAACTATTAGAGATTTGAATACCCTAAACCCTAACCCTAAATCATATTATAATACCATATATTATAGTGTAATGTAGCATCATATATTTGAGCATGTAGTGATGTGTTTTGGATGTTATAAGATGTTTTGAAATGTTTTAGTATATTATGGTATTGTAATAGTCTATATTAATATAAATCATAAAAATATTTATTTAATAAATTAGATGATGAAATTTGTTAAATTTGAAGTGGGAATTAGGTTGTAATACCAAAGGTAAGCTATTCGACTTGTTGTCTAAAAAGTAAGATTTTATGTTCAAAATAAATATTATATGTTGTAGCATAGTATATCATCATATATCATAATATATTATTCTGTGCATTTTAAATTCTTTTAGTATTTTACAATCATGCAGTTGAGCCTACACTAGCATTATTTATAAAAATGTTGATTTAGACTTTAAAATGGTGGAATTTGGCCAAATTCATAATAGGTAGAGCATGGCATCATAATATATTATTTCAATTTAAAATATGTAAGTAATATGACTAAAATAAATAGTTTTTATTATTTAGACTAATTTTATGATTTTTATCTTAAAATCCCTTGTGATGTGATATGCAATATAATATAATATAATATGTTATAGTGTATTAATATAGGATACCATAACATAGTGTAGCATCATGCATTATAGCATACTGTGTATTACTACTTGTTGTTTAGCATATTTTAGTTTGTTATAGTATGATGTAGTAGAGCTACTACTTGGTATAATTCATAAAAATACTAATTTATAGGCTCGATGATGTATTTGGCCAAATTTAAGGTAAGCTTTTGGGAACATCATTGGGTGCTATGGTGTGTCATTTAATCAAAAGAATGGAATTTTGCATCCAAAATAAATGTTCATTTTTCAACCAAATTTTATAAATTTTTTTGCTTAAAGTGATTCATTTTAAGGTGTAATGTAAGATAATATATTATATGAAAGCATATTAAAATATAATACATAACAATATAACTTCACATATATATGAATGTGGTGGTGTGTTACTAAATGTTATTGTACATTTTAGTATGTTTTACTTTTGTTATAATACATTGGGTCAAAACTCACAAAAATATTAATTTGAAGGTTGAGATGGAAGAATTTGGCCAAATTCATGGCACACACTAAGAAGAAACACAAAAATTATACTATTTTGTACCATTTCTAATAGAAAAATAACAATTTTACATCCAAAATGAACATTATTCATATTTTGAGAAAATTTTGTTATTTGTTCATTTTAAGTGATTCTAATGAGGTGTAATGTTAGACAATATATTATATTATAGCAAATTATAATATAACATCATATATTATAATATAATATAGTGTGTTAATTCACACTATAATATGTTTAGCATGATATTGTATAGTTAGTTTGAGCTTGCACCATCACAAATCATAAAATGTTGATTACAATGTTAAGATGATGTAATTTGAATGAATACATTGTTAGGCTTTTGGTTGAAGTATTAAAGGTGTGCATAAGAGAAGAAATAAGATTTGATGAGAATTCCTTGTCAAAGACATGGAGGGAGATCTGCTAGGGGATCACACATGTATTGGACATGACATGTGAGGGATCTATATCGAGGGCATAGAAGAAGAAAATCTGCTGGGAATAAGGTTTGAATTTGATTTGATTATATGATTTATGGAAAGAAGATCTGTTGTGGATAAGAATCTATAATCCACTAGGGATTAAGGTAAAATCTACTTTAATTTGTTTTATTTTAATTGATGTGGAGGCATATCTGCTAGAGATATGGATTCAAGTTCACTAGGGATTAGGTATATGAACCTTCCACTAGGGAAGCAAGTTTGGGCTATCTACTGGGGATTGGGATTTGAGTTTGATTTCATAGATTTGTTTGGGGATGTATCCAATGGGGATAAGAGTTTGGTTGGATTTCTTTGATTTATACTCTACTAGGGGAGTTGGTTTAATTTGGCTCCACTAGGGAGGTTGGTTTTGAATTTGATTTGTTTTCTTGACTTGTTTATATATGATTTAGGGCTCCACTATGGGGATGGGTGTGATTTAACTCCATTGGGAAAAATCAGAATGGGTTTAATTTAATTTGAGTTAATGTATGGACCCAGTGTGCGATGGACCCCGAGAATGGCTATGTCGGCCTTGACCTACCTGTTTACAAATCCAAAGGGATAGTCTCGGGGTGGGTAGAGCTAAGGGATGCCTTTGGTGTGCAATGGCGCTTGGGAAGAAGGCATAGCAGACTTACACCTTCCAAAGAGAGGAACAATCATTGGGGTGACCTGTTGATTGCAAAACAAATCGAACCTGGCCTAGGGCGACTATTAAGTGAATGTCGTTGGGAACTTATGTCAACTCAAAAGTATTCATGATTAATTTTATCTTAATTTGATGTGATTTGATATGGTTTATTTGGTTTAGTTTAATTTTGAATTGAGGGCATATCCACCGGGGATGTGAGCTTAGTCAAGTTTGATAGATTTAATTTATGGACCATGTCGATGTGCAATGGACCCACTAAGATATGGGTATCTTAGATTTACAAATCCAAAGTGATAGTCTACTGGCCAACCTATGGGGTTTCCTTTTTATGTGCAATGGTTATTCTAGGAAGAAGGCATAGCAGACTTACATCTAGTAGGGAACAATCACTAGGGTGACATGTTGGTAGCACAACATATCAAACCTGACTTAGGGGCGACTACTGAGTGAATTCCACTGGGGACATATATCAACTCTATAGTAGTCATGTGATTCCTATAGGGAGTTTTGTTGACACTACCCTAAAGATAGGATATGTTCTTAGGAAATGGTACCATTAGGGGTGTCCTCCTAATCCACAAGTGAATATAGTTTTTGTTTATATGTTTGTGTGGACCTTGTTGTGCAGGGACCACAGAAGGGGCTATGTCGACTTAACTATCATCTTACTTGGACCAAGGAGAATCACATGGATGGATTCTCCAAACATATGGGTGGTTATTAGGAAAGAGGATCTATCCAATCTGATAGAAACTCGAGTAGTGTCTAAATGGGGTTGTAAATGACGTGATCCAATATAGTGCCCATATGGGAGGTGTTGCTAGGGGCATTACCATAAGCACTGGAAAAGAAATCTTATAGGTGTACGATGGCCAACTCAACGAGAAAGCATAGCAGACTTACATCTACCATGAGTGGTGTATCCTATGGTGCGAGAACTAACCAACCTGAGGTGTATCTATCAGCATGAGTGGTGTATCCGTCAACATAATGACAACCAACAAACCTAAGGTACTCCTCAGTGTGCAATGATCAACTTGAAAAGAAAGAGTGTAGGCTTACAACTTTCCAAGCAGAATTGATCATCGAGATAGTCTGTCATCGACGAGATAGATGTTATCTAACCTAGAGACTACTAAGCGGAGAAGGGGACCCGGACTTGAAGCGGTCGGAGGGAAGGAGCTGGGGACTTATCGTAAACCTCAAATATACTCGATTAGTTAGTGCGCAATGGCTAATCCAAGTTGAAAGCATAGCAGACTCACATTCTGTTAAATGAAGCCAACATGAGGTAGCTTACCATGCGAGGCCTACCAAACTAAAAAAGGCACTCATCGATGTGCTGGCCAAGTAAGGAAGAAAAGTGCAGACTTACATCCTCCAAAGTAAGAAGACCCGGTGACACTCTAGTAGGGTAGCCAGACTAAGCTACTGGAGTGTCATTTGGGGTGTTATCTCAACTCAAGTATCAGACAAAGATATGTGTTTATTTTATATATTTTTGTGTAGTTTGTGTTTGTGTTGTGTCGATGAAGGATAAGACACCACTTGGGTTCCTCACACCTACCCTAAACACATCATGGCATCTTCACAAATAAGAATACTTTCAATATGAAAGAGATTGAATTCAAAATGAAATTTTCATTGATGATAATTATTTTATAACATGATTTATAATAATCTTTTAAGTAGATCTCGTTGATTAGAAGCATTGGGCACTCTCTCTGATGATTAATAAGTTGGTAAGATCCTCCTTGGTAGGCCTTCTATGGTAAAAGGTCCTTCCCAAGTGGGTTCAAACTTGCCTCCCATCTTACAATGGGCAATAATTGGTCTCCTTAGAACTAAAATAATCTCTCCTACTTGAAAAGCTCTAGGACATACCAACTTGTTATTAGCTTGAATCATTTTAGCTTTGTACAACTCAAGGTTTTGGCATGCCCGTAGGCATCTCTCCTCCAATCATTTGAGCTTTCCTAATCGCAACCTGGCATTCTGCTCTTTTGTGATCTTGCTACCCACATCTATCCTTAATGGTGGGAGTTGGACTTCTAATGGTAGAATGGATTCAAACCCATACACTAAGGAGAAAGGAGTAAACTAAGTTGGAGTTCTATATGTGGTGCAGTAGGCCCATAAGGCTTCAACTAACTGCTCATGCCACTGTCGCTTGTTGTTGTCGAGTGTCTCCTTTAGTATTTGGATGAGAGTTTTGTTGTAGGCTTCTGTTAAGCTATTTTCCCTTGGGTAGTTTATGGTAGAATATCTCCAATCTATGTTATGTCCCCAGGAAAAGTTGATCATCTTGATGCTATTGAATGCAATATAATTATCAGATATAATTCATCGAGACACTCCGAACCTATACATTATGGTTCTTAAAAAATTGGAGTACATGCTGAGCTGTGACCTCTCTGAGCAGAATCACCTTCACCTATTTGGTAAAGTAGTTAGTAGTAGCTAAGAGGATCCGATGACCCTTGGAAGAAGGAGGATCAATTGGACCCACTATGTCGGTACCCCAACACTCAAATGGCCATGAGGCCAATGTAGGATGTAGAATGTTGGGTGGTTGGTGTAGGACCACACCGTGTATTTAACATTGGTGGCCTTTCCTAGTTGTATACATACAATCTTTGATCTTCGATGGCCAGTAGTATTCTAGTCTCTTGATCTTGGCTATTATCTTCGGACCAGATTTGTTGGCTCCACATAATCCTGAGTGTACCTCGGTCACGATCTTATGGGCTTCGTGCTAGTCTAAACAATGTAACCATATATGCTCAAAATACTGCCAGTATAAAGCACCATCCACAATAGCATAGGAAAGTGCTCTCTGCTTCATCTGATGGGCTTAGGACTTCTCTTGAGGTAGTTTTCTTTTATTTATATAATCCATAAATGGTTTCCTCCAATTTAACACCTCGTCTTGCTTAGCAATGGCAACCTCCCCTTCAAGAGAGTACTTTTTGATGAGTTTAATATCAATAAGGGATAAGTCTAGCTAATTTTGGACCTTTATTGATATGGACTCATCCTTCACACATGCCAACTCTTTGCCAAGCTTGGATAAAGCATACTCTATGACAATCTCTCCTCGAGGAATCTTATAAATCATAACCTCTAGGATTTTGGCCAACAACTCTATAGTGTACTTGTGGTAGTGATGGAGCTTGGGCTTTATAACCTTATAGGACCCAGAGATTTGGTTGATAATTAGCTAAGAATCTTTGAAGATCGCATAAAGTAATTGCTAACTCTAGACTATAAATTAGAGCCTCATATTCGGCTTCATGGTTGGCACAAAGATTGGACAGATGATATGAGAATCTCATCACATCATAGGCTGGAGTTAAGAGAACTATTCCTACCCCTATTTCTCCTAGAATAGTAGATTATGGTTCATCTCCTCTTTGAGAGGAAGCTGCACCATCAAATTACATCTCCTAGCGGTGAATGCTAGTATCCCCTAAGTTCATGATTTATTCTTCGGAGAGACAATCTCTATAAGAGAGTCTGCAAGAAGTGGGTGTCCTGCTAAGAAATTTGCTAGCGCTTATCCTTTCACCACACAAAGGGGTACGAAGGTAATGAGATACTGTAGTGGATAGCTTCGGTCGTGTCATGAGATAGCGTAGTGGATTGATCTTAGAGATTAAGTTTACCTTATGAAGAAGCATGTTGTGTGGTAGCTTTTGGGATGCAAAGATTAAAGCTAGGCAATTCTTCTCAATGAGTGGATGATTAGCCTCAGTAGGGATTAGACGACAGCTGAGGTAGTATAGTGCATTTTTCTTCCCTTCATTATTGGCTTGGGCCAATAAAACACCAAGGGAGTCATCTAATGTAGTAGTGTAAAGTATGAGCAGCTTGCCCAGGATAGGGGCTGCCAGAATGTATGGTGTCATCAGGTAATGCTTGATATCTTCTAAGGCATGCTCACACTTATCATCCAACTTGAACTTAGCATCCTCTTTGACAAGTCAGAATGACATCTTCAGATAGGGGATATAAAGCATCATAGATATGCCAACCACCCTTAGATTGATCCGAGTTGAGTTAAACTTTTAGGGAGTGGCATTTTTAATATCGCCTTGATCTTCTCAGGATCGATTTTGATTCCCTAGTATCGGACAAAAGACCCAAGGAATTTTCCTGAAACTACTTTTAATGCACACTTTAGGGGGTTTATTTTGAGGTTATATTATCTTAACTGTTTGAAAACTACTCTCAAGTCAAAGAGATGGTCTTCCTTTGCTCTATTTTTGACCATGAGATCATCGACATAACACTCCACTTGATGATGAATAAGTTCATTGAAGAATCGAGTGATAGCCCATTAGTATGTGGATCTAGCATTTTTTAGGATGAAAAGCATGACATTATAACAATAGAATCTGATCGGAGTTCTAAAACTAGAGTTTCTTTCATCTTCAGGGGCCATCTTTATTTGGTTATATCCAGATGAGCCATCCATGAAATAGAAGACTACATGAGATGAAGCAATGTCCACCATCAGCTTGGGGATTGGTAGTGGAAATTCATCTATTGGACATGCCTTATTTAAGTCCCTAAAATTGATGCATATATGAATTTCACCATTATTTTTCTTAATTGGGATGATGCTGGTAAACAGGTAGGGTATTTTTATTCCAGGATGAAGCCAACATCAATCAGTTTCTTGACTTCATAAATAACCTATTATTTTATGTCTAATCTTATGTGTCTAGGAGCTTGCTTAATAGGGTTAGCAGTAGGCTCTATTACTTGTTTATGGACTACTACATCAAGAGCCGATCCAGGCATCTCTTCATAACACCATCCAAAGCAGTCCTTAAACTTAGTCAATAGCCTAATTAAATCATTGGTTTCAATTTCATTCAACAAAGAATTGATGTATGTCATGCGTGGATCTTCTTTAGTTCCTAATTTAATTTCCCTGAGCTCATCGATGGTTGAATTGATCTCTTCTTCAAACTCTGGCGGTGCATCATTGACTTCAAAATCATGGATCATGTTTCTAATGCACGACTCTTATAAGTTAATGTGATTTGAAAAGAACATATTAGATTCGAAATGATTGATGATGACTAAGCAGTAATCGTCATCATTGAATGGACCCACTATACTGAATCCTAGTCCTGGTCTTGATTGAGAGCTATTGCATTTGTTCTTCCATATTCTTTCGAAGTAGTCTGACCTATGCTTTGACCAAATATGTGGGATTAACCCTTTCTTTGCTAAATTATTAACACAAGGCAAGTACCAATTAAAAAGTAATTCTATTAAATCTTTATATGAATGATCCTCAAGTTCTACATCAACTTCATATCTTGAGGATGATGCTCCCAAAAGAACCTCTCTTCACACATGTGGATGACTTGGGCCTTAACTACCAAACCCTTAGCTTTTTGAGAGAAAAGTGGGGTTAGAGCTAAGGTTCTCAACTGATGCTTAACTATTTCACATGTAGACTTGGATACACTTATGCTTTGCTTTGGAGCCCAGTCTTCATCGCTATTTTGCTCAAGTGTCACCTCTAAGAGAATCTACTATTGAGAAGAGCTGGTTGGTGTTCTAACCATATAAGACTCATCCTATGAGCTAGATTCTTAGTCTATAAGGATAACAGGTGTACTACTTGTAGCTGGGACATATCTTCTATTAGGGGGCTAATAAGGAGGTTTTCCATCCTAGGGCTTCCTCTGAACTGGCCTCTTCCTATGCCTGGTGGAGATCAGGTCATCCTACCCATATGTTCGAATGGAGTAATGAACTGTGGGTGGAATCTAATGTCAAGCTCCATTTCCTCCTTCAAGTCTATTTCCACTCCCTTTTATTTTCTTTTTCATTTTCTCTTTTCTTTTCTTTTCTTTTTCTCTTTCTTTTTCATTTTTTTAGAACTTTGGCCAAGTTTGTGAGAATAGAATTGTTGATTTTTAGGGAGGTAGTAAGCCACATCCTCATATATGTCGACCTTGTGAATTGTAAATGACTTGAGATCTCCTTTGACATAGTAGATAATCCCTCCTCTCACAAGCTTCATACACTAATGTATAGCAGATGAAACTATATTGTTCTGATGCATCGATGGTCTTCCAAGCAAAGCATTGAAAGATATATCCGAGTATATAATGTGGAACTTGGCTTTGGTCTTCCAATCATCTATCTGCAAAGGCAACACTATGGAGCTTAAGGCATATTGACTTTACTTTTAGAGTGTAGATTCAACTTCCCATCTTACACTTAGGAGTCTTCTAGACACTAAGACTTCCCTAGTCATTAGACATTTCTAGTAATTACATAAACACTTAACCTAAGCCTAAAGACTTAGAAGAGTTAACCATAGGATTAGGTTATGCCTTAGGGATTATGATAATCCACCTACCCTACAACCCAAATCCAATCCATGTTTGCCTTCTCAAACCAAACCTTAAGTTCAATTCAAACATCAAATCCAAATCTAAATCTACCCAAATTCCAAAACCAAATGATTGAAGCCCATGATCAAATCCAAACATGAAACCCTTCCTTATGCCATATGACATATCCCATGGACTTAACCAAATATTAATCTAAATAAATCCAAAATCAATTGATTTTCTCATAATAATTTTTTATCTTCAATCATCTTCCTAAATATAAATCAAATCTACATTGAAATGATCAAAACTAAATCAAATCAAACCCTTCTTAAGTCATATGACATCCCATGGACTTAGTATTAATCCAAATCAAGTCAAACTCAATTGATTTTCTCAAAATCAATCTTTTCAATCATCTTCACAAATTTAAATGAAAAATACATTTAAATCATCAAAATCATCAAAATCAAAATCCAAACCTAAGCCACATGACCAACCATGGACTTAGCCAAATTCCTTAATTCCAAAATGCAAATTCAATTGATTTTCTCATGAATCAATCATACCTTCAATCATATTCACAAATATAAATGAAATATAGTCATCAAATAAACCAAAATTAACCCAAGTCAAACCCAACTTACCCTATTGACTTGAAATATTCAAATGAACTAAAACCCATTTGAACCCAACCAATTACAATTGAATTTATATATCAATCCCAAATCATATATAAACTCAACTAAATCAAACACCCAAAATCAATCCAACTAAACTCAATTGGTCCACTTGACCTAAAGTGGCCAATTTGACCTATTTGAGCCAAGTTCTAATCCTACCCAAATTTGATTTAACAAACCCCATCAAAATCTCACATCATGATTGTTGATCACCCTAGCTTGATCAATTGTCATAAATTGGGTCAAACCAAGTCAAATTAGTCCTTTGACCAGTCAACTTGGTCATTTGACCAAGTCAACCCCTTAACCCATATGAACCCAAACTAGCCAAATTGTAACCTAAGCCAAATCCCTTGAAACCAATGATTCATACGAAATCAAAATCAATATTTGAATATGACTTGACCTTCAATTGAGTCAAACCAAACCCAATTGGCCCTCTTGACCCTGACCCAAATTGAACTAAAAGACCAAATTGGCTCAAATCAAAATATAAACTAAATTGATTGCAACCAATGGCTCAAGTTCAATACAAATTGATTTTTGAACTTGACCAAAGCCATGATTGGACCCAATTGAACCCAATTGACCTACTTAGCCCAAATTTACCTAAAGGTTCATGTTGGCCTAAATCAAAATGAAATCCAAACTAATTGAAACCAAAGTCTACAATCATTTTCAATTGGTCAACTAAACCCAAACCAACACCCAACCCAAGCAAATTTGGCCAATTTGGTCAAATTGGTTAACTTAATACATTTGACCCAACTGAACTCAAATGAGCCAAAATTAATTTTAAGCCTAACTAAACTAAACTAATTGAACCAAAACACCCTAAATGATCACATGAACTTGACCAAACCCTTGGTTTGACCTAATTTGAAAAATTGGTCAACTTGACTCAACCTAACCTAATTTGACCTAAATGAGTCAAATTGAGCCAAACCTAACCAGATCAACTCCAATTGACTTGAAATTTTGGCTAACCAACTTTTAGCTCATTTTAAATCTGTCAAAATCAAATCCAATGCTAAATGATCATTCTACTTTTGGGTGAAAGATATCACATCAAAGAAATCACCCATGTAAGTGGTCATTTCTATTCCTTGGCCATTTGGAACTCTCCCCAATAATGATAGGCACCTAAGACACCGCCCAACCTAAGGGTGGTTGGGTCCATGACCCATGGGATGTGAAATCAACTCACCCTCCCAATCGCATTTGAAACCCATAGACCCATGATTCCTCCTTGCCACCTCCACACCTTCCACCACCAAGGTGAGAACTCTCCTCACCCACACGACTCCAGATGGTGGGGGCCACTACACAAGCCAAACCTAATCCCACTGTCTGATCAAGATGAAGGGGGTATACACCCCATCATATGCACTTAAACACACACAAAAATCATTCCTCATTGCCATAACTAGTGGGAAAACCATAAGAGTAATTATTTAAGTCCATTAATCTAATTAAATATTAATCATGAGCCAATTGCATTAGGCCCCTTTTATCTCCTAGGATCATTGCAAGTTTATTTTCCCTACATATCATGTTGGTTCATAATTACTTAGTTAATTACTTTAAGGTGACATAGGTAAGGGTAATTAATTAATCTAATTAAGGGTTCAACTTAATTAACCCATAAAATCAACTTAATTACATTACCTTAAATTAAATCAAATCACTAATATGGGAATGGTTTTAAAATTACAAGTGATGATTTATCTTATCATCTTTAAATCAAATCAAATCCAAAACTTAATTAATAAAGAAGCCTTGGTTTGCTTTAAATAATCTTATTTGATTTGATTATCCATAAGAACTTGGTTGTTGAATTAATCGCGTGCTTATATTTGATTGTCCTCTTTCTAATCATGTTAAATTTTGTATGTCATTTGAATTCATGCATCCATCTTTTCAAAATCAAGTAAAATAAAATGGATTTCCTTTATGTAAGCTTGCATGTATTGATTTAATTTAATATATGCGTCTATTATCTATTAAATCAAATATATTTTCTAAAGCTTATAAATGAATAGTAATATGTGTTATGATGCTAGTTATAAATACATAAGAAATGCATGTGCTTATAGCATAAGTGTATGAATGTTGAGTTCTCTTTCCTCTATTCATGTGTTGATTTATATAACATTGAATGGTAATGGGTATATAGTCTAGACATCTCAGAAACACGAGGCTTTAGTTAGCCCCAAGAATGTCACTTGATTACCTCACTTCCTCGATTTGTCAACTTCACGTACCCATTTGATTTCATTCTTATGTATTTCAACATTATAATTTGGATAGAACTTTAATTCATACATATAAATGATTCAATAATACAATTATACAATCTTTGCATAGTTTTCTTTCCCTCATTTATGTATACATCCATGTGTGTCCAAGAAAGCCAAGTTTATAGTCTGGACATCCCAAGAATACAAGGCTTTAGTTAGCCCTAAGGAGGTCATTTGATTACCTCTCTTCCTTGGTTTAACAACTATACATACTTGCATATATCTTTGAACTTGTACATGTATATGTGATTAGTGAATGAAAATCTCATTTTACATTAAAATTGCATGCATTCATAATTGACTAAGTGGTTCAATTAATTAGTCATATGATTCAAAGCTTACTTCTTATGTTCATGTATACGAATTTACATATGTTTGAATGTAAATGGGTATATAGTCTAGACATCTTGAGAATATGAGGCTTTAGCTAGCTCCAAGGAGGTCATTTGATTTCCTCACTTCCCTGGTTTAATAACCACACATTCCTATTTGATTTCATTCTTATGTCATTTTTGTATAGGAATTTGGATAAAGTTTTAAATTACTATGTTTAAATGATTCAATGAAATAAAATATAAATTTTAAACATACACATACATTCATCATTTAAGGGTGCTAAAATATGTTGCATGTATAGATACACTTAGGATTAAATCATATGCATGTTACATGTGATGGAAAGGAATGATTTAATATATGTCATGTGGTAGCAATTCAATTAAATTAATCTTAAGATGCCTTTCATTTTGAATAGGATTATTTAAAGTGAACCTAAACTTAGGATTAATTAAATCATTTAAGATGCCATTCACTAAAGAGAACTAAATCAAATTAATATACTTTAGAAAGTGACTTAAGGTAGGGATGAAAGAGGGCAATTCTCTTTTCCTCTCTTTATAACACTTAATTGCTAAGTGTAATCAAATGAAAATGAAGAAAACACAAATTAAAATTCTCAAATCAATTATACTACTTCAAGTGAAATCAAGCTTTCATGTTAAATTGAATCCTTCTACACTTAGAAAATACAACACTAATGCCTAACAAGACTTACCACACAAGCCTTAATATAAACATTAGAATTAAGCCACCACTTCTAGCTCTAAGTTAGGACAGTGCATGATGTGATTTATGCTTTGTTTTATAATGTATTATTTTAGATAGGATGTTAGGGTGTATGCTTCGTTGGTTAGATGATAGGATAATATTAGCTTAATCATGTTTTCTATAGGGGATTATGCTTAAGGGATGCTTAAAAATAAATGTGAATGCTCTTTCTATAGGTTGCTTAATTCCTTAACCATAATTCAAGTAGGATAGGTGGGCTTAGTTACCCATGTGTAGGGTGCTAAGTCCTAATTATAAATGCAACTGCTTGGGATTATATTTATATTTAGCTAACCACTATTTTAGAGGTGCAATTAGATTTATTTTTCCCACATAAATGTAATTTTTGCAATAGAAATTAGGATTAGTGCTTTGAGGGATTAGGATGAGCAGTGGCCAGAAGGCTTTGTCCTATGGTGCCCTGTGATGCCTTTGAAGCAAGAACCATCTAAAGCAAAGGCAGAACCAAATAAAAAATGGAGATATCAAGAAAGAAGACTCACATAACATTTAATACAATTATAATTATTCTTTCATATTCCAGGTTGTATAAGGGTAGAGCTCAGCTACCCATCTTTTCTCTCTTCAGTTTGTACGATGGTACCCAACTACAATGGCCTTTATTCTTTTATGTGATGTTATGTTTACATTCTACATTAGGATAGCATGATTTTAATAGTTTCTTAAATGATTGATGTTTTAATGTGTGGCTTGGATATGATTAAGATCTTAGGATAAAAATAACTTTTCTACCCAACTAATCACTCATAACTAAATTTTGAACTCATAACCTTATCATAAAACCTAAGACGTAAATAAAATAATTAAAAGATTTTGCAACCCCTTAGCTGTATTGTTGTATGTTTCACATCATGCGTGCATATTCTTTCTCTCTTGAACAAGAAGGATCTCCATTCTTGCACAATAAAAGAATGCTTGACTTGTGAGGGCATCCCTTGTGGTGGAGAACACCTTCTTCTAGCTGATTTGACCCATAACCTATTTCATCAAGCATTTAGGCATAATAAATCCTAAAGGCTCTATCAAAATGATGTGTCTAAAATGAAATAAAATTTGAAAAGATTTTGCATCTACAGATTAAGTCATGTGCTCGTACCACTCATGCTCTAGTCTCTTAGGGAGTGTGTTTAGGACTTTAGTCTATTTCTAATTAAATAATTACCCTAGCTATCTTGAAATTCATAAGACTGAACTACATGTTTTTAAAATCATAGGAGTTAACTAAAGGTCACTCCATGCGGTTATAAGTCTCGAAGTCAGACAATTTATTCTTCCTTGTGGAGGAAAACACTTATATCTACTTGTCACCTAGATTTAGGTCATTCTTTAGCTCGTACTAAAGCTCCCTAGATTTAGAATCTGAGGTAGCTATTTCCTTCAGGGCACGAGCATAAATCCTCACCTCTTAGGCATTCCCAAAATCTTATGTTGGTGGATTATAAGCCCTAATAATCTAATTAAATTTCATCTCAAAACATATAAATCTCCTTAATTTCAAAATTATAAAGCCCAACCATAGGATAGATTGGAATGTTCACTAGGCTTCTTAGTATCATGAGCATTTCCTACTTATTTCATTTGGATTCTAAAAATAAGTCTTCTCCTTGAACTTTCCCAATTGATTTTCCAAATACAACCAATCTTTTGATAGTCTAACCTTAAAAATATTTGGAGATGATAATTGGCTACTTTAATCGAGAGTATTCTTAGAAAATTTCATTTCCTAAGATGTAATAAACTATGGAGGCTTGCCTCCATAGGAAACTTAAGAACTGGTTTAATATAAACCCTACTTTATTAATCCTTGTAAAGTAGGGAAGAAAATCTCAACTACATTCAAAGACCCATCATGCCTTCAGAGTCCTTATTATGTGATTATGTCCATTGTAGGGTGATGAATCTATCTTTTGAGATAGTACATCATACCTCGTTGTATCACCTAAAAAGTACCCCCTTCGCCATACATCTAAAAATAAACACCACAAGGCCATCTCACCTTGTTCCTTGAATCCTCTTAACATCATCTTTTCTTTTTAGAGTTTGGATATGTCGACCCTCATGTAGGCAAGGGTTCTTAGACTCATATTATTGACTGATACACCTAGGTCAACCAAAACTCTAGATAGCCTATATCTGCCAACATCCACTATAATGTAAAGATGAGGTTGTCCTCAGTCGTCCCAAGGAGTAAGTCTTCATCACTAAATGTATCTCTTAAGATGTCCTTCGAGTGGCATACCTCCTTCTTAGTAGCGATCAACTGAGCTAAGCATATCTCTAGATCAAGTAAGGCCTTGATTAAAGATTCCCTCATCTCTTAGGATAAGATAAGGGAGTCATATATGCTTAACTTAGCTGGAAAGTTTATAAGCTAATCATATCTCCATGTCAATCTCAAGAGGTGAATCTGATTGATTCAGAGAAGGATAGTCTGACTCTAAATCAGAAAAGAAAATGATCAGAACTACTAGGGCTACTATTTTTATTTAGACTTGGAGAGCTTTCAATTAGTAAAAAATCAAGAGCATCAGAAGTAGACAATATATAAGTAGAATCAGCTTACTTCATTAATTTCTTTTTGGGTAGAGGTATATGATAGAAATTAAATAAAGTAAGTGGAGTAAGGGATTTATTGCCCATATCTGCAGATACAATGCTCCTATCAGTAGAAGAGGAGCTAGTAGAAGAGGTGGTAGCTACAACGGTGGAAGGCTACTAGACTATCCTTTCTGCTGCTGCTGCTACTAGGTTGTCACCCTTTTTGAGTTGTCCTTTATAACTAGAAAACCTTCCTTGGTGTTGGAGGCCTGAGCTACTTCAGGCACCTGCAAGGAAAGATTCTTGATCTTAGAAATGATCTTCTTAGAGGTTCGGGATAGGGAGATATCCTAACTTTCTTTAGTCTTAAGAGGATCACATGTATCTCCAAGGATTACTCTAACAGAACTGGACAGTTGTTCTAATAAGTGTTCCTTAGGGATAACTATGGCTCATAACTTGTAGCTGCACTCAAGCTAGTCCTTAAAAGTGATATAATCCTCTAATACATGGCCTAAGATGTGGTGGTAGGGGCAATATTTAGGATCATCACTCTTGCCCACTTCCTCTAGCCTTCCAGGCTTTGTTAACTGAAAGTCAAGTTTTTTTAAGAGATTCTTAAAGATTTTCCTAACTACCTCTCTCTTGAATGAATATGGCTTATTCAATCTATCAGCAAGAGTAGGTGGATAGTAGCTACTTGGCGATGGATATGAATATCGCTAGTGGGTAGGCTACTGAGGTGGCTGAAATGGTCATTATGGCGGCTATGGTGGCCGGTATAATGGCTGAGGTGGTGGAAGAAGAGGTGGCAAAGGAGTCTGCAAAACTCGTAGTCTCTCATACTAAACTCTGGTTGGCTGCTTCCTTCTATCCACTGACACAACTATCCCTGGCTTCTTCTCAAACACCTTCTGTAGCTTGGGCCTAGATGATTGGTCAGGAAAGGGCAACTATTTGGCTTCCTCTTGTATGCTAGCCGCCTTGTCGATTAATTTCTAGAATGTTTTAATGGTAAATCCCTTAAGCATGAGTGACCGGTCCATGGATATTCTTGGGAAGAATCTCAAAGGCATGTTGTTTGGATAGCTGTGATTCACATTTCATGCTCAGGTTATGCCACCTGAGAAAGTAGTCAACAAAGGACTTGTTGAGTTTCTGTTTCTCTATAATGAGGTCACCTACAGTCACCCTATGCTGAGCTCCAACAAACATATTGATGAAGAGGTGCTCCAACTCAGCAAAAAGTTTTCACCGAACCATTGGGCAGTTCGGTGAATCAATCAAATGCAGCACCTCACAGACTGCTAATGAAAAGACAAGAGAGGAGTGCATTGCAGCCACCAGTGTTGCAACAGCCGACTCTAAATTGTGCAATGTGTTATCTTGGGTTCCCACTACCATCAAAGATCTTGAAGGATGGTGGCACAAAACCCTAAATAAATTATAAACTAAATAAATACCAAAACATAAAAATATTTAAAACAAATCTAAACCTAAAATAAACAAAATAAAATAAACATAAACCTAACCTAAAATAAACTAAACTAAAATATATAAAACCTAAACCTAAACCTAAACCTTAAACTAAATAAAATAAAATAAACTAAAAATAAACCTAAACCTAAACTTTAAAAAAAAACCTTTAAATAAACTTAAAATAAAAGACTAAATTCTAAACCTAAAAAAATAAAATCAAAACCTAAACGTAAACCTAAAAATAAAAAATAAAACCTAAACATAAAAAATAAAATAAAAATAAAACTAAACTAAAAAATAAACATAAACCTAAACATAAAAAACAAACTAAAATAGAAAATCCAAAACTAAAATAAATAAACATAAAATAAATAAACTAAACTAAATAAAAAATAAACATAAATAAAAAAAAAGTAAATAAAAAATAAAAAAATAAAAAAATAAAATAAACTTAAACTGTCGGTTTGAATTTAAAAAAACCCTAAACCATAAAACAAACCTAAACCCTTCTGACCTCAACCTTAAACCCTAAAGAAAATCCACCCTACCAGGTCATGTGCCTAAGCTCTAACCCTATAAATGATCTAAAACCACCCACCCTCCCCACCCTGTGCCTACTCCACTGGGCCTAAACTCCTAAACTCTCTCAGGTTGAACCACCCAAACCTCCAACCACAGATCCTAAACCCCAGGCTACCCACCCACTGACCTAAACCTAAACCCTAAACCCTAAACTCACACTCCTACTAATAAACCTATACTAAAAGCCACTAAACTAAAGTAAATAAACTTAAAATAAAATAAAGATTACACCAATAAAATAAAATAAAACCTAAACTAAACCCCTTAAAATAAAATAAAATGATAAAAATAAACTAAAATAAATAAATAAACCTAAACTAAACTAAAAATAAAATAAACCTAAAATAAAAACTAAATAAAATAAAACTAAACATAATAAATGAAATAATCCTAAAATCAAATAAAATAAAATTAAATAAAACCTTACCTAAAAACCTTAAATTAAACCTAAAATAAATTGAAAATAAACCTACCCTAAACTAAAAAAAACCAAACCTAAAATAAAATAAAATAAAACAAGAAAATAAACCTAACACTAAACTAAAATAAATAAAACCTAAACCTAAACCTAAACTAAATAAAATAAAATAAAATAAATTAAAAATAAACCTAAACTTAAACTAAAAAATAAAACCTAAAAATAAACCTAAAATAAAACCTAAACTTAAACATAAAAATAAAAAATAAAACCTAAACTTAAAAAATAAAATAAAAGTAAAACTCACTAAAAAATAAAACACCTAAACCTAAAAAAAAATAAAATAAAAAAACCTAAATTAAAATAAATAAACTAAACTAAATAAAAAAATAAAATGGACCTAAATAAAAATAAAAAATAAAACAAACTAAAATAAATAAAAAATATACTGAATAAAATTAAACCTACAAGTTTACTTAATTATTTTTAAAAAAATGCTAAACCCTAAACCCTATATCGTAAATATTAAACCCTAAACCTACAACCCCAAACCCTAAGCCCAAAACCCTAAAAAAGCATAAACCCTAAACCCTAACCCTAAACCCTAAACCCTAAAACATTAAACGTTGAACCCTAAACCCTAAACCCTAACCCTAAACCCTAAACCCTATACCCCAAACCTTAAACTTAAGCCTAAAGCAACTAAAGAAATTAAAAAATAAAAATAAAGCCTAAAACCTAATACATTTAAACCTAAACCTAAACCCCTAAGAATGGTGGTGGTGGAGAAAGAGATCGTGGATATGATGGTAGAACCCGCTACTCCAGAGGCCAGGGTGGTTCTAATGGGAATTGTAAAAACTGAAGAACGGCCGATCGGATCTACTACTTATTGAACTATGTCTTTATAGTAGAGACGATGCTAGTAGTATAGGGTTTTTGATTTTCTCTATGCATACTAATTTTTAATCTTTGTCGTCGCTAGTATCTTAGAGAACTTGGTGTGCTACTTGGCTGATGAAATCAAAAAGAAGAAATGTTGACTATGAATTTGTTCTCTATTAAAAAAACTAAAAACCCTAAACCCTAAACCATAAACTAAAACTTGAACCCTAAAACTAAAACCTAAACCCTAAAAACCCTAAACACTAAACATTAAAACCTAAACCCTAAACCCTAAACCCTAAACTATAAATCCTAAAACCCTAAACACTAAACCCTAAACCCCAAACCATAAACCCTAAACTAACCCTAAACCCTAAACCCTAAAAAGCTAAAAACTTAAACCTAAACAAAATAAAACCTAAAAATAAAATAAAAAAATAAAAACAAAAAAAATGAAAATAAAATAAAACATAAACTAAAATAAACCTAAAAACCTAAAATTAAACCTAAAAGAAATAAAATAAAATAAAAACTAAAATAAAATAAAATAAATAAATACCTTAAACTAAAATAAAACCTAAATAAAACTAAACCTAAAATTAAAATAAAATAAACCTAAAAGAAAATAAAATACAAATTAAATATAAACCTAAACCTAAATAATAAACCTAAAAATAAAACCTAAAAAAAACCTAAACTAAATAATACAAAAAAAGTAAACCTAAAATAAAAATAAAATAAACCCTAAACTCAATTTTTAAATAATGTTGTACAGTGTCCATTGTATAAAATCCTTATCTTATTTTCCACATCCTACTTTTTTGCTCTACCATCTCTATATAGATAAGTAGATAATTTTTTTGTCATTTTTTAGAGGGTAGCAAAATGGAAATTGTTGGATCATTATACATATATTTCCATTTTAGTTAGTAATTCCTAATTATAATTTCATTTCAAGCAAAAACAAAGAATCTTGAACTAAAATTCAAATATCGGGTTATCTATGATCTATGTATTAGAGACTATATATGTATTACAATATACAATATAAATTAAAAATTGAAATAAATAAGAAAAACTAAAAAATAAGAAATAAAAGATGAAGGAGGATTTTCAATGTGAGATATAAAAACACATCTCTCAATGGCACCTGTGCTAACCACTCTATGGTTTGGGTCTTTAGTAGGTCTATTGATAGAAATTAATCGTTTATTTCCAGAGCCCTGTGATTCCCTTTTTTTTCATCTTGATTGAATTCTTTTATTGATTTGTGAAAAAATGAAGAAGATTTGAGAACCTTTTTCTTTTCTATTCTCAAAAGAAAGAGAAAGAGTGTATTGAACCTCGGTCAAAATACAATGAATCTGATAGAATTTTTGGGAAAATAAATGGAAATGTGGATCCAGTCTAGATTCCATTCTAAAAAGAAAGAAGAAGAAGATGTTGAGATTACGATTGGAAGAATTCATAGTTAGAAAAAATCATATTAATTAATTATTATGATATTCATAATATTATTCTATTAATGAATACGACTCTTTATCTTTATAGTTATATTAATTAATAGGATTATTTTTTAGATTATAGTACTTAGAAGTCATTTGAATTATTAGAATTAGAAAAAGAAAATATTTACAAATTCAATTTCTAGTTAATAACTTTTATTAATATAGTTAATATAGATTCTTTTTTCTTTTCTTTGTCTTTGGTTCTAATCAAAAAGAAAATGAAGAGAGTTCTAAAGTGAAGTCGATCCAAAAGATATTAGAGATCATTTCCTTCATGAGGACATTCACCTACTCCACCAAACTATGCCTCGGAGCTTTGGCAATGTTGTTAAATTCCATGATGAGTACTATTTTACCCACTACTCCCCAAATAGTCGATTTTTCTCTATGGTGATAGGGAGCAAAAGATCTACCACTTTAATCCCTGTTAGATCGATACATATTATATCTATAAAATAGTACAGTAGTATAATATAGTAGTATTATTATATTTTATACACAATAGTATCCATCAAATGGAAGTGCTCATTTTGGCCAACTCTCTATTATCTTTCTTTGGCTGAGTGGCATGTACTTCCATGGCGCCTATTTTTCCAATTATGAAGCATGGCTAAGCGATCCTACTCATATTGCATCTAGTGCCAAAGTAGTTTGGCCTGTTGTAGGTCAAGAAATATTGAATGGGGATGTCGGCAGTGGTTTCCATGGAATACAAATAACCTCTAATTTTTTTGAGATTTGGCGAGCATCTGGAATCACTAATGAATTACAACTCTATTGTACCATAATTTGTGCATTGGTCTTTGCATCGTTAATGCTTTTTGCTTGTTGGTTCCATTATCATAAAGCCTCTCCAAAATTGGCTTGGTTCCAAGATGTAGAATCTCTGTTGAATCATCACTTAGCGGGGTTACTAGGACTTGGGTCTCTTTCTTGGGCGGGACACCAAATCCATGTATCTTTACCAATTAACCAATTTCTTGTTGTTATAGTTGATCGTAAGTAAATACCACTTCCTCATGAATTTATCTTGAATCAGGATCTTTTGTCTTGAATTGGGCAAAATATGCAAAATTTTTGAGTTTTCATGGAGGATTAGATCCAATAATAGGGGGATCTTTGGTTTAGTCATATTGCACACCATCATTTAGCTATTATGATTCTATTCCCAATCACAGGTCATATGTATAGGACTAACTGGGCCACTGGCCATGGTTGGAAGGACATTTTAGAGGCTCATAAAGGTCCATTTATGGGCCAGGGCCATAAATTTCTCTATGACATCCTAACAATGTGATGGCATGCTCAATTATCTCACGAATCAGCTGTAGGTTCTTTAACCATTATTGTAGCTCACCATATGTATTCCATGCCCCCCTATCCATACCTTGCTATTGACTATGGTACACAACTTTCGTTGTTCACACATTACATGTGGATTAGGGGATTTCATATAGTTGGCACTGCTGCACATGTAGCCATATTTATGGTAAGAGACTACGATCAAACTACTCGATACAATGATCTATTAGATCATGTCCTTAGACACCGTGATGAAATCTTATCACATTTGAAGTGGGCATGCATATTTCTTGGGTTTCACAATTTTGGCTTGTATATTCTTAATGATATTATGAGCATTTTAGGGCATCACCAAGATATGTTTTCAAATACTGCTATATAATTACAACCCATGTTTGCTTAATGGGTACAAAACACCCATACTTTAGCACCTAGCGTAATAGCTCCTCGTGCAACAATAAGTACTAGCTTAACTTGGGGAGGTGATGAGTTAGTAGCAGTGGGAAAAAAAGTTGCTTTGTTACCTATATCATTAGGAACTGTATATTTTTGGGTTCATCACATTCATGCATTTACAATTCATGTGACTATATTGATCCTACTGAAAGGTGTTCTATTTGCCTGCAATTCCTGTTTGATACCTGATAAAGCAAATCTTGGTTTTCATTTCCCTTTTGATGGGCCTGGTAGGGGAGGAACATGTCAATTATCTACTTGGCATCATGTATTCTTAGGTCTATTCTGGATGTACAATACAATTTCGGTAATAATTTTCCATTTCAGTTGGAAAATGTAGTCGGATGTTTGGGGTAGTATAAGTGATCAAGGAGTTGTCACTCATATCACAGGAGGGAAATTTTTACATAGTTCCATTTCTATTAATGGATGGCTCCAGGATTTCTTATGGGCACAGGCATCTCAAATAATTCAATCTTATGGTTCTTCATTATCTACATATAGACTTTTTTTCTTAGGTGCTCATTTTGTCTGGGCTTTCAGTTTAATGTTTCTATTCAATGGACATGGTTATTGGCAAGAACTCATTGAATCCATTATTTGGGCTCATAACAAAATAAAATTTGCTCCTCCTACCCAGCCTAAAGCCTTGAGTATTGTACAAGGATGTGCTGTAGGAGTAACTCATTACCTTCTAGGTGGAATTTCCACAACATGGGCATTCTTCTTAGCAAGAATTATTGTAGTATGATAATGGCTAGAAGGATTTGAAAGGCATTATGACATTAAGACTCCCAAGGTTTAGCCAAAGCTTAGCTCAAAATCCCACTACTCATCGTATTTGGTTTGGTATTGCTATCGCACATGACTTCAAGAGTCATGATGATATTACTGAAGAACGTCTTTGTCAAGACATTTTAGTTTATCACTTTGGACAGTTAGCAATAATCTTTCTGTGGACATCCAGATATCGGTTTCATGTAGTTTGGCAAGGAAATTTTGAGTCATGGATACATGAACCTTTACTAGAGGAGGTGCTATCAGTCCAGTGAATTGCTTATTATGGTGTTAATTAGTGGTGGTATATAATCATGTTATGCACCAATGGGGATCTTTATACTGGAGCTCTTTCTCTATTACTTCTTTCTACTATATCCTTAATAGAGAATTGGTTACACCTACAACCAAAATGGAAACCAAGCGTTACTTGGTTCAAAAATGCATCATCATTTGTCAGGACTTTTTGGAGTAAGTTCCTTGGCTTGGATATGACATTTAGTTCATGTCGTTATTCCCAAATCGAGGGGAGAGACATCAGATGGAATAATTTCTTAGATGTATTGCCATATCCCTAAGGGTTGGGCCCACCTTTTATGAGTCAATGGAATCTTTATGAAACCTTGATTCCAGTAGTCATTTATTTGGTACCTCCCAAGGAGCAGGAACTACCTTCTTGGGGGATTCCATCCCCAAGCATAAAGTTTATGGCTAACCGATATTGCTCATCATCATTTAGCTATTGCATTACTTTTTCTCATTGCTGGTCATATATATAGAACTAACTTTGGGATTGGACATAGTATCAACAATCTTTTAGAAGCACATATTCCTCCGGGGATCGATTAGGGCGTGGTCATAAGGGTCTTTATGACATAATAAATAATTTGCTTCATTTTCAATTAGGCCTTGCTCTAGCCTCTTTAGGGGTTATTACTTCCTTAGTAGCTCAACACATGTACTGTTTACCTACTTATGCATTCATAGGATAAGACTTTACTACTCAAGTTGCATTATATACTCATCACCAATACATCGCAGGGTTCATCATGACAAGAGCCTTTGCTCATGGGGCTATATTCTTCATTAGGGATTACAATCCAGAACAAAATGAGGATTATGTATTGGCAAGCATGCAATATCATAAAGAAGCTATAATATCTCATTTAAGTTGGGCTAGCCTATTTTTGGGGTTCCATACCTTAGGCCTTTATGTTCATAACGATGTCATTCTTACTTTTGGTACTCCAAAAAAATAAATAATAATTGAACTTATATTTGGCCAATGGATACAATCTGCTAATGGCAAGAGTTCATATGGGTTCGATGTACTCTTATCTTTAACAAATAGCCTTGCATTCAATGCAGGTCAAAGCATATGGTTAACTGGCTGGTTGATTTCTATTAATGAGAATAGTAATTCACTTTTCTTAATAATAGGGCCGGGAGATTTTCTGGTTCATCATGCTATTGCTCTAGGTTTACATACGACTGCATTAATTTTAGTAAAAGGTACTTTAGATGCACGTGGTTCCAAGTTAATGCCATATAAAAAGGATTTCAATTATAGTTTTACTTACGACGGTCCCAGGCGTGGTGGTACTTGTGATATTTTTGCTTAGGTCACATTTTATTTGGCAGTTTTCTGGATGCTAAATAGCATTGGATGGGTTACTTTTTATTGGCATTGAAAGCACATCACATTATGGTAGGGTAATATTTTACAATTTAATGAATCCTCCACTTATTTGATGGGATGGTTAAGAGATTATCTATGGTTAAACTATTCACAACTTATCAATGGATATAACCCTTTTGGTATGAATAGTTTATCAGTCTGGGCATGGATGTTCTTATTTAGACATCTTGTTTGGGCTCTTGGATTTATGTTCTTAATTTCTAGCATGGCTATTGGCAGAATTGATTGAAACTTTAGTGTGGGCTCATGAGCGGACACCTTTGGCTAATTTGATTTGATGGAAAGATAATCCTGGCTCTTTCCATTGTGCAAGCAAGATTGGTTGGATTAGCACACTTTTTGTAGGTTATATATTTACTTACGTAGCTTTCTTGATTGCCTCCACATCAAGAAAATTTGGTTAATTTGGTGAATTCTTATTTTTTTTGTACCCTATCCTCCAAAAAAAATCTCATTTCTTTTGAAGAAGAGGAGTTATGTATGTACCTTTTTCTATTTTTTCATCTAGGATCCAAATCATATCATAGATAAAAATATGAACTGAACATTATGGCAAGAGAAAGTTTGAATCAAAGGGAGAAGAAATGCCAAAAATTGGAATAAAAATATTATTGGATTCGTCAATCCTTAAAAAAAGAAATAAGCAAATTTCCCTCATTGAGGGAACAATGGAAAATTCATGGAAAATTATAATCCCCACCATGTAATAGTGCACCTATACATCTTCATCGATGTTGTTTTTAACTGGAAGACCTAGAGCAAACAATCGAGACTTTGGACTATCTGGACACATACTTCAAGAAATGTTTCATGCATGTTTGTTACCTGGCACAACAGGATCAAGTTGGTAAGGAGAAAATCTTGCTTTTTATTTGGATAGATCTCTATCATCTATAGAATAAAAGGGGCCCCTTTACCATTTTGTATAAATAGATTATTCTATTTGTGTAGATATGGTAGAGGGGCATATCCAATCCTTCTTCGTCCATCAGTCCCCAGTTGTTCAATGTGTAGTAGAGCAGTTTGGTAGCTCGCAAGGCTCATAACCTTGAAGTCACGGGTTCAAATCCTATCTCCACAACATTTTTGCTAAATCCCCTTTGATTTTATATTTGTAGTAATTAGTTACTATTAATTACTTTTTTGTTGGGAGGAAAAAAAGGTGAAGTGGAAGATAGAACTACTATATTCCCTACTATGTGTACTAGTATACATAGTAGTCAACTATACCGACATAATCTTTTTATAGTACATTAATTCACCATGGGCGGATAATGGGAATCGAACCCGCATCTTCTCCTTGGCAAAGAGAAATTTTACCATTCGACCATATCTGCATTTCCTTTGTTCCAGATACGTACGCATATGTCCACACATATATGACATATATGATATATCATATATGCATCTGGATAGTATTTGCGTAGGGCCAGTATAGTAAGTAAACTAAGATTCAAATTAAGATCTGATTCTTAATTATCTATACTCAATTGATAATAATGAAATTTCATTTTTGTTTGGAACTCAGATAAAATCTGAGTGTGTCTCACAATTTGAATTTCTTAGAAGGATTGTAATTTTTGGATGAGAAATACCAAAGAAGTTCAAGAGATTAGGGAATTCAGGAAAGCTACCAGAAAGGCTAATTCAATCCATAATGATGTACCAGAAAATACAACATTTTTATTATTTGGCCAACCATCAGAAGAAGAAAATACAATGGGTACACTAATCAGTAAGATTAATGATGTTACAATTAATGCAAAAATAGCTAATTGGAAAGCAATAGTCATGTTTGTAATTCTCCAAACTATCAAAAAATGAACTATCCCATTGGATCCCTCGCTCAGTAAAAATTGTAAAAGAATCATCATGAAGGGAATTGACATGAATGATTAGAACTTATTACGCTTTCTTATTTTTTTTATTACATGGAGTCGGATAGTTAATGTACCATCTCATAGGGTCATGTTCTATTCGTAAGAAGAAAATAGAGATTCTATTTGTGTGAGATGGCTGAGTGGTTGATAGCCCCAATCTTGAAAACTAGTATAGTTCTTAAAAGTAACTATCAAAGGTTCGAATCCCCCTCTCTCCTTTTTCTTACAAAAGAAATTCCTTCTTTACTCATTTAAATTTTCCCCCCATTTGTGATAAAGGGAATGGCTTGGCTTTCTTGCTTAGCCAAGCCATAATAAAAAAAGAACAATAGACAATAAATTTATAGATATAAACAATAAAATCTCAGCTAAGACAGGTCATGGAAAGAATAAGTTCCAAATCAAGATCTATTCCTTTTTCAATCCCCACTGCAGCTACATGTGCCCTTCTCGCATGCCACAAATGTCCCACAAATATGAAAAATCCTAGAACAAAATGAGAGGTAGCTAACCAACTTCTAGCAGAGACATAATTGATTGCATTTATCTCGGTAGCTATGCCACCCACAAAATTTAAAGAACCTAAAGGAGCGTGAGTCATATATTCTGCTGAACATCATTTTGCCAAGGTTGTATGTCTTTTTTAAGCCTACTCAAGCCCAAACCATTGGGACCCCTTAGAGGTTCTAACCAAAGAGCATGAAGATCCCAAAAATGCATAGTTTGTCCCCCAAAAATAACCTCTCTGATCGAAGAATGCATTAGATATTTACCTAAACAGTGAGTCCTTGGGGGGATCCCACGTTAGCTCCATGACGTTGGTCTCTCACTAAAAAATTAAATTATTGAGCGTGAGAAGCTTTCGGCCCATTGGGTCCATAAAACTCACTAGGATAAGCGGTATTATTGAACTAGATGAAACAATAAGAGATGAAACCAAAGATAGATAGAGCACCTAAACTATATGACAAGTAAGCCTCTCCATACCATACAAATGCACAGTGAGCCCATGCAAAAGGTTTGGTTAAAATATGCCAAATTCCACCAAGTATACAAATGGAACCTAACCAAACATGTCCGCCAATTATATCTTCTAAATCATCCACACTAACAATCTATCCTTCTCCCCCAAAAGAAGATTTTTGTAAAAAACCAAAGATCACGCTTGGGCTAAGGGTCAAGTTGGTAATTTTTCTTACATCTCTCCCTTTGGGTGCCCGGGTATCATATACACCTCCAAATTATAGATCCTTGAGTACTAGAAGAAAAGCACCTATACCTAATAAAATTAAAATTAAGTGAATACCCAAAATTGTAGTCATTTTATTTCTATCTTTCCATACATAATCGAAGAATGGAAATAATTCTTCAAGAGTTTTAGGTTCTAGAATTGCATGATAAATACCACCAAAGACTAAGACTACAAAGGAAATTAAGTGGAGTACTCTGATACAAAGTAAGGAAAGGTGTCGATAACTTCTCCCCTCGGACCTACTCCCCACCCTAGAGTAGCTAAGTGCGGAAGTAAAATCAATCCTTGTTCATACATAGGTTTCTCTAGTATGAAATTAGCCACTTCAAATAGGTTCATTGCTCCAGCATAGAATACCATTAATTTGGCATGAGCTACATGAGCCCCAAGTAGTTTCCCAGACAAATTTATAAGTCTTCCATTCCCGGCCCACCAAGCAAAACTGGTGGTTTCTTCGTCACGACCAACTAAAGCTAAAGTTCCATTAATGAGCATTTTCACGTGGTAGAACCTCCTCAGAGAATATAAGGTTTTCATGAGGCTGATTCGGAGCTACCATCCAAGCACGAATACCTTCATTTAAGGGAATATTTTTGGTGTAGAAAGTTTCAAATTTAGGATCTTCCAATGCACAGATTTCTTGGGAAATAAAGTCATAGGCACGTAGGTTCTGAGCCAGACCGACTACCATAATAGCACTCATCCATAAACTAGTTACTTGTAAATAACATAAAGAAATGTAACCAACATTTTTTGGAAAAAGCAACCCCAAAGATTTGGGACCAAAAATGATTAATAGTGACCATTGAATAAGTCTCTTGCTTGAGTTGGGTTAAAAGCATGGAATGTATTTGCACCATCACCATCTTTGAATAAGGTATTTTCTACGGTGGTGCCATGAATAGCTCATAGCAGAGCAGCACATAAGACTCTAGCAACTGCCATCATATGAAATGGGTTCAACGTCCAATTATGAAACCCTTGGAAAAAAAGGATGAATCGAAATATAGTTGCTACACCAAAATTGGGTGCAAAGAACCAACCAGATTGACCCAGTGGATAAATTAGGAATACAGAAGCAAAAACAACAATTGGAGTAGAAAATGAAATTGCATTATAAGGTTACAATTGAACAGAATGAGCAAGTTTGAATTGATGTAACATGAAACCTATTAGACTGAAAGCACCTTGGAGAGCAACAAAAGTACATAGACCAGCTAATTGGCACCAACGAGTAAAATCTCCTTATGCTTCAGGACCCCATAGTAGAAACAAAGAATGTGTTAAACTATTTGAAAGAGCAGAAATCACAGCTATTAAGAAATTACAACCTTCCAAATAGGAACTAGCCAATCCATAGGTATACCATGAAGTGACAAAAGTTGTACATGTGAACCAACCCCTTAAAGCAAAATAAGCACAAGGAAAGAGCAATATCGGACCTACAAAAATCAAAGGTCCCTCATAACCAATCATCCAAAATATCAAATAAATCATTTTGTCTATGATAAATCTATCAAGGGCTTTAGTCATAGTGATCCTCTTATTCAACTACTTCAACCATTTCTGAACACTTCATCTCAAAAGAATTTAACCATTAGAACCATGAATTATCCACAAATTCCCTATCTTTCTCTATCCCTAAATTGAAGATTAAATAAGGAAATAATATTCTTGCTTATTTTGATGATCCACGATACAGAAGAAGTAGCTCAAGAATTACTAAATATGGGATTTATGAAGTAGATTCAATTGTTAAAAAAAGAGAATTTGATTGAGTATAGTGGAGCAAAAGAATTTAGTTCAAAATACCAAATGCAAATGAAAGTAGATCAATTTTTTTCATTCTTGGAGAAGTGCATATCTTACTCGAATCTTCACCCATAATGGTCTAGAATAATAGTATCATTGTAGTAGATACACAACTTTCTTTAAATATAAATTCAAGAAATTGAGTAGGTGGATTAGTCCGAGTAGAGAAAAAAAAGTATGGAACGGAAAATCTTTTCTAGAGATATTCATTTTCTTGGAGAGGTGGATAAAAAATCTAGGCACAGTGGCATTTTGATACCACCAGGAATGGGAAAAAAGATTCTAAAGGATCAAAAAAATTGAAAAATTGGATCTACGTCCAATGCATTACACCTACTAAAAAAAGTCTTTTGTTTTGGTTCGTCCTATAGTCACATATGAAATAGCAGATGGAATAAATTTGGAAACACTTTTCTTTTAGGATCTCTTGTAGAAAAAGTATAATGTCCAACTTCGAATTATCAATTATATACTTTATGGAAATGGCAAGTCAATTCAAGGAATTTCTCACACAAGTATTCAATTAGTTCGGGCTTGCTTAGTGAAGAAGAGGTTCATGCTTCTTTTGTTGAAATAAGAGAAAATGATCTGCTTCGTGATTTCATTAGAATTGAGTTAGTAAAGTCCACTATTTCGTATTCCAAAAAAAGGTATGATACGATAAGTTTAGGATTGATTTCCAATAATGAATTAGATCATATTTATAGAAATTCTTTTGATTCCAAGGCAAATTCAATCATTTCCCAACATAAGGGAAATCTTGGTATGTTGTTGAATCGAAATAAGGAATGCCAATCTTTCATAATTTTGTCATCATCCAATTGCTCTCAAATTGGTCCCTTAAATACTTCATGATATAATAATGCAACAAAAGGATCGGATCCCATATCCAATTATGGATTTGTTGGGTCCTTTAAGGTACTATTATTGCCTAAAATATTAAATCTTCATTCATCTTACTATTTAAGAACTTATTATCAAGTTTTTTTAAAGAAATATTTCTTACTTGAAAATTTCAACAGACTTTGAAGTGCTTCAAGTACTTCCATTTCAATATTGTTTCCTAGATGAAAATAGTAGGATTGATAATCTTGATCCATGTAGTAACATCATTTGGAATTCATTCCATTTGAATTGTAGTTTTCTCCATCACGATTCTTGTGAAGAGGCATGGACAATAATTAGCCTTGGACAATTCCATTATGAAAATGCATGTCTATTGAAATATGGATCACGCAAAAAAAATCAGGTAAAATTTTCAGTGTTCATGTTGACTCTTTAGTTATAAGATCATCTAAGCCCTATTTGGTCACTCCAAGAGCAACTATCCATGGCCATTATGGAGAAATCTTTTCTAAAGGAGACACATTAATTACATTTATATATGAAAAATAGAGATCTAGTGACATAACGCAAGGTCTTCCAAAAGTGGAACAAATCTTAGAAGTTTATTCAATTGATTCAATATCAATGAACCTTAAAAGAAGAATTGAAGGTTGGGATGAACATATCCAAATGATTATTGGGATCCCTTGGGGATTCTTGATTGGAGCTGAACTAAACATAGCCCAAAGTTGTATCTCTTTGGTTAATAAGATCCAAAAGGTTTATCGATCCCAAAGGGTACAAATCCATAATAGACATATAGAGATTATGCGTCAAGTAACATCAAGAGTTTTGGTTTGAAGATGGAATGTGTAATGTTTTTTTAATTAGGGAATTTATTGGATTGTTTTTGCGAAGCGAGCAGGCGCATTTTGGATGAAGCTATCTATTATTGGGCAATCTTATTTGGAATAATGAATTCATCTTTGAATACTCAAAGTTTCATATTCAGAGCAAGTTTTTAAGAAACTGCTTGAGTTTTAGCAAAATCTGCTCTACGAGGTGGTATTGATTGGTTGAAAGGCACGAAGAGAACGTTATTCTAGAGAAAATAGTACAAGAAAAAGAAATAAAAATCTCTTTTGAATTGTAATATAAATTAATGTGAAGGATCTATTCATGAATCTATAAATGAGATATTTTATTATACCATAGAGAATTATTCTCTTGTGCCCCATTTTCTCTTGAACACTTCAAAGAGAGGAGAGAATTATAGAACTCTTTTTATTAGATAATACTTAAAGTACTGAAATAAAACAAGAATTGATTCATGGTTTTAATTAGATCACTTTAATGCTATCTTTCAAGTTTGATTCAATGATGATCTAATTCTATTATATTTTAGGGAGAATCTAGTTTATAAATAAAAGAAAGAGTCAAAATCGAAATGAGTCATTATGATTCAATGGGGGCATTATAATTTATAGACTTCACAAAAAGATTTGAGCGATTAGATCATTCTTTGAAACATCCTTGTAGGGATATAATTTGAAGTTCAAAATGCAATAAACTAATTTTTGTTTCCAAAAAAATAGATTAGAAAGGAAAATAGGAATGATAAATATGAAAATAATGGCTTTTGTTCATAAAATTTGAAAATGTCATTTGATTCATAACAAAAGAATAGTCATTTGTTCTTCTGAGACATAAGCGAGATAGGGGTAATTTCTCAAGTTCTAAATCAAGAACTTTTAAAAGCAAAACCCATGTACATGTAAAAAAAAAGATTCATTTTTATATGAAATAGCTATCCCTTATCTTTAGATTCTTCTTTCTTTTATTTTATTCTTATGAATATGATCTAAATATGATCTAATAAAATATGACAAAACCAAAAAAATTATGTAAGAATATGGTTCAAAAAAAGAATGAGCATTAGAATACCAAAAGTTATTCATGTTAAGTGAGTTTCATCAATACTTATCATTGATATATTGGGTGGTTTCTTACTTATCTAGAGTTGATTATGCAATGAGCAAAAGTTATGATAAAGTGTCGTAGGAGATAGATTATAAAAGCCATTCAAGAAATGATGTATTATTAAAAAGATGTAACAATATGGATGTCATAAAATGATTTCTAGAAATAATAATTGGAGATTCCAAGAGAAATAAATGATTCAATGATCTATCAATAATTATAAATAAAAGAAAAAATAATAATATGGTTGAAGAAGTAGCGATTAAACATAAAGTTTAAATTATTTGAATCAAGAGTAGAAAATAAGCATCTTTATTTTTGGTCATTTTTTGTTACGCATAAAATTAGAAGGTAAATATATCATGTGAACTTTAGAAATAGAATGGACATGTATCACATGTGCAACATCTGAAAAAGAACAATGAATATTATGATGTATTAAATAATGTAATGCTTTAAAATTTGAAAGAGATTATATTGAAAAGTAATCTCTATGGAATTAGGGATGACTATTTGCATCAAGGGACCTAAATATATAACACATTAAGATATTATCTCACCACCTTTTGTACAAAAAGTTGACATGACATAGAATATATAAATAAAAATTGATTTGTGTATTGAATTAGAAATAGAAAAGATATCATATGAAATATAAATTGATCTCACGATGGAAGTTATCTAGATATTGTATTTATGTTTTCAAAATGAAATCATAGTATTCATTCTTATTGGAATGGGAATGAAAATTAAGTCTCTTTTTAAATATCGAATGGAAGTTTAACTCTAAAAAGCACTTTATGAAGCTTCTTATAATTTGATTGATTTATTGATTCCTTTTTCTACATCTTTGAAAGATACATGAATTTAGAGGAAAATGAAAATAGATGGAATCTTTTTCCTTTCAAGATAGATTCAAATCTCAAGAAAAAAAGAAAAAATTAAATTCATGACATGTATTTTCTTGACCAATCATGTCTTCCAAGACTATAATTTTCTCAAAAGTTCCAATATATATACATTATTGGACCTTTTGAATCCGATCAAGAAGATCTAATGAATATGGAATATTTTGCATAGAAGATATAAATAGATATTGAAAACTCTACAAAAGCATTTTGCAATCAATTTACCAAAGAAAAGGTTTTAATTTTAAATCCATTAAAATTTTTTTAGTTTTAGATTTAGAAATAAAAATAATAATAGAATAAGTTTTGAATCTCCAATGGTCCATATATTTGTAGAATAGATACATAATAAGATTGATGTATCTATGATCTAAAAGAGGATCTTCCTTGAATACATGTCATGATATTTAAATTTGAAAAGATAAAGTGAGGATTTCTCGTAGGTAAAGTTGGTTAATACAAAAAAGAGCTATGTATCAATCAAAAATACTATTGTAGCATTAGATGTGAAATGGATTTTGGAATTTATTGACATTCTCAAAATGATCAAATCCATTATAAACCATTAAAAGAACACCCAATAATTTATTGAATGAATATTTGAAATCTGAGAAAAGTACCATTGAGGTAATATTTCAATGGGTTTAAAATCCAGAGTTCACCTATCATTGATCTCTAAAAACACTACATGCAATAATGCCTAGAATACTATTGGAAAAATATATAAAGATGATTGGGCCATTGGTTCTCCATAATAGTATAGTCCCTTTAGAATTTAGCTCTTAATCAGAGCATTGCACGTTTCTTTTTTTTATTTGGATGTTAACTCTTGTGGATCCATCAAAAGCAGACATGATAATTTTTGATCTTACAGCTTGTTCCTATGACATGATTTAGGTATGATCAAAAATATTCACCTGAGTTAAAAGTATCCATGCTACATAAAGGAGTACATGATGGTTGGATGTGGAAACGTTGGGTTGTGAATTTCAAGCATATAAATCATATATTTGCATGGAAATCAATAGTTCAATCACACGATAATCCATCCCTTTTAGGAAAAAATACTTCAAGATAATTTGAAGATCAAATAAAAATACTTCATAATTGAATGGAAGTATCAAATAACATGCTTTATTTTTCAATAATACATATTTATAGTAATAAGACTCTTGTTCCTCCACTATGATAAATTACAATATTTATGATCATGCTCTATAAGGACACGAAATACCTTGCTTACGTATCATTGGAAAGTGTATTAACAAAATGAAAGTAAGAAGAGGCAATACAAAAGTATGTAACTATAAAATGAGTCAAATTACAAAACTTAGAAATAATTCTAGTGATCCTATTATAGGAATAGCTTGAATTTATTTACAATTTTACTATGATAAAATTTGGTCTGATAGAATCACTAGTTACGTAAAATGTTATCAATCGGAGAACTACCTTTATAAAGTTAATTATTTTAAAATGTAAGATACACAAAAAATACATGAAAGATCATCGTTAATACCATCTTACTTGTACCATGATGGGTGATCAATTAAAACAAAGTTGATTCTTATTAAATAGAAAAAAAGCCTACATGTAGTTGGATGATAGTAAAGGTCAGAAAACCCATAGCTACTTGTACTAAAAATAAGTCCGTAATAAATAATAAATATATTGACATGAGGAACATATTTATTTTATATCATCTCCAATTTAATCTTGGGACATTCCCAAAAATCATATACTTTTAGAGATAAGAAAGATTTTCCTCTTAAGAGTATATGAAAATTTCATCTCATACCTCAATACCTAAATATTGTTTTCCATGGATATGAAATAGAGTTTCAAACTTATTGGCTTAGCCATGATTTTGACCAAAAGATATGAAGTAAGAAAATCCATCTCTTTTTATGATAATGATAAATAATATAATATCATGGCTCATATCTTTCTTTATGTTAATCTTGATCTTGAATCTTCTCTTATCTTTTTTTCTTTTGATAGAATTCTCTTTATTTGAGAATAAATTAATCAATTAAAACTTTAGATTCATACTAGAACCATAATGATTTGAAAACCAAAGCTAAACTCTAGGATTTGAGTAAAATCCATTTGATCATCATTCTTATAATGTAATAACTCAACAAAATATACAGAAAAGTTTCTTTTAAAGTATGAAAAAAATTATTTGATTTAGAAAAGACCTATTTCCCTATTTCCATTTTATTTTAATTTGAGGTATGAATAAAGTTATGAATCTAGTTCAAATATTCATTTTATTATCTATTCATATTTGTGCTCGACATAATAAATTCAAAGAATCATCTTGATAGAGATGACTTGTCCATTCTTTGTATTATCAATGATCATAAATAGTCTGCGCTTATATTGAAAAAATATCAAAATAAATAAATTTCATGATAGAACTACAATAATGGTATAAATCAAGTAAAAGAATCATTTTGATTGAAAAAACTAGGACTTACTAGTTTTTATGAACTAATTAGTGAAATTCCATGAAAATATAATTATAAATTTCTAAAATAATAGATATAAATATTGCAAATAGGATTGAAACTCCCATAATTGGTGTATCCATGAAATAATTTTTTGCCAAATTCAATGGTTTTATAAACTCCCTCTTATTGATCTTGGCTAGATAGAACATCTCAATGGTTTTGTTGCCATAAATCCTCTTTCATCATGGTTTAAATCTACATGGCTTTGTATACCATTCTATTGTAGTTGTAAATAAACATTATCATGATCCTTTTGCTCTTGAAATTATCAAAAAAATGGAAACAACAACAAAGTTGCCATCTCCATATTAGTTTACTTGTAAGCTTTATTGGTATGCCTTATATACGCTTTTGGGCAACCCTCTCAAAATTAAGAGATCCCTTAGAAGAAAATAATGGTTGAGTAATGAGCTCTAATATTAATATTGGGGCTTATTAATTCAATGGAAATAATAATCATTTCATTTTAGTTGAACTTTATGGTTCTCAAAAAGATTGAGAAAAAAATTATCAAAGTCAAAACTAGGAATATATAAATCAATGCTTAGATTCAATCATTGGTTTTACAATTATACCACACATTCATTTTGGATTATTCTGAGGAAATTCAATTTCAGATTTAAATTCTATTATAATATTACTATCATATAGTATTTATATATAGGTATAGTCATTCATATCTTATTATTGATTATATTCTGTCAAATTTTCTATATTATTATTATTCTATTTATACATAAAAATAAAAAAAAGATAAATATATGAAATATAATGAAATATCTAAATAAATATTTAAAATTTAGATATTTATAAACTCTAAATTTCTAAATACTTTATAATAAAAGAAAAATAGAGAAAAATATGGCAAAATAATTTTTGATCGACTACTTGTCTTTTGGATCTATTTTTTGGAATGATAGAGCATCCAAGAAGATCAATCTTAACATCTCTAAATATTTGCCAAATGTATAGAAAAAGAAAAGCAATGCAAGCATTAGCATGCCCAAAGTGAATAATGACTCTACAAAAAAAACACCATGGTTCAAAATCTTTTCTAATTCAAAAATCTCAAATTATCATATTTTTTTGAGAGTAGATCATATAAATGACTCCATTGAGTTCTTCACCATAAATTCAGTTATACTTGTTCAACACTATACTTGATTCTAGCCTTCTTAAGAAACATCCCCTCACAATTCATCTCATCTACCAAACTACAAAATGGTTCAAAAAAAATAGGCATATGATGTACAAAGAGTTCACATTCTTTATCTAAATATTGAACCATATGATATTCCATCCCATTATCCATTGAGCCTACTCTATTCCTTTGATTATTACCAAATGAATCATAAAAAATAAACTTTTTTGATTTTTTAGACCAAGCTTAGATAAGCTCAAATTTTGGTTAATAATTTAACTCTTGATATATTTCTTGTTGAAGTACCCTTGATTAGATTTTGAGTGGGACCAAATAATTGATTATAATTCTTACCATATCACATAGTTCCAACAACTCTAAAGATGCAAAAAAAAAAATAATAGAAAACTACAAAAGCATATTTCAATATCCCATGTGTAATCAATTGTATAAATGTTGATAACACTAAGATAGTAGACAAATATCATATACTTAAAATGAGAAGCTATTTGAAACAAAGGATCAAAACCTTACATCTTTTATAGATTATACTTTTCCATTATGTAAATCAAACACTCATATAACCATATAATCTTTTCATAATATAGCCAAAAAAGCAACTCTTGAGAATAAATGGTGTAAAGATCTTGGGCAAATTGAAAGAATTTTCTGTACATTCATCACAGAATATTTCTATCCCAATACACTATGCATAATACAAGAACTACAAGAAAACAAAATATGTGCTCTAATTCATAACTCCAAATGCGTTCATTATTGTTCCTCGATAATTCTACCCCCATTATTGGTTATTCTAAAAAAAGTCATTATCGATGCCTTGTCACCACATTGGATCAAGAATTAGAGGGATCAAAACTACTAATTCATATAGAGCCATCCATTGATTTTGTGCATTATATGGACAAAAGTAATGTGGGATCATTCAATACAATAGTATGAACCCTACAAGGCAAACCCATGTAAATACTTCTTCAAAAAATAAAAGACATTATAACTTTATTATTGGAAAAGACTAGACCTTATTTCATTTGTTTGGTAGATTTATTAAAGAAAGGATTAACATTTATTTGTATTCCTTCTTTTTATTTTTTATTGAAATAGAATTTTTTTTATTTCTTTATATTAAAAGAACAAAAAGAAAATCTTATTATGTACCCAATAAGTACCAATACACAATGGTTGAATTTTGGTGGTATGTATAGATACTTTTTTTATAATTCAAAATCATTCCAACAATTTGATTTGATCCAATTCATTACAATCTTTCTTTAATCATTATGTATTCCTATGAACCTTCAATCTTATATATATATACTTATATATCTATAAGTCTAGCAAATAAGAATATTAAGTTCTATTTTATAGAATCTAAATAAAATTCTAAATAGAAAGAAGATTAAAAGATATAAAATAGAATATAAGAATAAAAAGAAAGAAAAAAAATAATAAGATAATAAAACCATTTATTACATTTCATATTAAAATTAATATAATTACTTCATTTTTTTTCTTTATCTTAATGCCCCTTAGTGTTCCAAAAGTACCTTTTAGAATTATGGAGTAAGATAAACTTTTCTATTATGACTAGATAGATTGGTCATATGGTATTTCTCATCTCCTCATTCGACTATTCTCTATTTCAATCAATAAATATATATTCATTTATTGGACAATAATTCATAGCGTGAACAATAATTCCTAATGGGGATCAATGTATTAATTAAGATAATTGATGGCTTCATAAAAGAAAGTATCAAGGCTCTGTTCAAGAATACCAAATTGTAAATGGTAAGAGTTAAAAATACAGAAGAATGAAATGTAGTAATTCTGAAATAAAAATATAAAAAAAATAAATTTCATTAAATTCTTAATAATTTATTAAATTCATTATTAATGAAATAGAATATAACTTACATAAATATATTTTTGTAGAATATAATAATTACATTCTTTGGTTATATCATGAACTATTATTAGACTTACTATAGGGATAATCTTAAGCGCCTACCAATGGGTAGTATGATGAATACATCAAATATTTTTGGAAAGGTATGAAAAATTGAAAAAAAGAAATTGGTACTAGAATCATTTTGACATATATGCTCAAATAGAATTTGAGCAAATCTTCCAAGTTGAATAAGAAATTAAAATAATTGAAACCAAAATAAGAAAATGACATCATAATTTGAATTGATGAAATAATACATCAATGAAAGGTTAGTTCAATAATTTCATAAATTCTTTTTATTTTCTACATTATAGAATAAAGAAGGAAGGAAAGCAAAACTCATGTTAAAAAAAATATTAATCACATTGTTTTTTCACAATTAGTATGCATCAAAGCTACATGTATGGTTACTCAGGATACAATTTTTCCTAATACATTCATGAAAGATTACTTTTTTTAGGAAGAGGTTGATATCTCAATCAACTTGTTGGTCTCATGATTCAGCAAAGAGAAATACTAGGGATCTTTATTTATTTATAAATTCTCCAACGAATGGGTAATACCAGAATAGCCATTTATGATACTACAATTTGTGTCACCAAATACAATATGTAATTCTTTGCTTGATGGTATCTTTCATTAAATAAAGAAATTAAATATCTAACATTCCCTCAAGCTAATGAGTTTCTTTATTTTAGAATAAAAAAGAATACTATGCCTTCATTGTATCAAATATAATCAAATAAAGAATTAGTAATAATAGCATGGCAATTCATTCAATATAAACAAACCTTTATTGTTTTTTTTCAAACATGAGATTTTGTATCGAGATAGTAGTATAAAGAAGGGTTATTCCCAATTTGATTTTATGTGTCAAAGAGTTAATTTTAGCGACACAACCATTATTCTTCCAACAAGTCTCTTTCTTATTTTTATGTTTAGAAAGAGTTAAATGGAAAAAAATCATTTGATCCTTCTGGATTTTATCAAAAAAAACTTTGATTCTATTCGATAAATATATAAAACAACAAAACCATGTATATCTTTTATTACTATGAAAGGAATTAAAATCATTTAATGATTTGGATATAGGTTCTATTTATTCTTTTAGATAGAATAGAATCAAAAATAATTATTAAACATCAATGTACAAAAGATGTCTTGTTGTTTAATTATATTTTTTTATTATCCTTTTGATTCCCCTTACTTTAATACTTTAATTATGTACAATATATATAGAAGAACCATTCATGATGTATATCATATCATACTTATGATTGACAATAGTTCTTTTAAGCAATAAGAATTTATTAGAAGTAGAAGAACTATTGAAAATCGAAATCTCACAAAAGTTTATGTACAAAATAGAAACCCATGGGTTATATAAGATATTTAAAGATATTTTATAATGAAATAGAAGCCCATTATGGCATTTGATCTTGTGTCAAAATGATAATCGTTCCATATAAATATACAAATTCTTTTAAAGTTGGAATTTTCATGTGAATAGAAATCATTCATAATCATCAACCATGTTAAGATCGATTTAAATTAACAACTATTCTATAGAATGAGATTCATAGATATTAACCATTAAACATCTTATTAGAAATTCACAATGTTGATAAGAAATGTCACAAAATACTCTTGGGATGTCCTAAATCAAATAATTGTGTAATTCGTTTAGTTATCATGAGTTTGAAAAATGAAAATTTTTTACAGATCTGACCATACCAATAAATTGGATAGATATAGTGAAAGATGGCCTTTTGATTAGTATCTAAAATGAAGATATAATCTACTTAATCATATTTATGAATTTTGGTTTCTATTGGTGTAAATCAATTATTTGAGATGAAAAGAATTCTACATTGGTAGAAATAGTTATCCATTGAGAGGAAAAGGTTATGCTATTCCTTTTCTTGAAAAACTATTCTATACCAACTTCAATTAAATGTCTTATTGTATGGATAGTTTTGTTGGAAATGTATTCTTTATAATTTGAATTGAAAAAGAATTCTAAAAAAAATGAATTAGAGCCAAATGTGAACTATACAAGTTCATGATAAAATTTGATGAAAAAAAAAGAAGAAGAACTACTCTTCTTTCTTTTCTTAATCTTATAAAGTCTTATGATTTTCAATGAAAGAAAGAGTGAGAATTTTTGATACTCTCCCACTGATTTTTTCTTTTTTACTTTGTAGCTTGACTTTAGCCAAATTTTTTGATATTCCTTTTTTTTTCTCATCAATGGAATGACATCTTCTTTTGGAAATACTAGCTATTCTTAGCATGATATTAGGGAATCTCATTGATATTACTCAAACAAGTAAAAAATGTATGCTTGCATATTCATCCATCGATTAAATCTATGTTAATATTTTAAGACTCAAATGATGGATATAAAGCATTATATTTTATTCTATATCAAAATGAATCTAGAAACTTTGCTTGCATTGTATCATTTGGTCTATTTTTTATAACATTCAAGATTATGCAGATTATACACAAAGATCCTTTTTTATCTCTTTTGCATGTCTCTTATCCCTAGTCTTCCTCCTTTTATTTTTGAAAACTCTATCTATTCTTGTGTGGATGGAGGTACCTATATTAGTTTCAACAGACTCTTTATGAGCATTGTTTTATCTACTATTATCAAAATAAAATTATTAATGACTAAGAAATCAATAATGTAATATAGATGATCTCTTAAGATCAAACAATTATCAATAGTATTTTATGTGTGATAGCATCTACTATAGAGAATATCAATGATAATTCTTTTAATTACTCGATACCTCTTTTTTATCTTAGTTATTTTTTTAGTTGATCCTTTACTAAGAGGAATAAAAGAATTCTTTTACAAAAAAATGGGAGTTATAAACTTATAATCATAGAATGATTCGATCATAGTATAAGTTCATTGACAGACCATGCTAGAATAGGTTTATGTACATTCTTCTTAGAATGATTCAAGCATATGTAAATATATACTTTTTTACATATGGATCCTAAATGTTACATTATATTTATGATTAGAATAAGCATGTCATACTTTTGACATATCTATCATTATTTGGGTTATATTCACTTCTTTGGGCTTCTCTTGATTGATAAAGAGGTTTGATTTTACATCTTTTGTTAATAGAAAGGTATCAATAATTCCAATCATAGTCAGTAACTTGGGCCTATATGACATAGATTGATAAATACTCCAACACTCCACCTTTATCATATATTCCATTAATCACACTAGAAGATATCATATTCATGGAATATGATTCACTTTTTATTCTGATGGTGAAATGGTTGACACATGAGATTCAAAATCTTATGCTAAAAAAAAGCGTGGTTTAGTCCTCTTCAAAGAATAATATTGAGAATGCTCATTTAATGAAACAATTCCATAATAGATTTCATCTAATCAATGTGAGTATCTTATCATTGATATGAATTATTCATATCAGATTCAAGTTTGAGCTATTGAATATCACAAAATCTTAGCGATCTTCTTCATAGATTTGGAAATCATCCACCTGCGTGTGTATAGATTCACAGAATCACAAAGGTAGATTAAAAACCTCTGTAAAATATCACCGATGTAACCCAACAAATAAAACATTACATTAGTATTGGCAACTTACATTAGTGACTTTGGCATTACGTTCTCAAAATGGTACTATCGGGTTAATTAGAACAAACATACATTTGTTGGCATTCCAGCCTTCCTTCTCATTTTAGGGTATCCAAAGAATTGTACCTCTTAGTTGTGAATTCTAATAGGTGAAACCCCATGCATATCTTTCTTGAACAAATATTATAGGCTTCTAGCTGAATTTATAATATCCATATGGAGATCTTCCATTAGGGATCCATTGACTTGAGATGAAGAAAGTATCTATCTTCTTTAGTTATTCAATGGAACCAATGGTTTATAATTAGAGCAAATAGCAACAACCATTTTATGAACATGCATATTTTTGATGTATTTACATGCTTTCAAAGTAGAAATTATTTGATGAAGTGAGTGTCTCTTTCTTTCAAGAATTCTTGTTTATGTAGTTCATATCATCCACATAGTGATCTAAGATTTCAATTCTTCCATGGATAAGAAAAGATGGAAGAAACAAGTGTTTCCATGACTCTACCATCCCAATTTTCTCCACTTAATCCCCTTTCATGGGCACATATCTTTACGGTAGGGATGGGGAATCTTTTCTTTTTGTTACATGAATCAAATGTTTTTTATTTCATATAGAAAAATCCATCTCTTTCTCAATAATGTCTTTATCATTTGATCCAATAGCATTATTAGATAATTTTGATAAATCATTACTCTTGCAGTATTAGAATGAAAGATCCATTAGATAATGAACTAGTTCTAAACCATCTCATGAATCAACAATTCAAAGTGTTTTACTTGCATATTCTTGATGAACCATTTATATATATATGAAGCATTTGTTTAAGCAATATGCCCCTTTGACATCTCTTCATTTGCAAGAATTCTTGGCGTGAAAACATAGAGATAGAGATCTTATAATAGGAAAAGATGGGGTCCTAAATGAATTGGCTTGGTCAAAAAGCCTTGTTCTTTGGAAGATCTATCTCTTGTCTAGTATTGCATGGTTCCACTATGCAAGAACTCAATCATTCTCTTGAAGCTCATCCTCTTTATGATAAATGATCCATTTGCTAATGACCCAATAAATCTAATTGATGGGCCTTTTGATACAATCAAATAGATTTCCAAAAATATTAAGCAAACTATGTGATTGAAGAAATCCTCCCTATAATGCGGCCCTTCCCTTCTTCAAACTTATTAATATTTTTATATAGAAATCTAATCAATGATAGAAAAGATCCATTTTGCATGGTATCTAGCGATTCCTTGGTTTGGATCAAGAAGTAATGTAACTCGATTATTATAAAATGGATGCAATACTTTTCTCGTGAGGATCCACGAGCAGTTTTACTTCTAATAATAATAATAGTAATACCATGAACTAGATCATAATCATTCTCAATGAATCCATAAGAAGTGATCCAATTTTTTCATCATGTACAGATGAAGACCAAGATCTTGGCATCCAGAAAAAAATCAAAAGATAAAAAGTATAGTGAATTTCTTCATTCTCGTTCCAAGTTTGAAGTACCATTTGAATAAATAAGAATCCCTACCATACATGATTTCTTCTTCATATAGATAAATATAGATCTAGAATTTACTTAGAAGTACATTTTGTGTACCTTTTCTTCGATAGAAAAGATCCCATGATCTGATCTTATCCGATCAAATATCCCAAGTTTGTCTATGAGGGTGATCTAATTATCAATTTCTATAATGGATTTCTTCTATGTAATACTAATTGATAGGGCCTCATTGATAAGTGCTACAAGATCTGCATTGGAACCCATGGTTATGGACCCGAATTTGTTATTATGGAACATCTTCTTTTCCAAGTTAAATCCCCTAGTATATGAAAGAATGAAAAAGTGCTTTCATTATTTTTGGAAGAAGAAGCCTTTGTATCTTAATGCATGTATTGAATTTATTCAGAGCTATTAGAGTTTGATAAACTTTTTGGGGAATATGAGTCAAAGCAATAACAAGAATCTTTCCAGTGGAACATCTTTCACAATCACTGGAGAGAAAGTTCTCTAATAGACTAAGGGATAAGTAATTTGACTCATTCACATGCAGATCATGAATGTTTGGAATCCATATTATGGAAGGAGACAAATTGGAAGATAACCTTTTTATTGTCATCCAGAACTTGAAATCATAATAAAGGAACATAGGATTTTATCGCTAGGTATTTGACCAAATAGATCGACCATTTCTATAGAACCAATCACTAAAATACCTCTAGAAGGGGATAGGATTAGCGGTGTGAAAAGGGTTTTCCATGAGAGATGGGGAAGGGGAATGAAAACTATCACCCACATGAGGTTTGTGAATAAGTGATTCGATAATGAGCAAGGAATGTCTATCTTTTATAGATCTATTGAACTCATAATTCATTAGATCCTTCTGATGAATGTCAACTAAGTATCATACAAAAATTGATCCCAGTTATAAAATCATTTGATAACTAGAGTCATTCTTTGCTAAATGATTAGTATCACTCAAACTCAATAGGATTTGATCAATCCTTTTTTCTGTCATTAAGGTGGAGAACTGAACCAAGAATTCTCTTTCTTCATCATCAATCAAATCACTGTTCATGATCCAGAATTCTATTTTCTCATTAATCCAATCACCATTCACATTTTTTTCTTTTTCTTATCAATGAATAGATCTCTTTACTTGTATGACTTAGATGTCTCGTATTTCTCAAAAAAATGATTTGATTGATGGGATTTGGTATGAGATCGATGAGATTGATCTTCAATATTTCTTCTTAGAATGGATTGATTTGACCCATAAGGGACCACCACCCAATAGCATGTTGCCACGGATGCAACACTTATTTCTTAGAGAATCTCTAATTTTTGAGAATAAGTAGAAAGAGATTCTTTAACGGAAAAATTCATTTGGATGTAGGATACCTATCCAAAGTTAATTGATCTTTTCTAAGCATGCGTAACTCACTAGAGGCTGAGAAATAAAGAAGATGTATACGAATGAGATATCCAAGAAGAAGGAAAAGATGGAATAGAGGAACTACCAAGCATTTGTTGATCTCATGTATGCATCAATGGAAGTGACTCATTATTTTGATGAATAATTTCATCGATAGAAGAAGATTCTAAACATTGACTCAAAACTCACTTATCGAGTCCATTGTGGAAAATCTTGAGGAATTGGCCATGATATATCGATCCATGCATCATATCATGAAAATGGATAAAATTTTTGACTACTACTCATTAATGGTCAAAAGAGTATCTAAAAGGGTGAAGTTGAGATATTTGCACCCTATCGAAGTAAGGAACCATGGCATATATGTTTGGAATAGATTCCACTTTGAGGCACTATCTCGTTGAAAGGTTCTATACATCTGCCCTTTTTCAACACATTTTTTTAGACAAAGACTAAATTTTTTTCCTCTTTTTGAATGGTAAATACTTCTCAGAACATGGAGTGTGAATCAAACCCATGTATGAATTGAAATTGAGATCGATGCAAGTTATTTCTTCTAAATCTAATAGATTCATATCTGAAGAGGCAAAAAAAAGTTTTCCAAATTGACTATTTGTTCCTGTTAGAGGTGTTGAAGAAAAGTCTGATCGAGTAAATAGCTCCACCGAGCGAATGGATCGGTCAATTGGAAAATGGAAAGATTTGTATGATTTGTACATGTTGTACATTTCATCACCACTTTGTGGGAAATCATTAGGTATGAAGATGTCAATTACCTGAGACTCGATTGGTGAAATAGTCTCTCTCCAAAAAGAGATATTTTTTTTCCCACGCACAAAGAAAAGATTTTGTTGCGAATGGACAAGATATTGAGGAATTGTCCATATGTAAGATCATAATTATTGATACGAGTCTTTTCCACATCAAAGGGAAATCTTTTGTTATAATAGAACTATAATTGATGTGGATAATTCAAGAATCAAAGTTGATTTGCTTTAATAAAAGAAGAAATCAAAGAACTTCTATGAAATGGTTTCATGGGATTCAGCCAATTGTATCGATCATGGGATATCATTGAGAAATAGAAATCCATGTTATCAAAGGATTTCCTGCTTTGGTATCTTTTTTGAACAAATATGGTAATATTGTTCATCCATTGATCAAGAATTTTGGTCTTTAGGAAGTATCATTATCATCCAATAAGAAGGGTTTCAATTTCTTTAAATGAATGATTTGAACACCTATGGATTTTAACAATTGATTATAGAGTTGATCATTACCTTTCAATTCATAGGTAGATCTGACCTATGAATGGGATATTCCATACTTACAAAGAAAAGAGAAGTGACTTGGACAAAAGATTGATTTTAGCAAATTCTTTGAGAAATTTGATAGACTTTTCAATGAAGGATCAAAATTTATGATTGATTTTAGCAACCTTAATACCTGAACAAAAATAGAGAATTTTATTTTATCGTATTAGTAAATCAAGTTAGAAGGTTTAAAGAAAATGAAATGTAAAAAAAGTAGTAGGACGATGATATTCCAATAAGTGTGGAAATGTTTAGGAGATCGTGGAATTTCATGGCTTACAAATCTTTTTTAATGTTATATTAAAGACTAAAAGATGCTAGATGACAGAAAGAGTTTGTTGGTTCCTATTTTTAAGAGTAAAGGTGATGCACAAGAGTGTGCAAATTATAGAGAAATTAAGTCAATGTGTTATACATTAAAATTATGGGGAGAGAGTAATTGTGCATAGGTTACGATGTGATACAAGTTTCTCACAATCAATTTGGTTTCATCGTAGATCTACTATGGATGCTATACATTTGTTAAGAGGTTTGATGGAGAAGTATAGAGAAAGTAAGGAGGATTTACATATGATATTTATTGATTTAGAAAGCTATGATAAAGTTTCAAGAGATGTTCTTTGGAGTTCTAGAACATAGAAAAGTTAATATTGGTTATATTCAAGTCATTGATATGTATACTAGAGCATTACTTGTTTCCAAACACAAGGAGGATTGACAAAATATTTTCCATTTCAATTGGATTACATCAAGGATCGTAAGCCCTTATCTTTTGCTTTAGTTATGGATGTTCTTACTAAGCATTTACAGGAAGATGTACCTTGGTGTATGCTTTTTTTCTTGATGGCATTCTTCTTGTTGATAAGACTAGAGAGAGTCCAAGAGAAACTTGAATTATGGTGGTCAACATTAAAGTCTAAATGTTTTCATTTAGGTAGATCTAAAACTGAATATATGGAGAATAATTTTAGTTGTAGAAGTGTTATTGGTAGTGTTGTGACATTAGGTGAACAAGTTATTAATAAGAGTGAGCGATTAAAATATTTAGGCTCTATTGTTCAAAATGATGGTGAAATAGATGAAAATGTTATTAGTAGAATTCAAGTTGGATGGTTAAAGTGGAGGAATGCATCTGGCCTGTTGTGTGATAGAAAATTTCCACTTAAACATAAGTGAAAATTTTATGAGATGATGGTAAGACCTGTAATGACTTATGGTGCAGAATGTTGGCCAATAAAAGAGAAGCATAAGACTAAGTTAAGTGTTACAGAGATGAGGATGCTCAGGTGGATGAGTGGCTTTACTCTTAGAGATAAAATGTGAAATGAGTATGTTTGGGAAAAAGTTGGAGTAGCTCTAGTGGTAGATAAGATTAGAGAGAGTCTCCTTAGATGGTTTGGCCACAAAAAGCATTGGTCGTCTGATGACCCGATTAAGAGAGTAGATGCATTAGATTTGCCTTATGTTAAGAAAGGTTGAGGTAGACCTAAAAAGACTTGGTTAAGATGTATAAAAAATTACATTAGTATACTTAAATTAAATGATAATATGACACATAATATGACACAATGGAGGCAAAAGATTCATGTAGCTGACCCCACTTAGTGGGATAAAAGCTTGTTGTTGTTGTTGTTGTTGTTGTTGTTGTTGTTATTGTTATTGCTTATTTTTGTG